>CM055908.1:39152379-39304879 GCA_029582155.1 Panopea generosa
ACATTTGTTAAAATAAAGGTACACAGACTTATTATATTCAAACATTTCTCTTATTTCGATATAAACATCAGGGTACAGGTATCTAAGAACTGTCCTTAGAAAGTTACGTCGTGAGTTAAAACACAAAATACTGCAGGGGTGGATAGGAGGTGGGGCAGATGTGTGTGTGTGTGTGGGGGGGGGGGGGGGGGGCTGTAGTGGAGTTGTGAGCGGGTACATAGGCCAGGGGACTTGTGGTGAATAGTGATATTTGGCTAATGGTGTGTGTACAGGGGTTGGTGGGTGGGGGAGGGGCAGTGATGATCTGTTTGTGCTAGATTCTCTGAGACACTGGCACTGGCGTAGCTTGGCTGAAAACGATGTGTAGGCACATGGTTAGAGGGATGGGGGTGGGGTTCGGAGGCATGCTCCCCGTAAACATTTTTTTTTTCAGTTAGAGTGTTGTAGGTGCGTTTTGGCGAATATTTCTCAGAAAAAAGTGTAGACACGTGCCTACAGTGCTTATAGGAAGCTACGCCCCTGACTGGAGGGCATGGCTACCCTCAGTTCTGAGTGTAATAGGCCGCAAGTATAAAGGCATGGTAGCACCATAATGACGGTTGTAAATCATTGTTTCTTCTTTAAAAATGCATTTTCCCTATGTAAATGGTCATGTTTTTATTTGAATGGAATCAAAATATTGAAAGCAATGTCAACGTTTGAATTATGTCTTGCTCATAGACAAAACATATGTGCATGTCGGGGTATCGAACCCACGACCCTCTTTTATGTACGTATTATTGATTTACAGACAATAAGAGAAATTACACCTCATTTCCAATACACGTTGTTTTAGATCATTCGCTTGATCAAATTACCATTTTAACTAGACAATTACAAATTGTATATATAAACAAAGGTACTTCACGCGTATGTTGAGGTCAATCATGTTCGTGTTTATGAAATCTTTGTTGATAAATATTCCCACGGGTAAATTAACCGAAATATAATAAAAAAAAAAACCACAACATTTTTCACAAATTCAAATCACAGTTGACACATCTTGATTCTTAAGAATCCTATGTGGTAAAAACGATTTAACTGTGTCAATAGATAACCAAGACTAAAACAAACCGCAAATATGCATAGCTGCAAAACACACCCATTTCTTTTCAAATGGCAACTTTTGTTCCGCATCTTGGAGCGCTTATCAAGGTCAACGGTCACTAAGTGAACAGATTACGGAAGTGCGAACGTTTTGTGGTTTTACCGTTTCTAGCACGACAAAAAGATTCATCTGAACATGTTTTGTTGTCCCTTCATCCCGCCAAAATCATATGACACATATTAGCCACCATAGTTAATCAAACCTATTGGAAAACATCGTTCTGTTTGTTGATGTGGGGTCTATCTGTTATTTGCAACGGCAACGAAAAAAGAAAGAAATGCCGGGCGTTAGTGACTCTGGCACTGACAGACAGCAGTACACCGAAGTGCATTGCTTCGGCGAATCATGCCTCTATGCCTCTGTTGAAAGCAGGCCATGCCCTGACCATGTTCGATCCTATCTTAAGCGGAACCTGTGTTCTTGCCTGTAAGCATCAGATCCAGGGTCAGTGAGACGTGGGCTCGTTCTCCAGGTGGATACTCGTATATGATTTATATGCAAAATATATAATGTATTTATATGGCAACAAAATATGTTTAAACGAATTCAAAATACATTCTTTTAAAAGCGATCCATTCAATACACTTGTTGAATTGGCATATATATCTACGTAGTATCTGATGTACACTCCGCATAACAGAAGTTTTCAGAGAAGATTTGACACAAACTTAGGTTAGATGATTTCTCTACATGGGTATGTGGCAATGGCCATGTACGCAGACCCCTCTTTAGTTTCGTATCACTCTGGAAAAAAAATCATACAACTGCAGTAGGCGGTTGAAAGGCATTCTTGTCTCTTATGCTGTAAAAGGAATTCAGTTTCATTAGATGTTAACTATCATAGAAAATATGTTTATACTTTTATTATTAAAAACTGGAATAAAACTGGATATGTCATATATAACCTGAAATGTGTTGAAAACGACGATAAATCCCCATTAAAAAACACATTTTCTTAAATATGAATAGTGGGCTAATAGTAATACTAAAATATCTGCATACGTTCAGAGGTGCGTGTGCTGGAAGTAATACATGAACACTGAACCGTTTTCACTTGTTTAACCCGCATAGAACCGGCATATCTTTTATGTTTTTATTTAATTACTATAATTAACACAGTTTTGACAATTTTGTATTTCAGAGGAGCGTCAACTATGTCCAATGCGGATGATTTGGAGGAGGAGCTGTACTGCCCGATATGTGCCGACTTGTTCCGTGACCCGCTGATGTTAGCGTGCACACATTCATTCTGCAGGAAATGTCTGCTGCAGAGAATTGATAAAGGTGACGTTACAGTTTTTTTATTTCTGATATAGATTATATAACAGCATGTGGTGCACATACTTGTGGTTTGTTGTGAACCTAAGAAGTAGGTCAACCGAATAGCAACTATTTATAATCAGCTTTTGCGCTCGTGGACAACTTCCATGAGATTTATAAAGTACAATGTTTTGTCGGGCAAATAGTAAAACTATCAGTTTAAACTGATTTATTTTACTTTGATTGTTAAACAAGTTATAAAAAATCACGCTCGAAGTCTACCTGGGTAGAACCAGGATTAAGCATATAAGGAAAAGGTGCCTTGCTCAAGGACACCATACGCAGTCATGGCGGAGGATCGAACCCACGATTTCAATTGGGAAGATCAATGCAATTTAGTGTTGCAAAAAGAGCAAATATTTGCAATAACTACTATTATCTGTAATAAAAAATCAACATTTTTTTAATAAAGCCATTTGACACATATTGAATCAACTGTTAATATAAATTTCTGATTTTTTCTCAGAAGTCCGTCATTAGACTTCTTTATTGTTTTATTTCTTTTAAATATAAGAGGTGGGTTATACAAAAAAACACGTACTGATTTTTCAGCTGTTGGATAATATTATGATATGATAAATAAACTAGAAAAAAAAAGAAAATTGACAGGGACGAGTTTTCATCCGTCGCCTCGGTCGCTATTTATTTTTTCCTGGTGCGTAATAGCAGATTAGTCGATATTTGTATAATCTGAATCAATTCTGAAATGCTTTATATACCAACATACAGGTTTAGTCACTCGTAAATCGTCGCACATTATGTTTGACTGCCCGGTGTGTAGGAACGAGGTGACCTTGGACGACAATGGACTGGACGGATTACCCAGGAACCGTCTGCTAAAGAAGATGGTGGATTTGCATAAAGCTAAACTGAAACAGTGTGCAACAGAAAACAGAAATGTGATAGACAGTTGTAACGAGCATGCTAAGGAGCTAGGAGCGTTCTGCAGTGTTTGTCGAGAGGTTGTGTGCATTGATTGTATTGTGGGAGATCACAAAGGTCATCCGATCGAATCTGTTGATGACGTGTATTATAAAAGACGAGTAAGTTGATGGTGATCCTTGTGAGACACTAAGGCGTTTTATATATGCAATTGTTTGTAATATTATTAAATGTCCACCACACCATAATTATTAAATAAAATTCCAAATTTGAAGACGCATATATATTCACATACAACACACTAGACCGAAAATATTATTCCAACAAATATTTTGTCTATAATATAATGTAATACTATTATGATAAACTATATTGCCATATACTTACTTCGTACAGTAAGGCATGCTGTCTCCTTATTGAACTGCGTGAATGCATATATCTAGCAAGGACACTAAAAGGGTAACATTAATAACTTGGGAATACTATGGGAATTATAATATTTATAATTAAATAATTAAACAATAATCAACACGTTCTTCATATGAGGCTTAGTCAATTCATAATTTGAAAACAGGTGAGCAACCTAGGTCCATTTTGGCCTCTTGTTTACCTTTCAGTCTGAGAAAGAAGTTTTATATTTATGTTAGTCCAACATACCAGAACTAAAACACTTATTCCATTCGACATGTTTAGTTCATTTTAACCTTGTATAATTCATTGTTGATGAATAACAACGGGAAAAAAATGCATGTTTTACAGAAATCTCTGGAGCGCAGACGAAGCGAAGTTGAAGATGAACTGAATGTGCTTTCTAACATTGAGAGCGAGGAGAGGAAATATGTGGACCAAATTAACGTGAGTGAATAATTTAGTAAGTCTACGGGGTGTAGCTTGTTCAATCTAAAATTTTAATTTTAAAAAAGTTGCTGTGCCTACGTGTCGCTACACTGGCGAGTAATATAACAAAATACCAAAGGTGATGTTCAATATTTGCCCAAGAGATTTCGCCCCCACTTATTTCATTTTTTATTTAAATGAAATTAAACATAGTGTGTGCATTATACACACCTTGAGAGTAGGGACTTTTACTTTAATGCATAAATAGTTAATATTTGATTAGTACGTGGATCTCATTCGTTTTTTACCTCCTGCCTGTCTCATCTTTTCTGTCATATCTGCATTTCATTTTCTCCCTTTGTCTTAGCTATTACTCTTAAAATACACATTTACTTATAATACATAGATGTATAAAGTTCTGCTCAAGATAGCCCGAGATATTGCGATTGAAACACACTTAATTTTAATCGGTCCTGGAGTACTATCTTTATAAAGTGTATTAGGTTTGCCGTAACAGATGCTCGCCACGTTCTCGCCAAGTTGTGTCTTCTTAGCCTCACCTGATAAACTTTACAGAGAAAGGCACGAACCTGGTGCATGTATTCTGTAATTATTAGACAGACAAAATCTACGCACAACTAGCTTGATTTTATGAGCATTTCGCATATTCAAATACTTAAATAATAGTCATGTTTTTGCATTACCTTTGGCGATATTGCTACTTCCTAACACCGCTATTGACATTTTAGACAGTACGAGTATTGACAGTATAGACAGTACGAGTATTGACAGTATAGACAGTACGAGTATTGACAGTATAGACTATACGAGTATTGACAGTATAGACAGTACGAGTATTGACAGTATAGACAGTACGAGTATTAACAATATAGACAGTACGAGTATTGACAGTATAAACAGTACGAGTATTGACAGTATAGACAGTACGAGCATTAACAATATAGGCAGTACGAGTATTGACAGTATAGACAGTACGAGTATTGACAGTATAGACAGTACGAGTATTAACAGTTTTCCCCCTATTTTTAAGTTGATACCTCTTTAACCTTTTGCATATTTGTGATAGGAGCACTGCAAACAGAAGTCGGAGGCAATCGAAGTTCAGTTTGACGAATACATCGGTCTTATTCATCAAAGTAAAGACTCTGTTCTTGCTGAAATTGTTGCTAGGCAACAGGAAGAGGTCAAATCAGTGCAACAGAATTTAGAGACAATTCAAGTGAGAAAACGAGAACTTTCAGAAGTACTGGACAAATTTAATGAAACACTGAAATTTGATAAAATGAAAATATTAAAGGTAAAATTATTATGTTTTGAGCGTAATTGTACCTTCGTTTTTCTAGACTTCAAAATATCGACAGTTGTGAAAGCTTCGGTCTAGAAAGAGCAATATTTATATACAATTAATGTTAAAGTGTTTCCCACACTTGCTTAACAACGTAGTAACAGGAACATACATGTACATATCCATGAAAATCTGGTAGTTCTATAACGTGAACTAACTTGTTAACAAGTGTACGCAATTGTTTATAACAAATGAAACCTGATATGACATCTGGCGGGGAAATTTCCAGATTTGTATGCGTTATATCACATCTAAATTTTCGCATTGCGATAAATCTTTATTCTATTTTATTTACAGGATTCAAAGTTAGACGCTTGTGCCAGGTATGTTAACATTTGAAAACAAAAATACTATCGGGAAATAGAAACTGTGCATGGGTATAATATGCTAAAACTTAGGAGATATATAAGAAATCGCAAAAAAAAAATTCAACAGGGTTTTATCTGACCTTTATTTAACACCAGCTCAATTGATATGATTATTGCATCAGCAGCGTCTTGGATAGAGATCAGTTTTCAGAAAGGTTCTCTAAACAAAGTGCATCTCATCAATACCGTGTATGGTCACCATTGGAATCGATACATGCTTGGCAACGACGCTTTAAGTCTGCTGAAAAATGCCTGAAGAATACCCTTCCAGATTCTAACAAGCGCACGTGACAGGTCAGGTAACGTCAACGGCTGATTTTGGAGACGACGTAAGCGACGCTGCATCTAATCCCACACGTGTTCTATAGGCGACATATCCGGTGACATTGCAGGCCAGGACAGCACATTCGCATTGTTCTGAATCAAGAAGTCGATGATGACCCGCGCGACGTGCGGGCGAGCGTTATCCTGTTGCAGCATGGCGTTACGTTGCTGCACAAATGGAAGGACATGAGGCCGTATGATTTCGTCACGGTATCTGATGCCTGTAAGTGTGCCGTCCACAACCACAAGAGCTGTTCTGCCATGGGAAGAGATGCCACCACACACCATGACACTACCTCCGCCGAATGTTTTTATTTATTTATTTTTTTTATTTTTTTATTTTTAAACCTGGACTCATCTGTGAAAAGAACACGTGTCCAGTCCTGTTGCGTGAAGTGTTTGTGTCGTCTACACCAGACAAAACGTGCTACACGGTGACGTTGCTGGAGAACAGGACGTATGGCTGGACGTCGCGGACGTATGCCTCGTTCAAGCAATCGATTACGTACCGTTCGGGGGACTAATTCTTCTAAGGCCAGGAATACTTCTAGCCGTCAAAGTAGCAGTTCTGAGTCGTTCACGGAGATGAACGACCCGGATATACGTATCCTGGCGATTAGACGTTACGCGTGGACGTCCTGACCGAGGCCGATCTCTGGTGGTCCCAAACTGTTGGTACCGTCTCCACAAGGCGTTTACAGTATTTCGGTGCACACCAAATTGTCTGGCAACGTCAGTATGACGTACACCAGCTTCGATCATGCCTACGGCGCGGCATCTGTCAGTTTCATTCAACCTTGGCATGGCGTATCAAAGACGTTTTTCAAAATTATGCTGGTTTTGTGTCTTACAGGTATCAACACTATGCTTTTACACAGGTTTTGGCGACAAACGTGTTTGCGATTGACTGCTGGCCGAAAAAAACGTGAAAACGAAGACGTTAGCCAGACAGACAAACTACCCGTGCATCTCATGCACTGACCCGTGTAAATGACCGAGAGGGATACACAACTTACCTTTGTAAAGTTTCAAACTTTAATTTATAAAATTGAGCGATACATGAACATTTTACACATGCACAGTTTCTTTTTTCCGCTAGTATATATTGAGATGTAAGCCAATTCATTGATTTTTGTTTTTTATTCTATGGTAAATAAAACAGTTTGCATGCTTATCATTCAAAGAAGGACCCAATTGAAAAATGTTTTTCAGTAGCAAAATATGATGGGAAAAATAGGGTTCATAGTTTATTCAAGAGATTTGTTTCTGCCCAGTGTCATGATAAAAAGAAAGTAAACTTCCCGAAATACGGTATTCATAACCCATTTTTTCACAATTTCAACATGACATGCTTTTGAAATGTTCCAAAAGGGTTAACAATGCCATTAATCCCACTAAAAATGACGATAAGAATGTGAAAAGGCATTTTTAGAGAAGAGAAATGAATTGTGACTGAATCTGAAGTATCGCTGTGCAAGGTACATTATTAATTACCTGTAGGATAAAGGGAAACAACCAATAATAGAAAAATACTAATAAAAGATAATAGTTATTTCCCTTTTCATACTAAGCTGCTCAAACGAAAACGAATAATTTATTTTTCTTTTCAAAGATTAAGGAGCTCACGACATGGTAAAGGAGTGTCGCTTGCATTGCCGTTATAATATTGAATAGTAATAAAATAGTAATTATCTGACTGTATCAGTGAGCTCAGACTTCACTATAGAGCTGCCTCAAACGTAGCATATCATCCCTCGACTTGGTAATGGGGCCTATATGCCGGACAGTGGACAGTCGACTCAGACCTGCTCTTCGTCCAACATTAGTGTCTTTCTTCTGGATTGCCGTTTGTCAATTTGTCCTAGTTTTTATCATAAAGTCAAGGCGGTGAACGTGTGGCAATTTAGGTTTATAAATTAATGAGTATTTTTCTAATAACATTTTCCTTAGACAGGTTGACAACCTAAGTAAACATTACATTGTATTTACTTGGACAAACAATGTCACGTGTCCAGTGGGAGGAGCAAGAGTCGTTCTCGCGCCAGGTCAGTTACCGATAGTAAGGTCTAATAGATTATGAGGCATTTTATTAATTTTTAACATTGATGTATATATATATTTTTATTTTACTTGAGATCGACGGCAGCCAGCTCCTCGGTTTATACCAATAATGAAATATCCACGGCGATTGTTGGCAGCCCGCGCACACGTTGTTTCCTAGAGTGCAGTCTGGAGCTGGACAGTGTGGGACTGGAGTCGGCCATAAACAACGCACATTTGCTTTGGGAACCGGAGTATGTATATTAATGTCGTATGATTAAAACATTCAAATAACCTTTGCCCAAAATTACGTTACTGGATAAATGAGATAAATGTACAGCTATTTTGGAATCTTTTATTGTTACAAGTCATCTGCTGTCATTGATAATAGTTTTATTCCGCAAAATCAATGTGTGGTTATTTAGATATAAGACTCCGCTTTGCACCCGCCCTACATCTCACCCTCACGCATATCATTATAGTACTTGCTAATAAATAACGAATGTCAAAAATGACTTTTACGTATCCACATCAATCATACCGAAGTACAATGGTTACAGGGCCGATCTGTACAGTCCAAAACATCTGGCGGGCAGATTTACACAGCTGTACGAAAAAGAGTGGAAAAGTGCATACCTCGAATCAACGGTCAAGAATAAAGATGACCTGGTGACTTCACTACTTAACGACTTTATGGTAATACAATTACAATGATATTGCTTATTGTCTATGGTTTGAAGTACATTTATTATTCTAGACTTGCTCTTTGTGCATAGTTCATAAAATAAATATATGTGTTACCGACAACTGCCAAAAATGTATACTAAAAAAAGAAGACATTTTACTAAAAAATGACGATCTTCAGTGTGGCATGCGAAATATTTACATTCGTGAATCAAAACTATAAAATATTTTAAAGTTGTGTCGTTCATTTACTAGTATCCGTGAACGGCTGTTCCATATGTAATCTGGTTTCCGTCTCCACTAGTTGTTACAATTCATTAAAATTGTAGTAGGCGTACACGATAGGCGTAACTTTTGCTGTTCAACGTGTAAGCCCACAATTTATTTTTTTTCTTATTTCTATAGTGAATGCAACATTTTAAAGGTTTGTCATTCATAGAAAGACCCAACTCAAAGACGGGAAACTTACATTTTACTGTGTGTTGACTTCTGCAATGCCAACATATCATTAGCAAAGCCTCGTTCCCGCCAAAACAGTTGACGGAATTTTGTATCTGAACCTCAAACCCATGTCTCTCACACAGGATGCATTCCGCCAGGCGGAGCTATGCTGCGAGACACACCTGGAAAGTCTTACTTACCGCATGCTCCAACCAGAGATAGACGTCCATGTTGGAGAATACAACATACACGGATTCAACAGCATCGATGTAAGAAACAGATAGATTCTTTTGAGGGGAAAACGTCTAATAAATAAATAAAATTATTATAAAATAGATAAAGAGCATCTCATTATCATTTATAATTAAAGTTAAAATGGTTTGATATGTCAAATTCACCAAAACGTGACATTATCGATGTTTAAATTGAAGTGCAAAATTTGAAACGAAATCCCCATTCTAAAAATAGACAGCACTTAATTACCTTCACATCGTCATTCGGACTCTTTCTAAGATGAAACATTTTTACTACATGCAAACATGTATAACGGATCATATTGAAATCAAAATATAATGGCGTGACTCATTTAATAAGTCACAAAATATGTTGCAATTTTAAGCGGGATTTTAGACTGTTTTAGTCTAACCTAGACGCGTAGCCCAAGTTAGGAAATCCCTTTTCAATACATGTGTATAATATTTTGGCATGTTTAAATATATATCCCTTTGGCTATGCGGGGTCAGTGAGTATTTATAGGGATGAAATATTTGATAAAATGGGTTTAGCCAATTTATTTTTTAAACTCCTGATAAATTCTCTTTAACAGTAAAATTGCACATTTATATCAAACATTATATATTATAAATACTGTGTTCAGTAACTTATATTGTACTGTATCTCTGTAGTGTAAAATTCTTTAAGTGTGTTGGCTAAGTACTAAATCAGGTCCCGCGATAAAGTTACTCATTGGCCAGTGTCGGGTTATGCTACAACATTGACAAATTAATCGGGAAATGCTGACCTGTGTATTCACGAATTTCCTGCATGAATAATATAAACTACGAGGACGGAATCAACCATTATCTTTGAAAGGTGCCTTTCTATTTGTGATTCAATAAATTGTCCATCATTTACTGAACAGGTAGTTGTAGGTTGTGCATCTTGATGTTAATAATGTCGATTTCAAACAATGTAGATCAAAGTTCAAAATGCGTGTACATGTAACACCAGTCTGATCAGAAGTCGCTTTCACACAATATATTTCGCAGTTCAACGTTAAACGTAATTATTCAACGTGAATGCTGTACATAGCCTTGTGACAACCCTTAGTTGGTGGAGGTGTGATACAGTACTACCCATGTCCGTCCGTCGTACTGTCCGTCCATCCATTTGTCCACCCTTCTTCCATACGTCACGATTTCAGGTCAAGCCCGGTTAGTGTCACTGTTACTAATAGAAAATCGCTGCCAACGCTTACCGGCATTATTTTGCATCCAATGCAAGTTACACAGAACTGCAATATTACACAAAAATCAACCAACATTTTTCCTTCTATATTTTGATATCATTTAGATAAAAGTATGTGTGCAAATTCGATATGGAAGCATATTGGAAGCACCACGGAACAGAACAGACGAACGGACGGACGTTCTCACGAATGGGTATTCGATTGGTTTCTTTGCGCCCAGCTTATTACTTGTATGGTTAAATTAGCCACTCAAAAGAAAAAGGCCACATAAAAGTTGTTTTTAAGTGTCTAGAAACAGCCACATAATTTTTCAATTGATTTTCAAACGCCCAAACAAATTACTAACCCTAAACCCTAGACACTTAATAACCCATTAGTGTGTTCGGACGGACGAACATAGGTAACACTATATGCTCCTATTTCATAGCAGGGACAAAAACAATTCTAGTTGAAGAAAAATTGTTACACTAAGAGAACCAATTTTATAATCAAATGTCAATACATGTACCAAACATACGCTCGCAACCGTAACCTTTAGTGTAACAAAACCTATTTTTGTTATACTGAGGGTTGCCACATAGCCTACTATAACTAAATGTGTTATTTTGCAAAAAAAAAAAAAAAAACATGTAGCCAAACCAAGGACTATTTCCTTGGCCAAACTAATGATGTGTCCGTCTTACCACAGGCCGATGCTTCAGACAACGCCCCGTTCTGCAATATGAAAGAAGGGTTGAGAAAACTGCGAGCTCAGCATACATCGAACTTCCTTCAGGACATTGTGTTTATGGTAAACCTTGTAATTAACGTCTATTTGAACATTGTGTTTATGGTAGACCTTGTAATTAACGTCAGTTGGAACATTGTGTTTATGGTAAACCTTGTAATTAACGTCTATTGGAACATTGTGTTTATGGTAGACCTTGTAATTAACGTCAATTGGAACATTGTGTTTATGGTAGACCTTGTAGTTAACGTCAGTTGGAACATTGTGTTTATGGTAAACCTTGTAATTAACGTCAATTGGAACATTGTGTTTATGGTAAACGTTGTAATTAACGTCAATTGGAATATGGTGAACCTTGTAATTGACGTCAATTGGAACATTGTGTTTATGGTAGACCTTGTAATTAACGTCAATTGGAACATTGTGTTTATGGTAAACCTTGTAATTGACGTCAATTGGAACATTGTGTTTATGGTAGACCTTGTAATTAACGTCAATTGGAACATTGTGTTTATGGTAAACCTTGTAATTAATGTCAATTGGAACATTGTGTTTATGGTAAACCTTGTAATTAACGTCAATTGGAACATTGTGTTTATGGTAAACCTTGTAATTAACGTCAATTGGAATATGGTGAACATTGTAATTGACGTCAATTGGAACATTGTGTTTATGGTAAACGATGTAATTAACTTCAACTGGAACATTGTTTTTATGGTAAACCTTGTAAATTATTTTCCTGCGGGACAAAGTGTTTATGGTACAACTCGTAATTTACTTCAGTTGGAACATTGTGTTTATGGTCAAACTTATATTTATGGTAAAACTCGTAGTTTTGTTTATGGTAAAACGTGTAATTCACTTCTGATCACAGCATTGTATTTAGGGTAAAACTCATAATTGTATTTATGGTAAAATTTGTGATTTTATTTATGGTTAAACTTGTAATTCACTTCATTCAGCGCATTGTATTTATGGTAAACTCGTAATTGTATTTATGGTAAACTCGGGATTGTATTTAAGGTAAAACTCGTAAATGTGCTTATGTTAAAACTTGTAATTGTATTCATTGTAAACTCGTTGTGTTTATAGTAAATCTTGAAATTAACTTCCTTCGAGATATTGTGTTTTTGGTATATCTCGCAACTCGTTTCCTTCAGGACTTTGTGTTTTAATTTCTTTTAAGGCATTGTGTTTGTTAAATTTTCATTCAGGTCATTGGGTATGAATGAATGTATGCAATTTATGCAAGATATTTTTTTTTATATAACATACTAATAAACTTTAGTTTACATATATTTGTTTGGTTTCGATTGAAGGTTGTGGATTCATGATTTTTAATAAATTTGATCATACACATGTAATATCGGCATTGTAATTTGTGACCGAGTGTAGGGCTAGAGCAAATCATGATTTTAAAGAGGGCACATTTTTATTTGAGGTAGGGTGTGGCGATGGAAATTTGACCGTTTCAGGGGTGGGGTGAGGATGGAATTTGAATGGTGTGCTCACCCACCCTTTGGATCCGCAGTTTAAATTTCAAATCCTTATCATAAGTTCCTTTATAATACTGTGACACTGCACCCCTATGTGAACAGTCTCGTACTTTGGACACGTTTGTTTGTTTCAGACTCACCACAACTTGTTGCAGGTCTCGTCGTCCTTGGGAAACAGCAACCAGAGACAGATGTCACTCTACGCCAGCAAATGCTTCGAGGTGTGTTTCATGTTACGGATACAGGATCCACCCCTGTATGTGAGCTTCAGTTCGGAAACAGATCCAACTGTCGAAAATGATAAAGATTCCTTTAAATATGTCAAACGAAGAGGCCGTAAAACAAAGACACTAGTTTGGCCACCACTGTACCTATACAGAGACGGGCCTCTCATTGCAAAAGGTGTGGTGTTTGTTCCAGGTTAAGACTGGTTTCACTGCTTATTGTTCAGTCATTTTGTCCGTCTTGAAATAGTTTGTGTAAAATGATACTGAATGCACGCAGACGACAATAAAACTGGTATGACATGTATGTTTATATAACACCACGTTTATATATATTATGCATATACCATGCGTCACCGTCACCTATCAGAAGACCTTGGAGAGAAGGTGGATGTTCCGATGGTTTTATTGCAAATATGAAAACTCATGTTACTATCAATCTTGTGATTGTATTTGATAATGTGATTATACCCACAATATATAATGGGTTTAAACAACCCTCAAATGATTAACTGACTTCCAACCAACCTCATTTGATCAACAGACCTCCGACCAACCTCATTTGATCAACAGACCTCCGACCAACCTCATTTGATCAACAGACCTCCAGCCAACCTCATTTGATCAACAGACCTCCAGCCAACCTCATTTGATCAACAAACCTCCTAGACCTAATTTGATTAACAGACCTCCAACCAACCTCATTTGATCAACAGACCTCCGACCAACCTCATTTGATCAACAGACCTCCAGCCAACCTCATTTGATCAACATACCTCCAGTGAAACTCATTTGATCAACAGACTTCCAACCAACCTCATTTGATCAACAGACCTCCAGCCAACCTCATTTGATCAACAGACCTCTGACCAACCTCATTTGATCAACAGACTTCCAACCAACCTCATTTGATCAACAGACCTCCGACCAATCTCATTTGATCAACAGACCTCCAACCAAACTCATTTGATCAACATACCTCCAACCAACCTCATTTGATTAACAGACCTCCAACCAACCTCATTTGATTAACAGACCTCCGACCAACCTCATATGATACATCAACCTCAAACCAAGCAACCACATATGGTGAACAACTTCTATCCAACTTCATATGGTCAACATCCAAACAACCTCACATGGTCAACAACTTTCAACCAATTCCAGATCGTCAGCCGGCCTATAACCGTTTTCATATGGCCCAATGTCCAAACAACTGCATATGGCCAACAACCTCCAACCAACCTCATAATTATGGCCAACATCCAATCAACCTGACATGATCAACAACTTCTAACCAACTTCATATGGTCACCCGACCTCCAACTAACATCATATGGTCAACATCCAAAGAACCTCACATGGTCAACAACTTCCAACAAACTTCATATGGTCACCCGACCTCCAACTAACATCATATGGTCAACAACTTCTAACCAACTTCATATGGTCACCCGACCTCCAACTAACATCATATGGTAAACATCCAAAGAACCTCACATGGTCAACAACTTCCAACAAACTTCATATGGTCACCCGACCTCCAACTAACATCATATGGTCAACAACTTCTAACCAACTTCATATGGTCACCCGACCTCCAACTAACATCATATGGTAAACATCCAAAGAACCTCACATGGTCAACAACTTCCAACAAACTTCATATGGTCACCCGACCTCCAACTAACATCATATGGTCAACAACTTCTAACCAACTTCATATGGTCACCCGACCTCCAACTAACATCATATGGTAAACATCCAAAGAACCTCACATGGTCAACAACTTCCAACAAACTTCATATGGTCACCCGACCTCCAACTAACATCATATGGTCAACAACTTCTAACCAACTTCATATGGTCACCCGACCTCCAACTAACATCATATGGTAAACATCCAAAGAACCTCACATGGTCAACAACTTCCAACAAACTTCATATGGTCACCCGACCTCCAACTAACATCATATGGTCAACAACTTCTAACCAACTTCATATGGTAAATATCCAAAACAACCGCATATGATCAACAACTTCTAACTAACTTCATATGGTCAATATCCAAACAACCACATATAGTCAACAACCCCCAACTAACCACATACTTCAATTGTTTAAAATTATTAAAATGTATAGCATCATCATATACTTGTAACATAATACAGTCTCAAATCAATACAAATATAGTTACAAGTTTGTGTTCAATATTGCCTGGCACTGAATCAAAACCTACATATTGAACAGCTATGTGAACACAGTACAGGCAAACAAATCTTTTATTAATTCATAACTTTAACACAAATTAAATAAAATACTACACTCAGTACATTTAAAAACGCACCACCTAGGTTTTATCAAATATTTCGAGAACTATTAAAGGAAAAATAACGAATTTTTGCTGATTGTATATATCATTGATTTTCATAATGTATGCCAAATATCATGGAAACTGAATGCCTATGTCTTATGAAAATAATCACTCAAAGTTTATCTCTCTGAATTAAAAAATAACACAGTCAATAACGAGTGTGGCCACCTCGAGCAGTGACCAAAGTCTGGCATATACGATGCATTGAAAGAACCTTACACGCTACAACATTCTGTGGTATATTGTCCCATTCCTCCAATAAGGCAACGTGAAGCTCTGTCGCAGTTTCTGGTGGATTCATATGAACATACACACACCTTCAAATCATCCCAAATATGCTTAATTGGGATCATATCGGGAGATAGGACTGACCAATTGAATACATCAATGTTGTTCTGGGCAATAAAAGTTCTTGTGATCAGTGCTGTATGTGGTCTGGCTCCATCATGTTTCAGTATGCCATGCCCTCTTCGGAAATGCTGCTAAAAGAATGGCAATACAACTGGTTGTAACACACTGTCAATGTAAACATTGGCATTCACATTCTTTTGGAATATCAATAGTGGAGTTTTACTAAACTGAGTGATACCATCCCAGAAATGGAGGGATCAACCCCCACATCAATTATACTCAATTGTGCACGCATCTGTGTAATGTTCATTTCGACGACACCAGTCTCTTCCGCCTGTCGGCATGACTAAGTTGAATCATAGATTTGTCCAAGAAAAGCACGCCCCCTACTATCGTCCCGTGAACCGCAAATGTACTCAGGACCAATCGTCACCGATCTCTATTGTGGTCTGCAGTGAGTCTTGTTGCTTTAAATGGACGTCTGACCTTCAATCCGGCACTTCCCAGACGACACCCGACTGTGTTGGGATGTATTCTGCACCCTTAAAGAAACATATCACATGAGAGTATGTCTAAAACTCATTATTGTTTTATTTTCGATTGACAAGTAATAAGAGGAATTTATATCACATAAATGACTATAACACTGACATAGGTACCTATGGTTCTTCTGGCAGTATCTGTAGCTGTGAGGAACCGGTTCCGAAGGTGGGATACCTGCAGGTGGACGTCCTGTAGTGACACCTGGTCAACTAGGCCTGGGTCGGTCATGAACAACACCAGTCTCTTGGTAGTGTGCCACTAGACGAGATACGGTAGAATGCTGACACCCAAGTCGCCTAGCTTTCTCTCATGTTGCAATTCCAGATAAACATCCCAATTGCTTGATTTCGGACATTTTGGCGGAGTCTAGGCATGCTGATTAGTTGACATAGTGGAACCTGTTTTTGTTTTTATAGTGTATCTTTCGACTAACTTCAGTGTACCATGTACCCAAAGTCGAAATACCCTTGTTTTGACAAATCCTGTTATCAGGGTTGAGAGCACAGGGGTAACGCTTTATTTTATCGGCGCAATATGAATTGCACAATAAAGATAATTGTGTATTTAACAAAAATACAAAATAGGTTGAAATTTAATTCATGGAAATTACCTAAGATAACGGGTCAAAAAAGGTGCGTTTTTTTTAATGTACTAAGTGTACATGTATATCAAAAGAAAATGTAGCATAATTGAGTGATAAAGATAAAACACTTAAACAATTGGATAACTCTTTAACTGCTGAATGTATTTATTGTTTAACCCAATCTTAATCACATTTCCATGCAAAATTAACACAAAAGTTGATGAAAAAATTATACAGATGTCAGAAATGTATATAACCTAATACAGATGTCAAAGATTCATGTTACCTTATACACATATCAGAGATTCATGTAACCTAATACAGATGTCAGATACATGCAACCTAATACAGATGTCAGAGATTCATGTTACCTTATACAGATGTCAGAGATTCATGTAACCTAATACATATGTCAGAGATACATGTAACCTAATACAGATTCCAGAGATGTATGTAACCTTATACAGATGTCAGTGATTTATGTAACCTAATACAGATGTCAGAGATACATGTAACCTAATACAGATTCCAGAGATTTATGTAACCTAATACAGATGTCAGTGATTTATGTAACCTAATACAGATTCCAGAGATGTATGTAACCTAATACAGATGTCAGTGATTTATGTAACCTAATACAGATGTCAGACATGATTTACTAGAGCAAATGTCAGAAATACATGTAAACTCAAGTAAAACTAATACAAAAGTAACTCATTTAACATAAACTAGAAAAGATATCAGAAGAAATTCATGTAAAACAAGCACAGAAGTCAGAGGCATGTTAAATTAACATAGAAATCAAAATCAAAAAGTTATGTAAGTCAGAGATTCAGTTATTATCAACACAGTCATATTTTCAAGTAAAACAAACAAAACATCATACAGAAGTCTCAGATGATGTAAAACTAGCAAAAAAGTGAGATCATCATGTGAAACTAGAACAGAAATGATATAGTTATGTAAAGCTAGCACAGAGGTCAGATATTCCATGTAAAACTAGCTGATGTCAAAGATGCATGTAAAGCTAATACTGAAACCAAAGATTCAGGAAAAACTGATACTAAAACCAGTCTTAGTAAAGCTACTACAGAGAGATTATATAGCCGATATATATACCAAATATAAACTGCCTTTTCCAACATACATGAGCCACCACAATACTCTCCCCATCTTACCATCACTCTTTTAACACCCTGGAACTGCAGAGGGTTGACAATGAAACCTATGTAATCTAAGATGACAACTATCGGAGCAATTACAGACAAATCAAGAGGCACTTAATCGCTCACCTGTCTCAGAAGAGACAATGCCAAAGAAGGCAATTTTTGATAATGCGCGGACCATACTTGAGTTTAAATTTGGTAATATTATGGATATGTAACTACTGTGTAAGTTTGGTGAATATCAAATGAAAACGGCAGGTGCTAGAGTGCACTAACTTCAAATCACAAAATTTTTGACAATTCATGGGCCATTACTCAACATTTATTATTGAATTGTCCAATTTGTAAGTTTGGTGAAATTTAATTGAAAACTGAGAGTTATAAGGCCAGAACTCCGATAATAATTATTGTATTAACCCTTTACTTCATATAGATGCCTTTGGAAACCCTCTAATATAGATGCCTTTTGACACCTCTATTTGAATTATTGGGTGAATTATGTTTATATTAACAGAGTGGAAAACAGTGCAGGAAGTGTTCAGAGTGCTCGTTACGAGCTATCTGAACTCTTCTTGCACTGTTTTCAAAGGCCTTCTGTGATTGGTGTGGATAAAACATGTATCTATGGAGTAAAGGGTTAAGCCAGTTCAGGAACTTGTACAAGATATTATAGTTATATAACCACCATGTCAGTTTAATGAGGATCAACTATTATAAACTGACTGCTAGACTACACACAACATCAAATGACACATTTTTTTATGATTCAAGGGTCATAACTCCAATAATATTTAGCAGCCAGTTCAAGAACTCATGCAACTGTGTTAATATGGTGAAGATCTAATAAAAACTGCAAAGCTAAAGGGCACAAAATGCAAATAATACAATTTTTAACAATTCAAGGCCCTACTCAAACATTAACTAACCAAATTGGCGAAGTCAAAAGTTTTTTCAAGATAAAATGTTTACTCAATAGTCAAATAGTGCAATTTTCGACAAATAAGGGCTCCGTCTCCTAAACTGGTTCTCAGATTTGGCTGTTTCAAGAACTTATTCGCGGCATCAAATATATAAAATTTGGACAAGTCAAGGGCCATAACCCTTACACTTATTATCTGATTTGGTCAGATTAAAAACTAGAGTTTCGCAAAGATTAAATGATACAAGACATTCATTTTATTTTGATACACTCCCTTTAAAAACAGACAAATATGTGTCCAAGTGTCACTTGTCATTTAGGTGTATGGAAGTTGGTTCCCATCATCTACTACCGTAAACTGAGCAGGGGCTGGCATATGGTTTCTCAATAATTTTTATTGAGTTACTGCAACAGTCTACTGACCATCATTTCGGACCAATCTATTTTACAAATTTAGGACATTTTTTCAAAATGGCGGCCTCACCCAAGGTTTTCAAAATTTCATTATATTATATATTATTAACAGATACAGGAGGTTTATGTTTTGTCATGAGATTTAGGTCTTAAAACAGGGATGCGCACATAATACACGAGTGGGCACTTTCTACGAGTAAAAATGGTACATCCGGCAATATGACCTTAACTTTAAATTAATGAGTCCAATATGTTCCATACTTATTCAGAGTATAAGCATGCACAAGTTCCATGCATATATTGCAGCCAAGCCATGCACATTTATAAACAACTTGCACCAAAATGCAGGTTGAACACAGGTGCTGATGGCGGATCGAGTACAGAAACTCCCATTTTCATAGAATAAAATGTGGATGGATGCTAGCATGCACAGTGTCAAATAGTGCAAGTAGTGCATTTTTTTAAGATTCAAGGGCCATAACCCCAACATTAATTATCCAATTTGGCTGGCCAGTTCAAGAATTTGTCCAAGATATTATGGTTACATTTAACTGTGATAGCTGGTGAAGGTCAAATGAAAAATATGAGTATGGTTATATAACTACTAAGTAAGTCTGGTGAAAATCTTATGAAAAATGCAGGTGCAGGAGCGCACAAAAGAAAAAGTTCAGAGGCAAGCATACAATGGACACAGGGTAATAAAAATAGATCACCATGAGCTCTGCTCAAGTGAGCTAAAATGTTTATGGCAAAATGACAAACAGATGACAGACAACAGGCGATCAGTACAGCTCACCATAAGCATGGCTCAGGCAAGCTTAAAACTTCAAAAGTTTGATTAGAAGTATACCCAACATTTTGTCATGTAAGACAATGACGTAATGAAACAAAAACAACAGTTAATTTGAACTAAATTATTAGATGGTTAAAAAGAATAATTTCGAAATATTGTCTTTAGTGTACCATTAAATTTTTGATATAGTAGTCTGCTTAAAAATGCACTCAAAATATAATATGAACATACAAAATTATTGCTCTATTTATAATAAACCAAATCAGAGATAATAACAATGACCGTTTCTAATATGAAAACTTGCGGCCAGATCATTTGCCTATAATCGCATATCATTTACATATACAATACATAATATAATATATGTTTATATGGCAAGAAAATATGTTTAAACTAGGTAATAGCATTAATAAATACCAGAATACATGTATAAAACAATGCCTCACTTTGAAACAATGTTTATACATATCGTACACCAAGTACAACTGATACAAACAAAAAAAAACCTTACTTAAATAACATGAATATGGAAAAATGCTGGTGACAGACCAGATTATCAATGTTGTAGTTATAACATTTCTAAATGATTAACTATTTGTCCAAAAATAGGAGTAGGAAGTCAAAATAGAGTTCAAATATAGGGTTTTACATTTTACAGGTAGAGAAAAGGGGTTCATGTTATTTAATAACTTGTTTAGTGTTTTTTTTTCTTTATTTGTTCCTATATCATTTGGAATGAATATTACTTTAGAATGGATACTGACTGAGAACCAAACAATGTATACCAATCAAGTTACTCGCACACTCATCTTGGTCTGTTGTTTGTAAGTGGTATTCTTGATGTGTAACTTAAGTGAGGAGCATGTGGTCTAGTGGTAGAGCACCGAACCCAGGATTGGGGGATCCTAGATTCGATCCTACCCCTTGGCTGCATGTGGTGTCCTTGAGCAAGACACTTTTTCTGCATATGCATAGTACTGGTTCCAGCCAGGAAGACTTTGTATAAATTGTAATAACTTGTTTCGCAATCAAAGTAAAATAAATAAGTTTAAACTAAACTGAAGAAGTGTACATGAAAACAGCTTGGCACATTAACTTGTTAATGTACAAATGACATCATCTGTATCATTTAAGATGGAAGTTTAACCTTGTTAAAAAGTGAGACTAAACATCATATAGTTCAATACTTGTAACGGTATTTAATACAATACGATACTGTAACAGCAGTTAACATACATCGCATAGTATCACAGAGAGGCTGTTCAAGGTATATTACTTAATCGTATGTGTATCTATTTTCAAAATGTATGTACAACTTCAGAAAGTGTAGATTGTATATACATGTATAATATATGTTTCCATTAAAATGTGTACACAATTTCAGAACATATACACATTTTTTCAAGATGAAAGCTTCAAAATATTTTCAAAATTTATGTGCATGTTCACAGTACAGAACTTCAGAATACAGTGTGAATCAAACCAGTCAAACTTTGTCTTTAGCAGCCAGTCAAAAAAGGAGCAAAAGTTGCCTTTTCAAACAGGTTGTTGCTTAATACAGGTTAATTTTCTCTGAAAGCATAGAAATGGATAATAGAAAGTATGATTGTTTAAGACAGTTGGCTCCTTAATAGTGGTGACCACTAACACAGGTTTTACCGTAATTTCCTACCTTCAAAACATGTGCATAACTACAGTGTATACATTCTAAACATGTGTACATATTTTCAAAATGACTATAAAACTCTTATATCATCAACAAGTTGGAGGCATATTTTTCAAGTTCTATCTTGTTTATATTCATCAACTGTTCCCTGTCTTTTCTTTTTTTTTCCCACTCATGTAAGCTTGGACAGAACGCCACAATGCAGTTATATTCCCAGATCCAAATCCACGAGCACCAACTCTTTGTATCACCTCCAAAAAGAATGTATTTTTAACGAACAATGGTTTGGTAAATTTCTGCAATAAGTATCTGAAAGTAGAAATTAACATATATATTACTTTGGTTAACAGTATTTCTGTTACAAAACTTGAACTAGATGCATTCTATCTCTGCAGGTCACTGACAACTTCCAAACATATTCAGGTGAGAAAATCGTGGCTGCAGAACAAAGTCTGTGGCCAATCATCACAGAAACTGTGGCCGGTGGGGATTTGAACTCACAGTTCCTGGTTTGGCAGTGGAACACATTACCAATTCAACTAGACAGATACAGCATTATATCATTGGAAGAGTTATTGTAAATAAGCCACGCTTTAAAATAAACATTTACTGGATGATTAGATCATTACCACTAGCAATTCAGGAGCGATGCATCATATTCTCCAAAACAGTTATCCCTCTGGACAGAATTTTCTATCTGAACCTCAAGCCCATATAAGATTCTTAAAAAATACAATGATGAAACATAACCATAAACTGTTACAAAAACAATCTTAAACTACATTTTTTTATTCCACATACCTTATGTCAGAATTGTCCTGAGATTGTGAATTTGCCTCCTCTATATCTGCCTCTGCGTCCACCAATATTCCATTTTCACGCAAAATGTCTACATCTTGTCCTATGTCACATATCTCTTGAAACTTTCCAACCTGCAAGTATGGGTATGCAGATGAACTTTTGTAGGGTGCTTTTTTTCATACTTTTTTTATTATATTGTAAGAAATATCAGATGTTATTCATGCATATACTGATAAAATGATGTATACAAATTTTCTGATATAACATTGTCATAACTGTATATGAAAGGTAAACTTCCAGTTTAAGAAATAAATTTATTAACTTCGAGTTTTAAATATTTTTTATTATTAATAACAAATCAATTAAATAGTGACTGTACCACAATGTTTCAGTTTGTATGTACTTACATTCAACGTTAATTTTTATTATCAACACAGAAGTTTGCCCTTTATTCATTTTGTGAAAAGAATTCCACAATATGCTTGAGATTTTGTAGTTGAATATTAAGAAATTGGGCTGAAAATTAGTAAAGAGCTTATCAAACCAATTCAAATATATATCAGGGGGGTTCTGTCAGAAATGGAACCATACAAGTGTCTTCATAATTTTATAATGTGTCAGTAATTTATAACATACCAAACAATATTTTGAACCAGATTCTAAGAAACTATATTGTTGATAAATAAATGTTATATCTCACATTTTCTTTGCTGACAAACAGCATGCATGTATTCGAACATGTTAGTGGTCACCTCTATTTAGCAGCCACATGTCTTAAGCAGCCACTTTTATTATTTTCCAATTATAATTATGCTTTCAGAGCAAATTAACCTGCATTCAACAACAACCTGTCCTAAAAGACAACTTTTGCACCTTCCTTGACTGGCTGCTTAAGACAAGTTTTGAAGGTATGTATTTTGTTTAATGCCCTTTTTATCACAGGTTATAAAACTAGTTTTATTGGTGAAGGAAGCCCACAAGATACATAAATTTGAATAGAAACACAATCTAGGCTCACACTCACAACTTCAGCAGCGAGAGGTAAGTGATATCGAGACTGCCATTTTGTTAATAGATATTCATGTCATCAGCGTAGCTACACATAGGCACAACAGGCTTGGGCATGCACTTTTTTCAAGAAATAATAAAAATGTGTAAATACAGTAATGTTTTACATAGCAAAAAAAATACACACAAACCCGCTGAAAATTTACCACTGGCAATTTACATTTTTAAACAAGAATTCCGCGGAATGATATGTCTCGCCATGTCCGCTTTGACCGTTAATACACACATGGGAGAGAAAAAATTAAAATATTTTATTCATGCAAGAGTTATCTAACTTGGTTAATGTAGTAGGTTTAATGACTAAGAAATATTGTAGGAAGTATTGTGTGAAGTTTCGATCAAATACATAAGTGATTTTTGGGATATGAACTTCATGGTAGTTGAAAACAAAACTTTAACCAGTATTTCTAAGTAAAACATATTTAAAAAAAACACAAAAAAACTTCATTCAGTATTTCTAAGTAAAACATAACTATGATCCAACTACGAGTGTCCTAGCACTTGTACTTGTTTCGAAATAGTGTAAAAACGAAAACTTAACGTTGGAGCTAAATATAAATGTTTGACGCCGTCACTGCCGCCGTTGCCGAAAAAGTGAGACTGATGACAAATCCAAGCAAATAAGAGTTATCTAACTTAAAACATTGACAAAATTGAGTAGGTTTTATAACTGCAGTACCTTGTATGTTTAAATCAGATACTTGTAGTGACTGCTGAGTTATAAAATTTCTAGTAGAAACAAAGGCCCTAATTTGCAAAAAAATCTGGCAAGAGTTATCCCACCTGATTAGTTTTGTTGGCTTCATGAATACAAAGCCATATGTAAAGTTTCAATCAACTACATTGAGTGGTTGGTGTGATATGGACTTGACGGTACTTGCATGCAAAAATTTAACAAAAAATTCTAAGTCAAACAAGGCCAATAATTTGCATTATATTCATGCCAAGTTAAGTAACTTCATTATTTAAGTGGGTTTGATGACTGGGAAGTATTGTGTGAAGTTTTAATCAAATAAATTGAGTAGTTGGTGAGATATGGACTAGATGGTATTTGCATGCAAAACTTAAACCAGAATTTTTTTAAGTCAAACTAAGGGCAATAATTTTGCATTATATTAAAGCAAGAGTTATCTAACTTAGTTATTGTAATAGGCTTGATGACTGGGAAGTCTTGTGTAAAGTTTCAATTAAATACATCAAGTGGTTGGTGAGATATGGACTTGATAGTACATGCACGCAAAACTTTAACCAGAATTTCTAAGTCAAACAAGGGCAATAATTTGCATAACATTCATGCAAGAATTATCTAACTTAGATATTGTAGTACGATCGATTACTGGGATGTCATGTCTGAAGTTTTAATGTAATACATGCAATGGTTACTAAAATATTAGATTGTACGCAAAACTTTAACCAAGGTGTAACGCCGACGCCAATGCCTGGTTGAGTAGAATAACTCCCTTATTTTTGAATAGAATAACTTTCCCTTATTCTTCAAATAGTCGAGCTAAAATCTAAATAGAGAGCAAATATTTTTATTGCACTATATAGGCTGGTGTCAATCAAATGATGCAATTAACATCTTGCAAATCTATTTCTGTCTCACAATTAACCCAGTTAACGCATCTCTCAATTTTTATATAACTACCCCCACACATTTGTGACTAATTTATTCAACTTGTCATCATTATTCATTTATATATAGTTTTGACCTTTAGTGTACAGACACAGATTCTGACCAAGTTACAAATTAAGCCCTTTGTTTCACACATAACTTATTTTATACCTGCTTACTGTCGCTTTAAACTGGATGAGACAACATATGGATGTATGATAATTAGCAATAAACTTTACTTGTGGTCACTTGTCTCTGCAATGTGACAGACAATTAATTACGAGTGAGGTTGTCTGTTCCAGACCATGGATCAAACCTTGCAGCTACCAAAAGTAGCTGATATGAAGGGTCAATCTCCGAACAGGTATCATTTATACATAACTGTTACTCTTATATCACATATAGTTTAACCCCACATCTTTGCTGCATATTTTTATACAAACTTTAATAGCCAATTTTTCTTTAAGATAATTGTTTTTTTGTAATGTGGTTTAATGCTTTTTTCAACATATTTCAGGTTATATATAAGACATATCCAGTTTTATTTGTGGAGGAAGAATGAATCTAAGGAGAACAACTATTCTTCCACAGTTAACAGGCAAACTTTCTTACATAAAGGGAGCTTTTATGGAGGGAGCCTGACTCAAACTTATGGCTTTAACAGTGGGAGTTGAGTTTAATTGTATCAGTTTAGATCTTTCAAAACATTGACAACAGTGCCCATATTTCAATAAATAAATTTTCAGTACTTCACATAAAATGTTTGAATTAAATTTTAATGCATTTTTTAACAATCAGCTTAAATGTATTTAATGCACAAGAGACTCCCAGGGGTGTAGCTAGCCTAAGAGTTATGTACCGGACCAAACTTGGGGGGTACCGGTAAGTATCATAACGCAGACACATGGTATGATACCCTAACCAGTTGCATTACCTGACATGTTGCCGACCAGACCTAGAACTATTCTCAAAATGCTGAGGTCAACTGAGGAAGCTTCTATAGTACCATTTTTAATATCTTTGGTATGACCTGGCTGGGGATCAAACCCACGACCTTCTGCATGCAATGGGGATGCTCTACCTCTAGACTCCCGCTGAAGTGTTCAACCACAAATAAACTTTTATTGGATAAACAAGATGAAAAAATATGGAATAGGACCTAATAGCCAGTAGAGCTAAATCTGAAGTTAACTCATACTTCAGTCATCATTGCATGTTAACTCACCTCTGTATAGTATGTATATGGTGGCTCCGCAAACTCTACTCCATTCTGCTTGAGTTCTGCCACAGTGCTTATAATGTTATCTGTATGCAGGCCAATATGCTGGATTCCTGAACCACCATGGTCGTGTAGAAATGTACCTATCTGATTCGGCCCTGCAAGTAATAACCATGCATGTTAAATTCCAACATTTCTATTTGGACTGTCAGTTACCAGTATGTTTACTTCTCCTTAAGGTCATAATAAATTTATTGCAAGACTTCAACCCCATCGGTCCCTGTTGTTTTATCCACCAGCCAAACTAGTATATTTTTGTAAAAAAATAAAAAAATAAATAAAACTGTAATTTGCCAAAATGATGCCACATTTTTAACCTTTTGTTCTTCAAATGATTTTCTTACATTTCAAACCTAATATGAAATTCCATTTTACTATCTGAAAAATAAAAAATAAAATATAAAATTATACCCCCGCCACTATTTTTACATAAATTTGGATGAAAATCTAGCAATTAACTTATTATAACCTAAACATGTGTTATTGAAGGTATTGGATATGTTTAACAATTTGAGTTTTGAATGTAACATAAACATTGTACACAGACAAGTAATAATTTTTACATTGACATGACAGTATATGTACTTAAGCAAGTGGGCTCTGTGTTTAATAATAAGTCATTGATTACATTGAATAAGTTGTTTAACTACGTGTATTTAATAGAAAATAAATGACATGACACCTTGATTAGGTAATGCTTCCGCGATGACAAACTTGATACTCTCAGGATGAGATCCGGATGACAGTCCTGTTTCGGCACATTTCCAGTATTCAAATGCCTTCAGCCGCAATCCAATGTCCTCAGTATCAATCACAAAACCATCGTCTTCATTGTCATCTCTGGAGTAAAAGGGAATAACAGATAATGTGTTTGTATAATCTTATACCCCTATAGCCAGCAACAGTATTTCAGTTATCATCCAAAGGTGATCAGCACATCTTATCATCATTTCTGGAATTCGCAATCCATTTAACCAGTACTAGAATCTTCTTTAATAAATTAACCCTTTACTTCATATAGATGCCTTTGGACACCTCTAATATTAAAAGTGTTATTTCACAGCATATCAGCAATGGGTGAATTATGTTTATATTAACTGACAGAGTGGAAAACAGTGCAGGAAGTGTTCAAATTGCTCGTTACAAGCAATCTGAATTCTTCCTGCACTGTTTTCAAAGGCCTTCTGTGATTGGTGCGGGAAAACATGTATCTATTGAGTAAAGGCTAAATAAATATCTCTGGAAATCATAGAAAATAGAAACAAGAAATGTCACTGTTAAGTGTCACATGCCCCCCAAATGGTCTGTGAAAATAAAAATATATGATATATTATGTTGATCATTTGTAGCAAGTATCAACAAATCCATCAATGCATGACAAAGTTACAGGCCGGAAATGAAATCTCACGCAAACTCAAAGTGTTGTCAAACAAACTCAAATTGTGACCTTGACCTTTGAGGTATGGGTGTGGGTCTTACTCGCAACACGTCGTCTTGTTATGTTGATCATTTGTAGCAAGTATCAACAAAATCCATCAATGCATGACAAAGTTACAGGCCGGAAACGAAATCTCACACAAACTCAAAGTGTTGTCAAACAAACTCAAATTGTGACTTTGACCTTTGAGGTACTGGTGTGGGTCTTATTTGCGACACGTCTTTATACTATGTTGATCATTTGTAGCAAGTATCAACAAAATCCATCTATGCATGACAAAGTTACAGGCCGGAAACGAAATACCGAAGGACGGACGGACGTTTTCACAAATGGGTATTTAAGTGGCTTCTTTGCGTCAATCGTATTACTTGTGTGGCTAAATTTTAGCCACGTAAGAGAAAAAAAGCCACCTAAGAGCTGTTTTTTAAGTGTCTAGAACAGTCACTTAATGTTTTTTCAACAGCTTTTCAACTGTCCATAAAAATTATTAACCCTAAACCCTAGACACTTAAATACCCATTTTTTTGGGGGGGGGCATAAAAAAATCATGACCAATCATCATTGATCTCAGAGAAAGGGGATGGACAATGGTTGAACTCACGATCACTTAGAGTCCCTGACTGACAGTCTAACACATTACCAACAAAGCCAGCCAGGGATGGCAACAAGATGATAATTAATATCTAAGAGATCATAATTCAAAATTGAATGGACATTCATTATCAAGGTCACTCATCAGATTCGATGGAAAGGAGGTGAAGGTTTGATCCTCTGATGCAAAGTTTTATATGTAACATGTAGCCTTAAATATAATATAATCTTATTAATTAAGTGATTTCATAGTGACCTAATTAATGGTTCATTTGTCATACTGGCCTTTAGCCTGAGGCTGCTGAACAATATGAACATTCGAGGAACAATAACTGTGTCAATGTGAAACCAATTTAATGACAAATTTATTAATTAACTCATGAATACTAGTGACTGAAAGAAGTTGCAATGACTCAATTCCAGTTATTATTGACCTTCTTTTATTCATATTGGCCATATTTAGTTTATACAGGTCAAGTCATATGAGGTGTGAATTTTCATCAATGACGCAAAAGAATTAATTAAGAATCACTTATATGAATGGAAAGTAGCAAAATCAGAATTATTGACAGTAATGCCAGTAGTACCTCTGTCAGATCTGCTGTTTATATAATAAAGTAATTCTATATATATATAGAAAGAGAGACGAGCTGCTTGGTGGGTCAAACATCACTTTGCATGCCCTTCTTAAATATCTCAGACAAGCTAAACTCCCAACGTTTGAGACCGTTTGAGCTCATATGATTGATCAGAGGTTTGTCATGTTTTACAGCATTATCTATTATCTTGTTGTGATACCTCAATACTAGACAAATTAGATTGTTACATTCATTATACTACTGTCACATTTAGACCAGTACTGATTATTATAAGTGCTATTTCTTCCCCAGAACCATTGTCCACTGGAGTGCCCAGGCACCATCTATAGTGAACAGCCACTGCCAGAATGTAGCTTGCCATTAACCATGATGAACATGTCTCTCCTTCGAGACCGGCTCTATTTTTTTAAACTTTTAAAAACTAACCCTGTACACATTCACCCTTTTAACCTATCAATTGTTTTTATATAAATCTTCTAGTCAGTGACGCACATCAGTCTAGGTCCCCAGCAGGTGTTTGACTAACTGGCAAATAGATAATATTTATATATATATATAGAGAGCGAGAGCGAGCGAGCGAGAGAGAGAGAGAGAGAGAGAGCGAGAGAGAGAGAGAGAGAGAGAGAGAGACCTCTCAGAATGAATCTTACATGTACAGACACTATCCTGGGGTCAAGTCTAAAACCTCAATGGTGAGAAGTTAAGAGATCTTGAGACAGTATGAACTGAGTCATAAAATGCTTTTAGACACATATCATTTTTAACATGCTATTTCACCATTCAAGTGCAGCACCAGTATATAAACTTAACACTAGCTAAAGCGGAGATTTAATAAAATACTCACTTATTGATAACAAATCTTCTCATTCCAAAACACCTTGCATACCATTCTAAAATATTATCTGATTCTCCAACATCACATGCAAATGTCACATGATCAAAGTGTGTAACAAGTCTGGTTTCCAAAGTACATTTGTTTATTTGATCGACTGGTTTAAACTCCGGTAAAAATACTCCTTTATAGCCATTGTCTTCTATCAAAGTGTGCACCACATTGCCTATACAACTTTTTACCACAGCAAAGCTTATTTTACCATACTCATCGCATAACGTTTTAGAGTCTCTCAAGATGTGCACGTTTGACCTTGTGAGTTTATCAACACAAACTTTTAAGTCTTTTACTTTAAGAGCAACGTTGAAAACGGAGTCATTTTCGCACGATACTGGAGTGTCGTCTGGTAGCCAACCAAAACAATACATGTCGGAAGACACAGAAACATTTAAATCTTTCGAAGCCGGTTCTGTCAGAAGGACAGTAGCATTGCCCGACTGCAATACCCATTGCTTGACACGGTCATTACACCGCGTGGCACACAAGGAAAACTTGTATTGTTGTATAAATCTCCTCTGAAATTCCTCACCATTCCTCACACCAATTTCCACGTGATGAACGCAGCAATCTTCCATGTTTTATGCAATTTATTTCATGATTTCATAATATAAACACCGATACACGGCTCTTCACTGTGAAGTCTTATTTTGAGGTCGAGTTCTTCCAAAATACAGGTAAATCACCGAAATGACCGCACAACTCACCGGAACGTAGTTTTATTAACACAACAAGAGAGACCGCAAGGAAGACACGCTCGTCGTTCCGTATTTACTTTTTCTAAGTTTAGGGTGAATTTTAGCCGGAAAGCCAAAAGCAGACCAAACCACTATGGGACATGAAATTCAATCCATCCAATGGCCAAGTCATCCATATTACAAAAAGAAAAACTGAAATAGACACTAAATATACACTTCACAACACCACACTAGGAACAGTCTCATCAGCAAAATATCTTGGTGTCACAATATCAGATGACTTATCATGGAAAAAAACACATAGACAATATCACAAAAAGCAAATCAAACACTAGGATTACTCAGACGCAACGTCAAAGCTTACTCAGTCAAAGTAAAACCTACAGCATACATGACACTTGTGAGATCCCAGCTAGAGTACTGCTCCTCTGTCTGGTCAACACACACCAGTTTTGGCATCGGACAAATTGAATCTGTGCAGAGAAGGGCTGCTCGCTGGGCAATGCGCGACTATGGCCGCACCTCCAGTGTTACTGATATGTTGTGCACCTTCAATTGGAGACGACTTGAGATTGGTTATGCTTTAAAACATCACCCATATCCTAGTTGCTATCCCAACTGAACCATATCTAATCCCAATTAAAATAACAGGTCGTCTTTCCCATTCTATGGCCTATAGACAAATCCAAACAAGGTCAGATTTTTATAAGTATTCATTTTCCCCCGCACTATGATCCACTGGAACTCACTTCCTGAGAATAGTGTCTCTCTCGGAGCCAATCAATTCAACCAGGCAGTCGGCCAGGTTGAACAAGTGTCTCCCTAGAAACCTGCTCTGTTTTTAACCTGTTTTAAATAAAATCTATATATATTTATTCGTTTCTCTCTGTCAGTTGACGCGCGTCAAAGTCTATGTCCTCGCGAGGGGTTCGATTTATTGGATGATAGATACAACGATTGTAAACAGTTCTCGTTCTATTTGAATCTTTTTTCTGATTGTTAACTCAAAACAGTATGAACATGCAAAGTAAAAAATAGAAAAGCAAGTTTTATTTTACACTATTATATCTTGAGAATAAATCAAAAATCTATGCTACCTTGTTAACAAATATAACATGTTAACATCATAGTTTACTACACGCATATGAATGATACAATAGCATAATTCTTGCGTAATAACTTTGGCACAGTGCGGGAAAATGGATACTGTAGTTCCAAGTGAAGATTTTCAACAATCTTCTTTACAATTGACCATTCAAATTTGTTTATATTTGATACAAATGATCACTATAAGTAGGGGTTTCAAATTTGCACAAATAAATGGGATTTGATTATAATGTGCCACAAAGGCATGTTGGACTATTTCAGGCATTCCACTGGCTTATCGAGAGAAGTTACTCCCCTTGATATCGGCGGTTTTTATTACCTACCTGGCTAAACCGTGATATTTGGTTTACATAGAAACATATAGGAGAAAGTTAATTTTATCGTTATAACTTTTTCATTATTAAATTGGCAGCCTATTACAACGTCTAGTCATAAAGGTAAAAATATAACCTTTATTATGATAAAATAAAAATAAGTTTACGTCTTCTTGCTTCCTTTTTTACTTTTATAACAGCATATATGCTCCTTATATGTTCAATATAAAATTTACTTAAAACACGTTTACGGCCACTTTTAATATCTTATAAACCTTAGTTGTAATCTTTTACTAACCTTTTACAACGTATATGTTTATTGCAAATAAAATTCTCTTTACGATGGTATTTAGATAAAGAAAATATAATAATTGCATCCATTTTGAATTGAAAATTAGATAAAGTATAATTCTGATTAATTTTCTGTATGTTCAATAGAGCGTACTATTGTACCAAAATACAGCGTATTATTGTACACAATTAAATACAGCATGTATGTCGCTATATCAGCCGGCAGATGTTGGTCAGCCCCGATATGTTTATAAACACATGGTGATATTGCAAGTTATGTGAAGTTTAAAGTGGTTTTCTTATTAGTGTATTTTACTTATACTCTAAAGAATAGATTTATTTTAATTTCATATTTTAACTAAAAATCCTTAAAACTTCAAACTTAAGTACATTTCTTTTGAAATCGAAAACATTATTGTATTCAACACGAGTTTGTTGTTCAGTTTTTTTTAAAAATTAGCTATTTGATTTAACATAGCTTTTCAGATAAATTACTAATTAATTCAAATTTTATAAACGGGAGGAAAAATGTAAGCGGTTTTCAAATACATGTGTGTATTTCTCAATTATGCGATGGCTATATTCATTAAATGTATTGGTAATAATTCTTTTAACAACATAATATTTTTTAACTTACGTACAGTTTTAAGTTTAATTTTTCAAAAATAGATCCTCTCGTATATTGAAGTGATATGCAAAAAATAATAATCTGTTGTAACATCATAATCTTATCATATTATAACACGGGGTACTTTGTTAAAAATGAATTATATATTATATTTAATCTATGTACATCGCAATAACAATAACATTAATATCATACAGTATATGTACATAGCCATTCAAATATATGAATTACAAGAGACTATCACACAATGCAAAATACAATTATTTATTCACATAATAAGACTATGTGTAATGCTGCAAATTGATTTATTAAAAAAGTGTTAAGATAAACAACATTTTAAAATTCTGACAAGAAAAAAATGCACTAGTGCGCAATATAAAAAAATATCTTAAAGTATCGATTATCTCCTCTGATCAGATCAGAAAAGAAATGATTTGTAGCATACACATAGGAGCTGATAAAAAGGTAACATTATACATATAAAACAAAAAATGCATTATTTACAGAGGTAAAATGCACGTCTTTGTATATGTTTTGGCACAAACACGAATCAAAGAAGAGTGGGAAAATAAGAATACTGTCTTATCAACATTTGACAATTTATTAAAATTATCATTAATTGTAGCTGCTTTTTCAAATAAAATACTTCTAAGATCATTATAAAGATGACATTCTAAAATAACATGACTTTCATCTTCCACTGCGTTACAAAAGGGACATTTTATATCTTCTAACTTGAGATTGTCATATCAACCGGTCTCATTTCTTATTGGGGCAACACCACAACGAAACTTATTAAAATCAGACCTGTGCTTTAAAGGTAATATAATTTTACAATAATTTTCAACTTCAAAATGAGATTTAAATAAGCGGTAGGTGCGTAGATTGTTTCGTCATTTACCAAAAATACTGTCCATTCGTCTTATAGATGAAAACCAAACACTAGTAAAAATATCCAGAGCTGTCTTTGTGACGTCATCGAAAAGAGTACTCATAGGGATGTTAACATTAATATTCGAAAACTGTTGAAGATTGAGTGATATAAATTGTTTTTTACCATATATATCCAATTTTTACAAGAAACACTAGCTTTTAAGTAAGACCAGAGTGCAATCCGTTAATTGAGTCTACTTTCATTCATAGAGGATAGCCAAAACCAGTATGTAGAACTAGTTTTCCATTGACGAACAATAGTAGGATGCCAAGCCATTTCATAAACAATATCTGAATTTGGCGTGTATTTGCCAACCCCCAAAATGAATCGCATAGCACGATTATGAACAGCATCAATACATAAAAATGATTAACAACCCCATATTGCAGCCCGATAATTAATTACATGCCATATAATGGAGTCATAAAGCTTTGTAGATACATTATAAAGAACTCCTCCAATTATTTTGCATTTAGCAATTAAAAGACCAAGGGCACGACTTTCACTCTGCGCGACAGCTTTAGCTGTAACATTAAAATCCAAATGTTCTTGTAGCACTATACCAAGATAAGTGTTATTATGTTCAAATACCGTCATACTGGACTATTTCAAACATTTCCCAAGAGTTATCCGATAATTGCCCTTGCACAATTTCATGATATTGGAGATGGATCCAATTAATTCCCGGTTTTAGGCTTTATTAAAAACACATGCGCTAATATACAGATATCTGTTTCAAACAAAATTTTATATAATTATATAACCGTAATAATTTTCTTTTAAAAACAACAACATGAAGTTTAAAATACCATTTGAATATCAGTGCACTTGTCCCGTTAACTCGTAAAGCAATGCGTCTGACTATCAACCCTCGGGTCGTGAATTCGAATCCCCGCTCGGCATTAGTCTCTGTGATTAGTGGAGCGCTTGGTCCAGTGGTAGAGTACCGAACCCATGATCGGATGGTCGTGGATTCGATCCTTGAGCAAGACACCTCTTCCGCATGTGCTTAGTACTGGTCATACCCATGAAGACTTCCAGCGCTATTTGCCTAAGTTGTAAGAATATGTTTCACAATCGAAGAAAGTAACTTCAAAAATAAAGAGTATCTGTGATGTTTGATTTACGACATTATGTCTTATTGTCATTCTGTCTCTTTCATTTATAAGTTTATATAATCAATTAACCGTAATAATTTGATTTATTAATAGTAACACAAAATAATTTATCTTTATCTGTTGATTGATAATAAAACAAACTATATCAAAGTATATTGATGATTTTAGCGTTTAAGTCAAATTCAATAATTTCTTTTTTATACTACACATTAAAATCACCGAAATGTGCTTATCAAAACAAGGACATATAAATTGTACCCGAAGGCATATATAACACGTCACGCATACTTAATTTTAGTGTCAGAGCGGAAGATACCTGTATGTTTTATCACAGTCTAAGGGAAGTAATTGGATTCATCAACTGAGCAGGAGCAATTATTGGATAACTCTCGGGAAATATCTGAAGTAAGGGGACTTAGAGTTAAATTAGGAACTCTATGGGGATATGCAAAGTTCTCTTTTTCGCAAGCTTTAATGATAAAATTTTATTCAATTTTAGAGCTCAAACATCATCCAGGGGAGTGCAGTCAAAACGGCCCCAGTAAAAACGACCCAAACCAAAACGACCCCAGTGAAACGACCCAAAACCGAAACGGCCACAGTCAAAACGGCCCGAAACCAAAACGGCCCCGACCAAAAATGACCCCAGTTTACTTTTTATTTTATTTTTAGATATGTGTTGTTTAATAAGTGTAACGTTATATACTAGATCGACTAAGAATAGAAGATATCTTATAAAGATATACTTATTATGAAAGTTGGAAATTGGAATAAAATGTGTAAAGAGCGTGCTTTTTTTTTTTTGGTAAAGCATACCAGATTTTGTTTTGTAAAGAGGATTTAATTTCAGTAAAGGGGCCAGATGGGGCCTCAAAAGGGTAAACATTGAATATTTTCAAAATCTTCTTCTTAACAACCGGACAACAGGTCTGTCAAAAATGTTTTTAGTTTGCAAAGGAAATTAAGGTCTATGGTGAAAAGTAAAATTGCCGTTTTTGACCATTTCAAACAATATTTTATCCACTCATTTTGAGATCTGCATCATCATCAAGTCCCAGTAAATTAGGTTTCAATAAAGGGACAGGTAGGCCACCGAAAGGGTAAAATTAAAATTCCAAAAATTTTCCTTCTAAACAAACGATCAGTCAAACAACTTTATATTTGATACAAACAAGAAATTATACAGTTCCATGAAAATAATAAAAATGGACCCACGGTAAAGCATGCGTGGGGCTCTGTTTGACTATCAGGATTTATTGAGATTAAATTAATGTATCGATGATTAAAGAATTTCATCATGTAAATATATGTGCAAGGAATTGATGATGTATTGTTATTATGATAGGCCTATATTTGTTAGCCTATTATTATGGCGGATCCAAAAACTTTATATCATAAATATTTTTTCTTCTGCACAATTATACGTATGCGATTTCTTCTGCACAATTATACGTATGCGCAGCATAAGTTCTACATGCAGTTCATGTTTTGGTTACTGGTAAGTATAGTTGCTCCAAGACCCGAGAGTTCGATTCCATTCGACCCCGACAGCCTCTCAACATTCACTACCCGGGAAGCGGGCAGGAGAGCGATTCACAAACGTTCTGACTTCGCAGTAGAGTTTAAATAAATATAAATTAGTTGTTGTTGTTATTGTTATTATTATTATTATTATTATTATTATTATTATTATTATTATTATTATTATTATTATTATTGTCAGATTGACTTTGTAAGTTAATATCAGCATTGATCAGTCGAGGTTATGCACGTTTCTGAATATGTGATACCACAAACTAGAATGTAAAAGTAAAACAGCGGCCAAAAGAACTTTTGAAACAAATACAATGACATTTTTGTTACTACTTCACTATAGCTGCATCATTATCATTGTTATCCGAAGAGATTATGTCGTGCCTCTGAACTGTTAAAAACTTAACAAAAATGTTGTTATATATATATTTTTTATGATGTAAGGGGAGTAAGTCAATTTTCTTTTTAAATAAAATCTAAATTGATTTGTGTCCCTTGTAGTGGAAAATAATGTATTTCTAGTCTGATACCCTCTTACCCTTAGTACCCTTCGCGGAATTAGGCAGGGTACCAGACCAGAAGAACTTTTTTTTTTCATTATAAGGGATTACAAATTATTTCAAACTTTATTTAGAAGGACAATTGATTTACTTCCCTTAAGTCATATGTCCATAATGGCGGTTATAAAAAAATGTTTTTCTTCTTTAAAAATACATTTTCCTCATTTTAATGCTATTATTGGTATTATTGATGTATTTTGAACATTGTGGAAACATTATCATGTTTTAATTGTGAATTTAGAAAAAAAGATATGCTTGAAAATAGGGGATGAGGTTGGACAGGGTATCAGATTAATGTACGATTGCCCCTTCAGCTCTCCAATGTGAAGTTTTGTGCGCGTGATTCCGCAGGAGCTTGGGGAGTGGATAATAACGTTTAATGGGGGTGGGCAGGTCCCCTAGTGTATATATAGGGACCTGCCCATCCCCATTAAACGTTATTATATATACACTAGGGGACCTGCCCATTCCCATAAAACGTTATTATATATACGCTAGGGGACATGCCCATCCCCATTAAACGTTATTATATATACACTAGGGGACCTGTTATTATCAATCCCCAAGCTCTTTTTTAACTGTTATCTAGCCTCATCACAGTAGAGGAAACTTATGAGAAAATGAAGTTAATATTCAACGGCTTAAAATGTTTGTATTCAGTGTTGGCTCTTATCTGATAAATTCTGGTCTCTGGGAACGGCAGCATGTCAACTGGAAACCTATATGATCATAGACTAGATTAAATGCTTATATAGATCTAGTTCCTTGATGCAAATTATCCCCTTGAACAGGGTTTCCCACAATGTTCACAATGTTCTAGAAAACAGAAAACACATTCTTCTCTATGTTCTTTTGGAATATATTTTTGTTTATTTGATATGTTTAATCATGCGCTATTTGCAGTTTTTCAAAATAAAGGCCACAAAAGGGAGGCGGGGGGGGGGGGGGAGGGGGTCCCTGTTCCCTGAATCTCTTACAGTAATGACCATTGTTCCCCTGATCTCCAAAAGTAGTTGCCATTGTTCCCCAAAAGTATTTCCCCAGATCTCTAAAATTAGGACTGGATCCCTGAAATTAATGGCTAATGTCCCCCAGATCTTTAAAAATAATTGGCTGTGTTCCCAATATCTCCAAAGCCCCTGGGAGGGCCTCATAAGGTAACTTCGATATTCACATAGGACCTGAACTCCCCATTTGAAAAGGTACAGCGTCAAGTCGTCAGATTCATCGTGTATGCGAATACAGGTAGCGCCACCCTCGTGATGAACGATCTACAACTATCACCACTCCAAGACTGAAGGAAAGCACAGATACTATCCTTGTTTTATATGGTTGTCGAGGGCCTGTTGCCAGCCATACAGTGCCGTCTTGATTACTTGCCCCTGCCCCTGGCAAACGTCAAATAAAAACTAGAAAATCAATGGACTGTAAATCAGAACGTTATTGTGTTTGAAAAATAACCACATAGTACAGTGCAAATGTGCCTCATTCACCTACTTCCAAAAAAGCTAGTACAGGCTGGAATCAACCGAAAGATAGTATACACAAAGTTAACGGCTTTGTTAAACGGCTAAATAACTTTTTTTCCGTTATTGAGACAACGTATTTATCCAGCCCCGAAAGCATAATACGGAGCCGAGTTTTGAACCAGTCCTAATGTGAATCTCACGATCGTGTTTTTCTTACGATATTTCCGTTTTGAAGAATATTAGTTTGGAATAAAAGTTAAAATGTTTTGTTGAATAATTTAAGCTTTGAAGGTAGAAACTTTGACTTTTTTATAGTTTATATTGTATATGCTATTTCTGTACTGAGTAAAATTTAATAAATTCAAGGCACCATTAGAAGAATTTCCGTCATAACTTCCCCGGTCTCGTCCCCACCGTCAGTGGTTGTCCACCGTCAGTGGTTGTTGTCTTGCCTCTCTTGGTCAGCTGCCACATACGCATTTCTTTGGACGTGCAGTATAACAGTTTACTTTATTGTCAATAAAATATTGCCCAAAAAAGGGATCAAAAGTGTCACATTTTGCCTGGTTTTACTGAAATCAAATTAGAATTAAATACCAACTTATATTTTATCATTTTTTGGTATGGGTACAGGACAAATTTCAGACAACTCGTCCCACAATTTGAGACAAATCGTCACAATCTTGTTCCAAATTTAAAGATAACTCGGCCCTTCAAAAGACATCATAATTAATTCTTATACACGTTAATCATTTATCCTTTATAACATCCTTGATTTAATTAATTTGAGACACATATAATACAATTGGTTACTTAATTTCTTTAATTGTATGTAGATGGTGCAATTAATTAATTCACTGGATTCAAGACAGGTGCCAAGCTTGACTCTCATTAAACTTTTACAAATAGGTTTATTCATACTGACATCACAATTAACACTCTAGGACAAACATCTGATTATCCTCCATGTTTTATTTAAATTATTATTAGAGGACTCAGTTACATTGTTTGGATCAACTTGATTGTTGATGGGATGAGTTGTTTCCAAATTTTGGACGAGTTGTCTCAATATATAGGATGAGTTGTCTTTGGGACAACTTGACGGCCTTGTCCATAATTTATTTTTATAATTGAGCTTAATTATATCGTAATTGATAGAATATGATAATATTGACTGGTTCAATTTGTGAAATTTCAAATAAATACATTATGTTTTATCTCGCAATTACATTATTCACTATGTAAACTAACCTATGTACTAAGCTGTAGATCGAACATGCAATTTTCAATGTGAGTTACCAACACTATCCACTTACAAGAAATAGAAACAAAAAATTTAATACATTTGCATCATTTAGATAAATAGTTTTCAGAAACAGTTTGTGAAAAATGTCTATGTCTATATATATCACTCATTTATGAAACTTGAATTAAAGAATTTTTTAATTAGGGTTACCTATCTAATTCTAAAATGAGCTGTCCAAATAAAATCATTATCCAGAAATCTTTCCATGTTTTTTTAATATATAAGATGAATTCTTATTCGTATGTTATGACAATTGTTGATATAATGGCAACTGCAGAAAAAAACAAGTAAACATGTCTGAGGGTCAAGAGTACACCGTGTATGAGACAGATAGCCAGCAACCTGTGACGGTGATGGTGAACCAAGGGGGCGAAGAAGTCCAGCAGATACAGTATATAACACAAGATGGGACAGTTGTTTCCACAGGACAGTTGATGTCGGGAGCTGGTAATGTTATACAGGTGATTGGTCAATTTGTCTTATAGGCTCTCATACCAATATTACACATGTTACCTTCATATAGTAGACCTGCATCAGTAGAAGGCTTAATTGAAAAAGAAGGCTGCATTGGGATCTAAGATATTTGGACCCCAACCACCCTGCTTGAGTTGAGGGACAGCACTTTTTTCACTCCAATCCTTTGATATGAATTTGTGAAATTTATGCTATTAATTCTGTAATTGAAATGTTAACTATCAATAAAATACAATGAAATCAATCATAAAAAAGTAGCTTGCACACTTTAGGAAATAGTTGGATACTTCTAGCGGCTTTCCGCTTTTATTAAAAACAGTTATATTAGTTGGAAATTAATATAAATAAAGCCAGCTAATGTGTTGATAACTCTAAAGCATTCACTAAACACACATGGATGGCATTAAGTGCTCAGCTTCTGTGTTGATAATTCAATAAGAATTACTGACTTACATTAAAACTGGGATATTTATATTATTTACAATGTTCAAACAAACACACTTTATGTGGTCACTCACACTGTACAGATTTTTTGAACACATTTCAGGTTATATATGGCATATCCAGTTTTATGGCTGGAGGAAGACCTCAGAATAAATCTCAATAGAACCACCGTCTTTCTGCAAGTATCTGGCAAACTTTCTCGCATAAAGTTTTTGGAGTTAGCATCCTGGACTCGAACCTACGGCCTTAGGAAGCAAGAGGAAAGTGATCTTGAGACGGGGCCTTAGACCACTTGGCCACAGATGACCCTACTCACCGTATAGATAAAACATAATCAGTTCATATGATTAGATTTTACTCTTATTTACATTACAGTACTCACAAAGTTCTGTCTTTTTAAATAATTTTTGAATGTAGACAAGACCTGTGTTATTTGGTTGGTATGTGTTACAGGTTGGAGATGGAATGACATCACTGGGATCAGCACAGGTTGGACAACAGATTATTGTTAACCAGGCTGCCCCAGCACCTGCACAAGCTCAAGTTGTGCAACAACCACAAACTGTAAGTATTATATATGTGCTTCAAGGTTAGATAGTTAATTTTAAGCTCTACTGGCCAATGGCCAATTGGGCTTTGTTTCATGATTAATTGTCTGTTGTCCTCTTTTAACCTTTTTCTCACAGACGCGATAGCACCTACATTTTCATTGAATCTAAACCAAACTTTGCGTAGCAGTTATACTACCACAAGATCTCAGATAAGTTTTTTAACTAGCATGATTTGACCACAGATGTCCCTGCCAATGGGTCTATAAGCAAATTTAAATGAGAAAAAAAACATCATGTTCTTTGAAAGATTAATGCTTTAACCTCTATATTTTACATGTGGCATTGCATCCAAGATCCCACCAATAGTATTTAAAGTTTGATGAACAGAAGGGAAAATGGTATTTTACAATACAAGGTTACTGTATACAAATTTTGCACAAGTTCTTGAACAAGTCCGTTTCAAGTACAGATGCCCCCTGTCACATGGCTTATAAGCACATTTTAAACTTCATTTCTCTGAAATTTCGAGGCCTTATATATTTACATATACTGAACCAAAAAAACGAGGGTGACATAAACAAACATGTGCTCTCAATATGACGTCGCTGTCAAGCAGTCATCATCGCACGCGGCGGCCACACACGCTACTGATAACCCAATTTTGAAATCCATCCCTTCCTGTTTTAAATTCAAATCAAACTATAAAATTGATAGTTTCTGTCCAATTTAGCTATTTCAGTAGATTGATAAGACATAATTATACAACAAACAGAAGATTTCAACCAAATTTAGTTAAATGTTAACAAAATATTCACATTCAAACTTAGCACAGTTTCTTTTTTGGTTCAGTATATATATTTGTCTGGTGGTCCTCTGAAAGGTTTGTGGAAGCTGGGTTCCTGTAGACACCCAGGTTAAACTTTTGCGTTTAAGTTTAAGATATCTATGCAACCACTTATTGGATGTGAATGAAACTTTGCATGTGTGTTCACCATCATCAATGGAACACACAAGAACCATAATTCTGGATTGCATTTTGGCACAGTTATGGCCCTTTTTGGACTTAGACACCCAGAGGCGAGCTTTGTTGGTCTTCTGACAACTCTTGTTTACATTTGTGCTACGCATTATATATAAATCTGTCCTTTATATAGCATGTGAGTAGTTATGAATCCTTAACTGGATCCTACTCATATAAAGCTATCAGTTCATGTATGTAAGTTTGTCCACCCTGTCCAGATGTGTTGCATGTAATTCCACAGTATATAAGTCATGGTCGACACCAAATCTATTGGTTTGGCAGAGGCATTGATATTGTATCTATGGTTTGCATTGTAGCTAGGTGCACTCGCCATAGTCTGGTCTGTACATTTATGTCTTGGTTATTCACAAATAATTATCTATATATATATAAATAAAATTTTGTACTGGAGAATGATGCCTGGGAATCACTCTGAATGAGCATAAAATAACTATATGTATGTTGACAAATTCATTCTGATGAGCTTCTTGAAATTCATAAAATTGCCAGTGAAATATGAAATAAAATCTTGATTTAAGGTTTTTGTGCTGTATTATTTTTCATCCACCATGTTAAACAACTGTTGATTTCAGGTTGTACAAGGTCAGCCCCAGCCAGTGACTACTGGGGCCAACAATGCCCTGGGTATACCGCAGATGTTGTTTTTAAATCAGATAACTGTCAATGGTCAGACGTCATTTGTGCTGGTTGATGCCAACAATAAGCCAGTGCAGTTGCCACAAGGTAAACTAACACTCCATATTTGTATACATCTTCATTGCTCCAACTTAGAATATTATAAGATTTGAAAAATGGTACTATAACCTTCCTCGCTTCGCGCTCAACTATATATTCTATGAATCAAAGAATTGCTTTCATATAGAGAGATTTGTATTTTTCTTCAGCATATCATAGGATAAAAAATTCTAATATTGTATCTTTTGCATTCTATTTGTTTCAAGCTCTAATGGTCAAAGGCCGGACTAGCCTATGTGATGTTCATTGCTCATGTGACATCATCTTTTTCTTGAAACTGCCACGGCAAATTGATGTATGTGAAACTATGCAATTTTTCCAGTCAGAATTCAAGGTGGGCACTGTTACTAAAAATAGTAAAAATGTCTCTCAAAAACCACTTGTTTGATTTAAAATGGTTCACCCTAGTTTTTGGACCAATCCTATAATTCGCAAGTAGGAAATTATCGACTGAACACACTACTGTTAGGTCTATAATGAGGAGATTGCAAGGCAGGTTGGGTCTACATTGTTTGTAAACAGTACTACTTTTGTGAATAGCTACTTTAAAGCTCCAACTGCGATAAAAAAAGCTGCACGATGGCTCTGGGGAGGATTTTATATAATTCTGTATATGATTCAAATCAGAAAACCCTTTTTCAAAAAAAATTCGTAAGTCACCACTGCATTGTTTTTGTTATAATATTTTATACTACTAGATTATTGTTAATACAATGTACATTTCTTTTGCAAAATAATATTTTCCAAAAGGTGTGTGTTGTATGAAGTTAGAAAAAAACTCCAACTGCCAAAAATCTTAGGGAGGAGCTTGTGAGGTCATATACTCTAAATTGTAAACAAATACCCAATGGATCTGTGTTTATACACATTTCAGCAGCTTGGTAATGGTGCATATATAGCTGACAGGTGCATTTATAGCACACTGTATCATAACTGACAGGTGCATTTATAGCACACTGTATCTAGCACACTGTATCATAACTGACAGATGCATTTATAGTACAATGTATCATAACTGACAGGTGCATGTATAGCACACTGTATCATAACTGACAGGTGCATGTACAGCACACTGTATCATAACTGGCAGGTGCATGTATAGCACACTGTATCATAACTGACAGGTGCATTTATAGCACACTGTATCATAACTGGCAGGTGCATGTATAGCACACTGTATCATAACTGACAGGTGCATGTATAGCACACTGTATCATAACTGACAGGTGCATGTATAGCATTGTATCAAAACTGACAGGTGCATTTATAGCACACTGTATCATAACTGACAGGTGCATTTATAGCACACTGTATCATAACTGACAGGTGCATTTATAGCACACTGCACACTGTATCATAACTGACAGGTGCATGTATAGCATTGTATCAAAACTGACAGGCGCATTTATAGCACACTGTATCATAACTGACAGGTGCATTTATAGCACACTGTATCATAACTGACAGGTGCATTTATAGCACACTGTATCATAACTGACAGGTGCATGTATAGCACACTGTATCATAACTGACAGGTGCATGTATAGCACACTGTATCATAACTGACAGGTGCATGTAGAGCACTGTATCATAACTGACAGCAGATTTATTTACAAATTCCAATGTACGAGTCCAAGGACTCGCTGGACTACAAATCTGTGAGTCTAAAAAATGAAAGTGTGAGTCCCATTTTTCGAGACATTTTAACTAAATCATTATAATTTCAAATGATGCAACATTGTGAAAATGAAGATACTTCACCATTGCACTGTGTGAACCTTTAGCTGTGTACCATTTAAACAACCACAAATGAGAGTTGAACAACAGTAAACATTGACTAGAACAGTTAAAAACATTAAAAAAACACTTGTGCAGCTTAGTCTGTCAAAAAAACAGACAGTGTTTGTTGATTTGGTTCAAATAACATTACACACTGTATCTCCTTTATTGACAGTGGCGTAGCTGACCCTAAAATGATGTGCAAGCTCATAGGGTTCTGGAAGGGTTGGGTGAGGGGTCTGGGGGACATGCCCCTCTCCCCATCAGAAATTCAGGATGCATTTCTGTGTTCTGATGACATTTCCAGGAGATATGATGCATTCTCAAAAAAAATATGCAAGCCCGGGCGTTGTTGCGTAAAGGCAGCTACACCGCTGATTGAAATGTTTATCATTATTATAACACCGTTTCGATTCAGTGAAACTATAACACAAGAAGTATTCAAGGTCGGCAAACAGCTTGCATATTTACAACTCGCAAAGGTAACAGAGACCTTTTGATGACATTGATTATGCTATATGCGCGCGCATCATTGTTTAGAAAGCGGTGCAGTGGTAACCCAATGCTCTTGAAATTCATCTGATAATGCGCACGCACTAGTGTTTACAAAGCAGTTAGCAAGATACACAATGCGTCGGGAATTAAATGTCTGTATTTGAGATAATCGTGACTTATCGGCTGCGATTTTTCTGCATCCAGCGGATGCACATATTTCAGAATTGTGCGCCTGCCACAAGATTTGTGGGTATAGGACCCAGAATGCAGGGGTAAATAAAACACTGTGACAGGTGCATTTATAGCAAACTGTATCATAACTGACAGGTGCATGTATAGCACACTATCATAACTGACAGGTGCATGTATAGCACACTGTATCATAACTGACAGGTGCATGTATAGCACACTGTATCATAACTGAAAGGTGCATTTATAGCACACTGCACACTGTATCATAACTGACAGGTGCATGTATAGCACACTGTATCATAACTGACAGATGCATGTATAGCACACTGTATCATAACTGACAGGTGCATGTATAGCACACTGTATCATAACTGACGGGTGCATTTTACGTAGTGAATAACTGATTACTTTTCTTCCATGATTTACAGGTATCCAAGTGATTAATCTACCATCCCAGCAGCCAGGGGGACAGCAGATTGCCATGGTAATACAGTGTTGTTACATTGCCTGTCTTAAATGTCAATGTTTTTTTAATGAAATGTAACATCATTTTCAACACATTTAGGTTATATATGGCATGTCAAGTTTTATTGGTGAAGGATTGGAGTAAATTTATCATCTACCTCCTGCAATGTTCCATTGTTTCTTTTCTTATTATCTAGAAATATACCTTTCATGAACCATTCTTAAATGTACCAAGTACCTAATTTGTCTTTAATGAATAAATTTATAAGCTGTGAGCTTTCAATCACAAAGAGGTTTGTATATGTATGTTTAACAGTGTAGTTGTAATCACACACATGATGATTAATCAGCAAACAATTGAAGAAAAAAGAAAAATGCAAGATCCATCTAACTGTAGCAACTTTTTATTTGGGAAAAGGAATTTCTCTCTGTACTTTATGTTCATTTGTTTGTATGGGGTATGTTGCCTTTCTTTGAATAGTATTTCAGTCCTACAATGGTGGCCAGCACACCTCGTCATCATTCCTAGCATCTGCCAGTACTGTACTAGACACATCTTATCTTTGCAAGTTGCTGACTATTTCACCTCATGTTCAAAAGTGGGAGAATTGTGTCTGTAAATTAAAGTTCATGACTAATCTTAGAAACAAATGCTGAGGGGATATGGGAGTAAGTCCCTTTGATTGAAAATCAGATGTGTTACTGGTTGAGTAAGCCAGACCTGGTATACTATATACAAATGAGATAAAGTTAATCTTTATGATGGTTTATTTTTGCCAGCCTGGGGAGACTGGTGAAGAACCCCTGTATGTAAATGCCAAACAGTATCACAGGATATTGAAGAGAAGACAGGCAAGGGCTAAACTTGAGGCATCTGGTAAAATACCAAAAGAAAGACAAGTAAGTTTTACAGTGTTAATAATGTTTGTATGTGTGGAAATTTTTGTGCACTGGATTGTTTTTTGTCAAGTCCACTTGCGATGAGCAAGTCACAATGGGGCTTTGGTGTATATGCGTGTGTCTGTACGATCTCATCTGGGCTCTAACTTTCTCATGCATAGAGTGATTTTGAAAGAACATGTCACAAACGTTCACCATAGACAATGTGTAGGGAGCAAGATTCAGTTAAAAGGTCACATTTGGAGGTGACGGGTCAGAAATGGGTACAACATTTCGTGTCCACTTCATTATTTTGTAAACCACTTTACACATTTTGAAATAACGTGCCACAAATGTTCACCATATTGAGACAACGTTCAATTGCAGGTCTGTACAGGTAAACTCAACATTGCAGCCCTTCAGCATCTAGTTTCAATGATTTTGCATTGAGTCGAACTAGCGAATTCTTGTACAAAGTAGCATATTTTGCTGTTGAAATTGTGCATATTTAAGATATATCATGCTGTTGACATCTTTTTTCTTCAAATACATGCATTATATATCAAATACCTATTATTAGTTCTTCATTGACCTTTATCTACTTAATGGACTTTAATAAAGACGAGCGTCTTTATGTGTATTTTGTAAAGATATTCTTGTATAAAATTTGTATTCTGCAACCGGTTACTATTGCATTGTTAACCTTTTGATATAGAAGCAAATCAGTGAAATTCGTTTTCAATCACAATAATATCCCAGATAAACTCCATTTTCCTCTTCAGATACATATACATTTTCAATGTGCATCTCAAAAGATCCAAAAAAATTGGAAATAGTGTTGTGTGTGTGATTTCAATTATCTCCCTTTATGAAATAGCATTATTTTGAGTTTACTGTATCTTCATGATTCAATGAGTTGGTTTGCCCTTTATATAGCGTGCGGGTAGTTATGGATCTTAAACTGGATATACTTGAATATAAAGCTATCAGTACATGTGTGTAAATTGTCTCTACAATCCAGATGTGGGGGTCCTCCGCGGACGAGTGGTCTCAAGCATGGCTCAAGATCACTTACCTCTCACTGCTAAGGTCCTAGGTTCCAGTCCCACTTGATCCAAAAAAATTTGTGTGAGCAAGTTTCCAGTTTCTTGCAGAAGGACAGTGGTTCTACTCAGTCTAAGGTCTTCCTCCACCAATAAAACCGGACATGCCATATATAACCTGACTCAGTTTGAGGTCTTCCTCCACCAATAAAACCGGATATGCCATATATAACCTGACTCAGTTTGAGGTCTTCCTCAACCAATAAAACCGGACATGCCATATATAACCTGACTCAGTTTGAGGTCTTCCTCCACCAATAAAACCGGACATGCCATATATAACCTGAAATGTATTGAAAATGGTGTTGAAACAAGATTAAAAAAAAGTCCAGATGTGTAACATGTTAAACCATGGTACTTGTCTTTCTTTTGGTATTTTACTTGACCCCTCAGATCTATTGTTGAAACCAATTCTATTGAGGTTGTTGATACTATAGTCTTGTGTAGTTGGTTAGGATTGTAGTCAGACACGCTCGCCGTAGTCCGGTTTGTAGATTTATGTCTGGTTGTTCACAAATAACTGTCCCTTAAATCCCTAAATATATATATATGTTATATAAATTAAATATATAAAATCATTTATGAAATAAATTGATGAACATACTTTAAAGATGCATCACTCTCGGCAATCATGGGAAGTTTATTGAATCACAAAGAGGAAGGTCCCATTTGAAGTAGTGATTGATTTCATCCATGTATTTTTTTTTTATGAGAAATTCTTTAATACACAGTTTGGCATTTTCTGTTTTATTCATCAAAGTTTAAGCATAATCCAATATGGCCAATGACTGACTTTATCACAGGCCTGGTCGCGATTTATTATTTGGTCAACAAAATTAAAGAATTTTACACTTCAGAGCCAAAATCCAATATATATTATTGAACACAATATCTGTAATATGTGATGTTTTATATATATATGTGCAGTAGATAAAAGAAAATTTGACAGATTATAATTGTTATAGATTCTTAATTATTCATAGAGAGGACCATTTCTTTACATTATTTAAAATTCATTTACATGTGACCAAAACAGAAGTCTTCCTTACTTTAAGTTGTTCTCCTTCAGAAATACCTGTATGAATCTCGACACCGGCATGCACTGAATCGTTCAAGAGGTTCTGGTGGTGTGTTTGTGCATCAAAAGAATGGCACGGATGCCTCCCAGACAAATGGTGGTCACAGTAGACAAACTGAGGAGTCATTATTGACCGGCGATTTACCTATACCCATAGTTACTCAAGCTTCTGATCTAGTGCTTAGTTTAGATACATAGCTGGGTGTGACATTGACACATGGACCCTTACCAGTAAATGGTACTGTAAATCCATCATCTTTGTGGTTAAATACACAGGTTGGAGCGTTACAGTTTCGGGAGCTAATGTTAATTTAAAGTTGACAGTGGATAATCGTCCCATGCAGAAACATCCGGATGCAAGCAAAGACATTACATCTGTTTGTATTTGGTGGTTTAGTCCGTATTAAGTAACATGCATTCAAGAAAAACGTTGTATTACAACTCAAACCTGTGATTGACCTTCTCCGTGACCTATACATGTTTGAGTAGTGAAACATGCGCCATTCACGTGCAAATAGATAAACTTGTAGTTTTCTGGATGCTGGAGAATAATGGAAAATGGTCCATTGTGAAAGTTGATTCCAGAAGTGAGATTATTGAAATAGTGATTGACAGTGTTTGCTATCATGTATTTATATATGTACTGACATACCATGAAGAGTTATACTGGTCATGAATCAGTATATGCACACATGAACCAGAAATACCATTTGATGTCTGTTCTGAAAAAGGTTTACATGTAAATGTCCATGTCGGAAAACAGTATTCCTGCTAATCTAACATAGAGTATGGCAAATATAATGATGTAAATCATAATTTTTATTTTAATCATCTTGATGATATACTGTACGTATATCCCTGATTAGACACTTGTCATTCAGTCAAATAAAATGACACTACCACTGTGTCAGTTGGTCATGTATCCAAATAAATACATCTACTTTTTTTTTTCCTAGCTGGTTTAAATGCTTTTAAGTTGAACATCTCATTACCAGCAGCATGCTTTATGGTATATATATTGTATACACATCAGGGCCCAAATATAATGACATTTCTCCGGGATATTGGGTGTGGGGTGGGGATGGGGGTCTGTTAGGGGGTGTACAGTATAAGGAAATTTTGATATTTACATATAATGAAATTTCAGATGGATGTACATGTAGATTTGCCTTAAATGTTGTTGAGGATGTGATCAATTCAATTTTGTTTTCATTTTATAATTGAGAAATGAACAGTTTTCTGTTTCATTTAAATCTGTAAATATATATATATTATATATAAGCTTTACTGGATTAATTTTATTGTTGACATACCGTAACTATCTGAAGCTTAACAAAGATGATCAAAAATGTTTTAGACGTGACCATGAGATTAAATGTTACAGTGACTGCCTCATACATGTAGTTACTGTGCTGCTGATGCTGATCAGAGACCTGTATCTAACTAAACGTCAGTACCTGGAACACACCATGCACATATTTCCTCTGTGTGTGTGATTTTACATATCATCCCCAACAGTTGCCCACATGGTCGATGCTTCTGGAGAAGTGTTCATTTTTCTGTCACTGTAAAAATTGCAACAGGAATTTTCTGATTGGTTAAAATAGAGACAGTTTCTATAGATACTGTAATACCAAGCGTTTTAAGTTTCAGATCATTTCCAGGTGTTCTCAATGACTTCGTGATGATAGGGCTGTCTCAAGAACACTAACCTCTCGTCGTTATTGTCAAAACAGTTTTTAAATATTGTGAGAAAATTTTCCAATTATTTGTAGAAGGACGGTGGTATAACTTAGATTCATGTATATTCATGTATATCACCTAAGATCTTTCACCAATAAAACTGGATGTCATCTATATAACCTGTAAAGTCTTGAAAATAGTCTTTAACCGCTTTGAACATGTTGAAATCTTGCACTATTATTATATCAGTGGATTACCAAAACTACTGAACATCATACATTGTTTTAATTCAAAAAAGATGGTTCAATCAAAATTACTGTTTTTTGAATGATCAACTGTATGAATGCGTTCTTTAGAACATGCTAGCCTGAATAAGGTAAAAGTTGTAATCAGAAAAAAAATATGACAATAGGGTATATGTGTGTATGACTGTATCAATATGTATAATTAATTATATGTTTATGTGTTTATCTTTACTGCTTCTTCATCAACTTCACTTGTCATTCATATTTTCCTTTTCTTCATTTCATTATGATGTCATCATCTTCAGCATCATCATTTTCCTCACCATAAACTTTATCATCGTTATCATCATTGTGGTCATCTCCATCAAAACTCAGTAATATCTTCATCAACATTGTCCAAGTAGCAACAACCGTGTTTTTTTATAAAAAGAAAATTTACAAGTCATTTGAATGATTTGTTATGTTTCTTCCCCAAATAATCGTCTAGTTTAACTTATTTATTTTACTTATACAAATCACGATCAAGGTTTTCCTGGATATAACCAGCACTAAGCATATAATTATGTGGAAAAAGTGTCTTCACAAGGACATTTCACACAGCTGTGGTAGAAGATCGAACCCACGACTGTCTGATCTTGGATTCGATGCTATGACTATGCGCCCCGCAAAATTCTGAAATTGACAAGCTCAGAAATGGCTTCTCTTTTTGTGACCATAGAACTATAGAGTGTTGGTGTTCACTTGATGAAATAAGAATTTTCTTCCACTGAAACTTAAAATTATTTACTTTTAAGCAATGAATAACACTCTTACAACATTAAAGTTTTTGTATTGAGCAGAAACTATTTGGCCTAAAGTCATCAAATTTGGTCCATATATGTGTTATGTATAGTACTACCGGTAATCATTATCATGTAGCTTAACCCCAATGGATTAATAACTTGGCTTACACAATATTTTTTCACTTTATTGGCCAAATAGATACATTGAAAAACTCTATTTTTTCATCTATTTGTGCAAAAATACTATTCAGTTTAAGATCTGAAGCATCATCTAGTCATAGCGAATAAGATTTAGTGCATTTAGGAGGATTAAATTTCCATGGGGGGAGGGGCAGATTGGGTCTCAAAAATGTGAAAATTGAATTTTTAAAAAATCTTACAAACTGTCAGTCAAATTGGTTCATATATGATTGAAGAAGGTGTAGAAATCAAGGAGCTAGTATTTATTGGGACCTTGTAAAGGGATTCTGAGTCCTATAAATAGCTTAATGACTTTTCGTTTAGTGCAAGAGATATTGTGCAATTTCAAAAAGTACTATGGCCACTATAGGCCAGAAGAGACTCCTCAGATACTCTTGAGCTTCTTGCTTATTTCTGTTTGGCATGGAGTCACCAAATTTAGTTTATAGTTGAGTAATGGGTAGAAATACTCAAAACCATACAGACTTCCTTTAGATGTCCTTGACCTCTACAAATGATTATTAACTACAAAATGGTATGTTTTTTGTAATTAGTTCTGTTCTCTACATGATTCTCTACTGCAGCATTAGATGTGTTTGAACATTCATATTTACAATTCTCTGAACCTCTTTAAAATGTATTATGAATAATATCTGTTTATATTTAGCATAAATAGTAAATATTTTCCCAGACGAATGACAATTTAATGGTGAAGATGCGAATATGTGTCATTGAATAAAATTTGCATTTGATTGAACTGTATTTTGGTTGTTTTATTATATGATTACCACTGGTGTTATATATAAGTTTATTTTCAGATGATGTTTTTACCGGTTTGACAAAATGAATTGAGAAGTTTTAAATAAAGATATAACATCATTAATGGTATGATACCCCACCCAGTCACATTAAACTGACAGTGGGCTGACCAAACCTAGAACAATCCTCTAAATGCTGAGCATCAAGTACAATTTTTAAAATTTTGGGTATGACCCAAAAAGAATAAAGGATATTTGATACAAACACACCAAGCTTTGCTGAAAAATAAGTATTTTAAAGAAATGCATTTAACAGGACCAATATTGTGGCTTTGTGAAACTGGTCCTTTAATTAAGAATTGGCAAATATATAATCTTCCATATACCCACTGTGCTCATATTGCAATAATTCTAATCTATTGAAAGATGCAAAAAAAAAAATTTAATTTTAAAATTATTTGTTTTACACTGATTGTGAAACAAGTTCTGACAGCTTGGACAAATCATGGAAAGAGATCTAGCGTAGAACCTGTAAAGGTACTTGGAATATTGTTCAGATAAAGTATTTTGCTCAAGGACACCACACATAGAAGTGAAAGAGGACTGAACCCATGACCTTTCGATCTTGTACCTGATGTTTTACCTCTATATATTGTTGAATTTGATTCATTTTAGAAAGAGTTCGGATGAGAAGGTGAATGTATTCAAATAGTGTGTGCGTTATAGTTATTTTTGAATTTAGATTCAACTTCAATTTCAATATCTGAATTAAAATATCATTATTTGTCACATTTTGATGGAAATGAAATACGAATCGTATCTATTTTAGTTATAACTATTGTTTGGATTGCATGCTTCAGCCAGAGTTTTTTGTTATATTTTATAAATGAAATTTCAGATAAATATACAGTGTAAAATAATCTTGGAATATTGTATGCTTCTAGTATTATTTTTAAATGTGAAGCAGACTCTCTACCCATAGACCACCGTTGCGGTTCCTGTTGGTATCTTGGGGTCTACTACATGTTGTTGAAGGTGTGAACACCAACTAAACACTTCTTTTTAACTAACGTCAATTAAACACAGACAAGAAAGTGCCTATAATAAGATCTTCTCTCACATATATCAGTCTGAAACTCATCCATCTTAAGTAAATTAGATAAAAACTCTTACTACAAGTAATTTGTGCAAATAATAGCACTTAGCGGTCAGGTTTTGTTTCTTTGAAATGAAGATTGAATCCCATCGGAAGAGAAATTTAAAATATGAATTAGCTTGTTTAATTGAAGCATTGTATTAATGACGATGGCATCTGAATCGGAGTTGTTTTTTTTATGGTGTGTTATGCCATATTCAACACATTTCGGGTTATATTTTATTGGTGGAGGAAGACCTCAAAATTATCTGATTAAAACCAAAATCATTCCGCAAGTAACTGGCAAACTGTCTCACATAATTTTTTTGTAGCAATTGGGGCTCGAACCTACAACCTTAGCGATGAGACTTTAGTAATTTTGAGATGGCGTCTTAGACAACTTGGCTATAGAGGTCCCTTTGTCTGAATTTGTATGACAATATAGGCAATCGCTACTTTCTATAACTTATTGTGGAAATTATGTCTGTTTGACAACTATGCCCTGCAACAAGACCAGGCACTCCACAATATTATATGTGACAAATCAAGACCTTAAAGAATGTGTTATATTATTACCTTAAATGGATTAAATCTTCATAAAAACTATTGTCACTATGATAGTGATTTCTTAGCTCAAATTTTAAAAATGGCTTAAGGCCAAATAAAACAATTTTTGTATAGAATCTAGAATAAAACAGAAAGCAGTTACTACTTGAAATAATTTTTAGCTCGCCGGGACAAAGTCCAAGGACAGCTATTGTCATGACCCCAGCTTCGTCAGCGTCGGCGTCGTGGTCTGTAGACACCCAGGTTAAACTTTTGCGTTTAAGTTTCAGTTATCTCTGCAACCACTCATTGGATGTCAATGAAACTTTGCATGTGTGTTTACCATTATCAATGGAACACACAGAGATAAGAACCATAACTCTGGATTGCTTTTGGCACAGTTATGGCCCTTTTTGGACTTAGACACCCAGGTTAAACTTTGCGTTTAGTTGCGTTTAAGTTTAAGATATCTATGCAACCACTCATTGGATGTGAATGAACCTTCACTTGTGTTAACCATCATCAATTGAACACACACAGACAAGAACCATAACTCTGGGTTGCATTTTGGCACAGTTATGGCCCTTTTTTTACTTAATTTTTCAAGTTAAAGATTTTTATCATGTAAGATATCTCTGCAACCACTCATTGGATGTCAATGAAACTTCACATGTGTGTTCACCATTATCAATGGAACACACAGAGATAAGAACCATAACTCTGGATTGCTTTTGGCACAGTTATGGCCCTTTTTGGACTTAGACACCCAGGTTAAACTTTGCGTTTAGTTGCGTTTAAGTTTAAGATATCTATGCAACCACTCATTGGATGTGAATGAACCTTCACTTGTGTTAACCATCATCAATTGAACACACACAGACAAGAACCATAACTCTGGGTTGCATTTTGGCACAGTTATGGCCCTTTTTTTACTTAATTTTTCAAGTTAAAGATTTTTATCATGTAAGATATCTATGCAACCACTCATTGGATATGAATGAAACTTCACATGTGTGTTCACCATCATCATTGAAACACACAGAGACAAGAACCATGACTCATGGTTGCATTTTGCAGAGTTATGGCCCTTTAAGACTTAATGTTTCGTATGTAGACACCCAGGTTAAATATTTGTGTTTAGATGCGTTTAAGTTTTGGTGTTTGCCTCCAATCTCAATTTTTTGCATTGGTGGTGAGTTTTATCCCATCAGCGAGCTTTGTTGTCTTCTGGCAACTCTTGTTTAAAATAGTTTGATCATTATTTTTGCATATTCTAAATAGTTATATAGCGTCATATTGGTTTACTTTGAAATAGAATAATAAGTCTGTACAATAGGATGTGATTGAAGTGAAATATTATATTACTCCTTGTGAATAGATCATTAAAACCGAGTTTTCTATTTTCTCTCCGTGATTGAAATCTGTAATCTTATTGATTTTCGTCAGAGATTTATATAAAACAAGAACAGTTAATTAGTTTGTTGTTAACGCCATGATCATGCATTTAATCAAACAAATATATACTAACAAAGTGATGTCACAATGAGACACTTAAACAAAGAAACCATTTCATACAATTTATATATGTCTTTTTTGTTTGTTTTCTTTGGGGTTTGGGTTATTTTTTTTTGTAATTTTTATTTCATTTTCTTATATTTTGTAGAATTGTTTTCTTTATATCATGGTTTTACTTCTTGGCCATCCAGACTTCGTTATGTCTTTTAACCATAGTCCATGGCGAATCATAACCGGCTGTGTAGAAAGAGTTTGACTCATAATTAAGCCCCTCCCTCTTCAGTGATTGGCTAAGTGTCTCTGCTTGATCTGCCCAATCCCTGTACTTTTTTGCAAATCCTCCAAACACTCTGAAGTAAAAGATAGTATGTATAAAACACTGATCAAGTCGTCTGTCATTTCATATGTAAGTTGCATTTACATGTAAATGAAAAAATTTGGTAAAATAGCTCATTATACAATTAAACACTATTGTAGTGAATTAGTGTAAATATGGTATAAAGTAGTGGTTTTGATTCTAACTATTCGTTAGTTATTCAGTGTGTGTGTGTGTGTATGTGTGTGTGTGTGTGTGTGGGTGTGGGTGTGGGTGTGGGTGGATGGGTGGGTGGGTGTACTGTTGCTGTGGATGCATTTGCCGTTGTGGTGAATGTGTGTGTTGTTGCGATGGATGTGTGTGTACTGTTGTGGTGTATATGTGTGCTGTTGTGATGGATGCGTGTGCTGCTGTCGTGTATGCGTGTGCTGTTATGGTAGATATGTGTGCTGTTGTGGTGGATATGTGTGCTGTTGTGATGTATGTGTGTGCCGTTGTGGCATATATGTGTGCCATTGTGATGGATGTGTGTGCTATTGTGATGGATGTGTATGCCGTTGTGACGGATGTGTGTGCCATTGTGGTAGATATGTGTGCCGTTGTTGCAGATGTGTCTGCTGTTTTGATGGATATGTGTGCCGTCGTGTTGTATATGTGTGCTGTTGTGGTAGATGTGTATGCTGTTGTGATGGATGTGTGTGCTGTTGTGATGTGCTGTTGTGATGGATGTGTGTACTGTAATGGATGTGTGTACTGTTGTGGTAGATATGTGTGCCGTTGTAGTAGATGTGTGTGCTGTTGTGGTAGATGTGTGTGCCGTTGTAGTAGATGTGTGTGCTTTTGTGGTGGATGTGTGTGCTGTTGTGGTGGATATAAGTGCTGTTGTGGTGGATGTGTGTGCCGTTGTGGTAGATGTGTGTGCCGATGTGGTAGATGTGTGTGCCGTTGTGGTAGATGTGTGTGTCGTTGTGGTGTATATGTGTGCTGTTGTTGTAGATATGTGTGCTGTTTTGGTGAATATGTGTGCTGTTGTGGTAGATGTGTGTGCTGTTGTGTGGATGTGTGTGTTGTTGTGTCGGTGTGTGTGCTGTTGTGGTAGATGTGTGTTCTGTTGTGGTGTATATGTGTGCAGTTGTGGTGTATGTGTGCTGAAATGTGTGCTGTAGTGGTAGATGTGTGTGCTGTTGTGGTAGATATGCTGCTTTTTTGGTGTGTATATGTGCTGTGGTAGATGTGTTTGCTGTTGTGGTGTATATGTATGTTGTTGTGGTGTGTGTGTGTGCTGTAGTGGTATACATGTGTGCTGTTGTTGTGGATGTGTGCTGTTGTGGGGAATGTATACGTTAAATTCTCATGTTCCATATATTTTCTCGTGTTTTGTGGATATATCATGCAGAGTAATGAAATGAAGCATACTTTATGTATTTCTTTTTCCCTTTTATTGATAATGAAGAAAATACACGAACTTATATTGCGTTTACCTGACATATACTGTAAATGGAGCCATGTTGTTGACGACAACAGTTTTATCTTTGGGAGCCGACAGTGCACCTGCACTTGGAGATACGAAGAAAGATGATTGGAAGGTTTTCTCGCCAGTACTTCCTTCCTTGGGGGTGAATTTGAAAGTCACAGGAATCGTCATATCGATCTTCTGACCTTTAGATATTATAAAAAAAACATGACATAAAATATAAGTATATATGATGACACACACTATAACACGACGCGAAATGGCATAATATGTACAGCATAATGTATAACTCATTATAAGATATAACACAATTAAACATTAAATATGACATACGAATAATTAAATAAAAAAAATCTCCAATGGCAGATTATTTTCCAGGAAGACAATTAAATCATACATAGTAACTTTTCAAATATCGATAATGAAGGAACAATGCATCCAACACGTAATATTTGCATTGTAATATTTATTTGAATTGTTTTTTTTAAATACCGATCGATTCTATCATTTAAAACACTACATTATATAGGACTTTATGTCAGATTTGTGCGTGGTTCGATATTATTTATACACGCAGAAAAAAAACAACACAGAAATAATAAATTCAATCCTTATATTTCCAATCATGATTATGATACATTTAGTGTTTAACCTCATTTGCCAACCAATGGAATCGCTTCAGTTTCCAAAATATTGTCGCTCTTATTTTTTAAAACAGCCTTCAAAATAATTTAATTTTTAAGTTCGTTCTTAATTATTAAGAAGTTCGTCACCACTGCGCACGCGTGAATGAAATTGCACAGACTCCGCCCTTGATTCAATTCTAAACTAGTCATGTGCACACTACTGAGCCGCGCGAGCTATGATTAGAAACGACCTTAGCAAACATCAACTTTCAAACGTCAGTCATCTCAGATTTCACCGCAGCTCCGCCGAGAGTCAGTCAAATGATGTCAAACTGTCAGTCAAATGACGTTTAACACTAATTTAAGCAGTAGCTCCCTTTTGGTTTCTTAATTGTTAAACTTTTACTTTATGAACACTATTACATATTTAATTTGAGACTCCTCAAGTGAATGGAAAAAATAAAGCTATACGCTGTAAAGTAAATCATCAAACATCTAATATCCATTATTGTCGTAGCGGTTAGTGTTTCCATTATCTGAATTCTGCAACAATAGTTGGTTTATTGTAAAATGACGAATAATTTAGAGGTGAAAAAATTAAACACCCGCCTTCTATCTCCCGATTTGGACAAATGAAAAATCGATAATTCAAGGAACTACCTACAGTGTAGACGGTGACGTCATTGTTTAGGTTTTGTCTACACGAATGTTTTTAAAAATATGTCAACCTTTACGAAGGTCATATAAATCCACGCTCATTGATGGAGAATCCGAATTTGGAACGTTTTAAACGACTTTTACGTGCAAGGTTTGTGTATTTACATTGTCTCACGTTCGTCTGCTTCTGAACTTCAACTAAATATATATGTGCATGCTTTTATTTCATTTTTTCCTGTCGAATAAATTGTGGGGATTTTTGCCAACGACTAGCATTCACGTTCGATAAACCAGGGTTGTGTTCAGTAGTACAGGATAGTGCATCTAAACAGTTTATGTCCAACTTTATTGTTTCTCAAAACAACTTCTGGTCTGATTGTGGCACCCGGATAAAATCGCTGAACAAAACAATAAACCGAAGAAAATAGCTGACATTTTTGTTGTTGTATTCTATCATTAAAATAAGCAAGGAACCGTTGTTCAAGTCATTTTCGTTCGTTTAATACCAAAGTTCACGCTAGAAACGTAAAAAGTAGTAGCCGGCGCCAGAGGTTTTATCGGAAAGGTAAGTCTTTAAAAAATTGAAGTTATCCAATGAAAATGCTTCAAATACATACCTTTATGATAATGATATTGAACTTATTTGTTCATATTGTTTTGTTTATATTATGTCAGACCACCAGATTTGTACAAAGGTACCGATAAGTATCTATTTGAACAGAAAAATAACTGTTCATGGATCATTCCGTGCGTATAACCAGAAACCCAGTTTACAAGCCTTTTTTTCACAATGTAACAATGCTCTTTGATAAACCGCTCTTTATGACGTGAGTAATATGTACAGTTTCAGTAGTTAATACATCTTACATGATTGAATTTATTAAACGAGCACAAATATAAGATTTGTTTTAATACAATATTCAGAAAGTTGGTACATTTACAATCTATTTGTCTTGTAATTGCTATAACGAAAGAGGTAACAACGGGCATATTAGTTTCCATGAGTCATTGTATAACGTAACGTCTAAATAACGTAGGCTAATTTTACTATTTAATTATTACTACTGCACCGTAGGCTAATTTATATGATAATTATTTATTCTACATATCGAATAATAAATAAAGGATCTCGGCCCAAGGATTTAGAAATACCAGCATGACATTTTGATATGTTACCCCTTGTATTTGTTAAATATTTCAACCTCACACCGCCGAATCGTAATTCAAATTGTATGACACAAAAGCATCGAATAGTTTTATACAGACTTTAGGATTTGGTTCAGCGAATCAATATAATTATTCATTGTTCGTGTAAACCTGATTCAATTTTTTTTGCAGAATACAACAACATTTGTCTTATCTGTGTTTACCTTTACTTATAAATAATTACAAAAAAATGTTTATGTTGAACCTTTCGAAATAAAATCATCTGCAAAATGTCGGAACTTCACTCGTATAGGTGTTAAGTTACCCAAAGAGATTCCATTTCCTATTTGTTTGAAGGTTTAATTCTAGATCTCCAAGAAAAAGAGAAAACATAATCGGAGGGATGATTTTTCGCTGTGCTAACCATATACATTAATTATCTGAAATGTCAGACATGAATGAAAGTCATTACCTAATTTCTGAAAAAAAATCTACGTACATGCTTAAATAAGTCGGTCAAAGAAGATTATTTTACCAACTGAGCTGCCCTATTTAAATTTTAAATTAGTAATTACTTAACTTTTTGCACTGAGTAAGCAAACAACACAATATAACAAGACTAAAGTCGCATGCTTAGTCACGTTTCTTTACACTTTATAGACTTGTACCAGGAACCAGGAGATCAAAATGGTAGTACTGGAAAGTAGTTCCGTAGAAAATTGACAATGGTTGTTCAAGATGGTGTGAGTGTGAAAATACACTTCACAGCTACTATGTTGACTTGTGAAGAGAGTATATTTTCCCAGATAATGGTGCAAAATTGAAAGAAATCATAGCTATAGCATGCAGATAGGACTATTTCTTAGACAGTAAATTTTTTTGCATAATTTGGCTGATTGATCCCCGTATGTGAAATAGTGGCACCTAATTTCACTTTGAGCAAAATTGTGAAATTGGATGCAAATAATGTCAATGTTTCTTTATTTTTGCGTTCTGCTTGAATTGAATATAAATTCTGGAAATTCTCATGGAGTTTTGAGTACAAATGCAAGTGCTAAAGTGTATAGTGCTAATATTACGGTCTATGTGGAATTAATGGTTGACCAGCTTCATATAATTTATTAACTACTGCACTTACCAGCCTCATTGTTACCCCTAATGTACCGGAATAACCTCCAAAACATGGTACGTCTCGCCGTTTTATAACTGCCACTAACGACAGTCGTGGTTAACCAGGTGGAAGCATCGTACAGTCTCTCTTCAAAGTCCTAATAACAACACAAGCAATTTATGATTAGCCCGCAAATATATTAGCTCTCTGGCTATGTATATAGCTTGTCTCCTTTGGGACAGGACCAAATGTGGTTGTTGTTAAAAAAATATAATTTTAAATATTCTGTGAAAATAAGAATACACATGAATGTAAGGAAAATGAACTACAAATAGTCAGAGTTGTCCTGTAATATGGCCAATATTTTTGAGACCTTGATATTTATTTTTTTTTCGTAAGGACCTAAATGGAAATAAGTTTAATGGGTTATCCTGTGTAATATATACGTCTAAAATCATGTTAATTACCTAATTGTACCAGTAATATAATATAATTGAAAATTATGAAAAATATGTAATACTGTGATTTAGTATTTGTATTTTTGTGATATTCTTTTGTGATAATTGTTTGTATTTCATGACATGTATATTCACGATATAAGCAATTCCAACAATTCCTAATAGCGTGAACATTATGTAATGCATGCATTAGCTATGGAAGTCATGTTCGTACCATCACTTATTTGGCACTCTGAACCACACAGGGGTGGATACTTATAATGAACAAGTTCAGAAAAGTCTAGGAGAGAGTTGCACCATTAATCAATTTTCTTAAGCGATATTTCTCATTAATGTTAATAAAAAAATGCAACTAAACATCAGGGTATATTACTAAATAAGAATAACCATAAGTGACGATATTTTATTAATACCAAATGCTACGATTTTAAACCAAAATGTTTCTTGTTTAAGACTTCACAAGAGTTTATACTTTAAATCCGCATCAAATAATCCCATCAATAATCACATTTCTTATATAAATTAGAAGAAAAAAAAATACTTCGAAAGTACCAATTTAGTGCATGTGTGTAAAATTATTCAGAGTATTTCCAATGTTTTCATAAAGTTCGCAGAACTGTTTTAGCCGGACTTTTTTTCAAAGCTTATGTCATCGTGGTCAAGTTATGCTGTGTTAATCACCGCCCAAATGATCGATTTCATTCCCCCACCCCCGCGTTTTCAGATATAAGCAGGCAGACACAAATCAGACTATGACCATATATTGTAGACGTTGTATTATGTCATGTTTAAGTCGCTGTCACTCGGAGACATACAATTTAAATGATACAATTGTGAGTTTGACTTAGCGGGTGGTGCATTTCATAAAGTTGTTATATGATTATTTATGTCTGAATTTATATGGAATATTCTGAAAATATTTCCAATGAATTTGTTTATTAGATGGTGTATCAAAACAGGAAACTTATAAACTCGTGTTGATGAAATATGAAAGTTGAGTAGCGTATTTGACACGTTAGATGAAAATTACTCAGATTGTAAATAATTCTGTTTCCTTGAATTATGAATCGGAGTCATGGCTGTTCGAGAATCGTCAAAATTTCAAACTCAAATAATTTTTGATAGCAAAAAAATTACTGAAAGTGATTGTTTTTGTAGGAAAATGTTGTTCATTTCGTGTAAAACTGTTTTTAATTCAAATCACTTATATCTTTTTTATACTTTGAGTTTGAGTCTGAACTGTAGAGTCAAGACTTTGATGAATGTAGGTGCTGTGGCTAGAGGACGTGCGGGGTGTGTCATAAGTCCTAATGAACACAAATTCATAGCTCAAATATTGTCATTTATTTTGTTTCTTTCTTCTGAGGGATACCGTATTCATGTTTCTCTTGGAATAGACTACTAGTGTATAATTTCAGATAATTCTGATATTGACAATAAACTTTTGATTGAATAATAATGGTAATATAGATCTATAACGATTCAATAATACAACTGACATCTCTTTGGCAGGCACATAAAAATACACCAAGCTCAAATTCGGTGTGATAGACGCATAAATACTTACTTCAAATCTTGAAACTACGGTGTATTTTGCGCAGTCATATTTTTTGCAGAACTTCGGCTTTTTCCCATCGGCCCATACACCAACAGTATCTGTCTGAGCTTTAATGACGTCAAATACAAATGACATCAAGATGAATACAAATATGATTTTAGCCATCTGTGAAAAAAAACAAAAACATGTTTCTTTATAAATATGTCATGGGTTTGTTTTGTTTGCATTTAAATACAGATTGCACACAAACCTGCCATTACAATATTGAGTGAATATCACGAACGTAACACATAAACCTTTACATTACAATCTGACACTATATCTATAGCCTTTACAACACACTCTGACACTGTATCGATAACCTTTATTACACAATCTGACGCTGTATCTTTAACCTTTACAACACAATCTGACGCTGTATCTATAACCTTTACAACACAGTCTGACGCTGTATCTATAACCTTTACAACCCGATCTGACGCTGTATCTATAACCTTTACAACCCAATCTGACGCTGTATATATAACCTTTACAACACAGTCTCACACAGTATCTATAACATTTACAACCCAATCTGACGCTGTATCTATAACATTTACAACACAATCTGGCGCTGTATTTATAACCTTTACAACACAATCTCACACAGTATCTAAAACATTTACAACCCAATCTTGCGCTGTATCTATAACATTTACAACACAATCTGGCGCTGTATTTATAAACTTTACAACACAATCTGACACAGTATCTATAACATTTACAACACAAACTGACGCTGTATCTATAACCTTTACAGAACAATCTGACACAATATCTATAACGTTTACAACAAAATCCGACACTGTATCTATGACATTTACAACACAATCCGATACTGTATCTATAACGTTTAAAACACCATCTGACACAGTATTAATAACCTTTACAACACCATCTGACAAAGTATACATTTACAACACAATCTGAAGCTGTATCTATAACGTTTACAACAACATCTGACACAGAATCAATAACCTTTACAACAACATCTGACGCTGTATCTAAAACGTTTACAACACAATCTGACACAGTATCTATAACCTTTACAACCAAATCTGACGCTGTATCTATAACTTTTACAACACAATCTGACACAGTATCTATAACCTTTACAACCCAATCTGACACAGTATCTATAACTTTTACAACTCAATCTGAAACAGTATCTATAACCTTTACAACACAATCTGATGCAGTATCTATAACCTTTACAACCCAACCTGACGCTGTATCTATAACCTTTACAATACAATCTGACGCTGTATCTATAACCTTTACAACCCAATCTGACGCTGTATATATAACCTTTACGACACAATCTGACGCTGTATCTATAACCTTTACGACCCAATCTGACGCTGTATCTATAACCTTTACGACCCAATCTGACGCTGTATCTATAACCTTTACGACACAATCTGACGCTGTATCTATAACCTTTCCAACACAATCTGACGCTGTATATATAACCTTTAAAACACAATCTGACACTGTATCTATAACCTTTACAACAGAATTTGACACAATATCTATACCTTTTTAACACAATCTGACACTGTATCTATAACCTTTACAATACAATCTGACACTGTATTTATAACCTTCACAACACAATCTTACACTGTATCTATAACTTTTACAACCTTTAAACGAAAGCTGTCAGCGACTTCATAGATGTATAGTACAGATTTTTGATAAATTACGCCAGATGTAAAAAAATCCGTTAGGAACGCCGCGGACTATCTTAAATATTTATAAAATATCAAAAGCGTGTAATTATTATCAGACAGTAAGCGATTTAATAATGAATATATTCTCAAGTTAGTTCGTTATTTGCTACAATAAAGTAAATCATAGCAGAAACAACAACAACAAAGCAACCACATTTAGATCTTACGGTAGTGTTAAGATATTACGACTTTGTTGTGGTTTAGCAGTTTCTTTTATCGGGATATACGATTATAAAGTATGCACAATTAAAAAAAAACACGTCTCTGGTTAAATATATATGAGACAAATGATGTTGCAAAGATAAAACGAATGCATTTTAAAGATTTGAATAATAGGATCCCACATATTAAAATGTTCAAATTCCGGAGAAAATAATTTATTTCATATTACTTATTTTCGCCCGACTGCGCAGTAAATTTTAAGTTGATATTAATCAGAGTTTATATAATTCGCTGTCGAGTAAGTTTCTTGTGTAGAACCAGTACTTAATGTATTTATTAGAGTTTATCGTGTTGAGTGTAGGATCGAACGTTCTACCTCTGGTTTGAACGGCCACAGCTATCCTCGTTTGTCACCTACCACAATTAAGACGACCTCTCTGAATGGCAAAAATGTGCAGGGCATCTATTTTGATAGTAAGCTTATTTCTGGTTGGATGAAAATGTCAAACGGACAAATCATCATAATAAACTATAAGTTTATTATGTTTGTGTTAATTAAAAATCAAAATTATGTTTCTGTGACTGACTAAATTAATTTATTAAGGAAACTGTATAGAAAGTAAAATTGTTGAAATTTAGTTATTTTCATGCTGAAAGTTGGTGTACCCAACTTCAGGGGCAAAAATGGTACGTTTGACCCCATTTTTTGAACATTTTCGTTTACGTCTAGGATACTACTTTAATATCATATAGGACTTTTCGGAATGTTAGAACTAGTGAAAATTCGAGCAAACGTTATAATGTCGGATTACGTAATAGTGATAACTGGCCATAAAAAAGTTAAGTACGACTTCCAGGTCTAAGTATTTGAACATAATATTATAATGTGCCAAACCCATGTCAGGGAATTATATTGGAATAATTTGTCCACAATAAGTTTCAGACTGCATATGTACTGTTTTCTTGTCCGAGTTACGAACAAAGATTGTATGTTATACAACAAAACAAAACAGTACACATTCATTTTTTAAACATCAAAACATACATTATTATAATGTCTTCATTAAATTTTTACCAAAAATAAAATTCTCATTTTCAGTTACATTTATTGGAGATCAGTAACTTATTCGGTAAAACTCGCTTCATGTGAAGTCACCGTTACAGCATTAAACGGTGATTTATTTAAAAAAAGAAACCACAGCTATTTCAATTAGTCTATTCCATATCAAGATAAATAATAGTAATATACATGTTTAAAATAGTGGATGTACATAGGTTGTACAAACAACAATATTTTGCGCTAATTAATATTCAAATTTGTGAAAATATGGCATATTTTTACTAAAATTACCGGGATTTTCAATGATAAGTCTACGTGCAACGTCATGTGTGACGTCACATGGACAACATGTCCACCATTATATACAGTATAACCATGTAAAGAATGACGTCAATAATAACAAAGGGTCGTACGTCCAAGTCTTTGTTACGGCTTTGTGTGATGTCTTTGAGCATGACACCTTTATCCACATATGTTAAATGCTGGTTCTACCCAGGAAGATTTCGAGCACGATTTGTCTAAGTTTCAAAATTACGGTGTCCCGTTAGGGCCATCGTGCTATCGCTTTGTCAACAAGCACACGCGATGCCACGATAGCACGATGACACGATGGTGATGACGCGATGACACGATGACACGATGGTGATGGTACGATGACACGATGGTGATGACACGATAGCACGATGACGATGACGCGATGACACGATGACACGATGGTGATGGAGCGATGCTACGATGACACGATGACGATGACGCGATATTACATCGCGTCATCGTCATCGTGCCATCGTGCCATCACCATCGTGTCATCGTGTCATCGCGTCATCGTCATCGTGCTATCGTGTCATCACCATCGTGTCATCGTACCATCACCATCGTGCTATCGTACTATCGTGCCATCACCATCGTGTCATCGTGCTATCGTAGCATCGCCTTCCTGTATTTAAGTGGGATTCTTATAATAGTATCGGAAGGTATATATCTGTGTTTATATTTAAGTATGTACATGTTAGTCATTCAACTCGTTTTGTGTTTATGTGTTTAAATATGCATATGACTGCAACTTTGTACTTTGATGAGAAACTATGTATAGTCTTATTCTCCTCCTCTTCCTTTTACTTCTTATTCTACTTCTTCTTCTTCTATAACTAGAAATGGAAAATCAAGAGGAACGCTTACTCGTGTACTTTATTTTAACACGACAATGAATATATAATAAAATAATTAATGTATTTAAATGAATTCCAAAGTTTTAGTCTAGTTGTCTAGACGGTATTAGGTTTGGCATGATACTCATGTGTGCCAGCACTGAACAGTTGTTGAAAACGACAATAAACACCCAACAATACAATACAATGTACATTCAGTCATATGTCACTTGAACAATGAACTTGTTCACTTTTCTCTTACCATTTGATTGTTGAGTTGAGTGTTTAGCGTAATTGTTATGCTATCGAGAGCTAGCAGACGATCAGAGTGTCGTGGGTTTGATCCTCCGCCACGGTTATGTGTGAGACGGACACTATATTCGTATATGCTTAGTACTGTTACTACCCAAGAATACACCGAACGTGATTTATAATAATAACTTGTGTCACATCAATGTGAAATAAATACATTTAAAGTAAGTGTTAATAGACAATCAGTTAAACTCATTTGTGCAACTAACTGATATCTTTCCAGTTTTACATGGTACAGGAAATAATTAATTGGGACAACTTGTCTTTTGATGGGACGAGTTGTCTTTAAATAGAGGACAAGTTGTCTCGAAACTTGGGACGAGTTGTCTCAAAATGTGGGACGAGTTGTCTTTGGGGCGACTTATCCATAACACTTTTGAAACAGTGGTTAGAGACGAATGACAATGAGACTGACATTTTTTTATTAGTCATCACGGAGAATGTGTTGTAGGTTACTGGCGGGTATTCAAACTCATGACCCCTGGATTGACAGTTAGACACGTAACCAACTGATTGAACAGGGTCCGTCTTTACCATGTATGGCCAATCCAATTTAAACAGTGCTCACTAATTCCTAATTGGGTGTTTAACTACCAAAAATATTTTTTTACTCGACACTCGACTTTCTTGCTCAATACTCAGTTTTCTTACTATACACTCGTCTTTCTCACTCGACACTGAACTTTTTCACTCGACACTTGACATTCTTACTCGACATTAAACTTTCTTTCTCGACACTCGACATTCTTACTCGACACTCGACTTTCTTACTCGACATTCAACTTTCTTTTAAGACACTCAAAACTCTACCAAAGGTGACATATCGCCCAGCCATAGTCTCTGTGATGATTGACTGATATACGGCATTGCGCCTTATTGTCATTTGTGTCACATCGCTGATTGAACTGAAAAAGTCATCAGTTACTTGCAGAGATAGGCGTGCTCGAGTACTGGTTTGCCTCATAGGATCCCAGGAAAAAGTGTTTAGGTAAACCGGTCGCCTGAAGGAACGAACAAACGAACGAACGAACGAACAACGGATGGATGGATGGACGGACGATGGCACTAACGAACGAATGAACACATAAACACATAAACAAACAAAAAAAACAAAACAAAAACAGACAGACAGACAGACAGACAGACAGACAGGCAGGCAGGCAGGCAGGCAGGCAGGCAGGCAGGCAGACGGACAGACCACTACGCATCGGTATTATACACCAACTATTTTATCATTTAAGATTTTGTCTGTTGTTTACCGGATCGACATCAACTTTTTTGTGAATCTGTCGAAAGGACTATAATCATAATATGTACCTTCTCAATAATTTACCATTCACGTAATAACATATTTGCACGCATAAATAACTCACATTTAGTGATTATAATATAAAAAGAAAACATATGACTGTGTATCTTATATGAATTTCCCTTATCAGCAGCATTTGTGTCTCAGGGTTATGTATAACCTGACACAAAATAACCCCGAATATTTGAATGCATGATGTGTTCCATTATTATTATTTTTCGCATGTCTTACAGGAAGGCGATGCTACGATAGCACGATGACACGATGGTGATGACACGACAGTACGATAGCACGATGGTGATGGTACGATGACACGATGGTGATGGCACGATGGCACGATGACGATGACGCGATGACACGATGACACGATGGTGATGGTACGATGACACGATGGTGATGACACGATGGCACGATGACGATGACGCGATGTAATATCGCGTCATCGTCATCGTGTCATCGTAGCATCGCTCCATCACCATCGTGTCATTGTATCATCGCGTTATCGTCATCGTGCTATCGTGTCATCACCATCGTGTCATCGTACTATCACCATCGTGTTATCGTACTATCGTGTCATCACCATCGTGTCATCGTGCTATCGTGGCATCGCGCATGCTTGTTGACAAAGCGATAGCACGATGGCCCTAACGGAACACCGTACAAAATCGAGGTAACGTTAATACGTTTAAATCATAGCTTTTCTTATTCTAGAGTTCTACGAGATGACACTTTTAACATGTTTCAATGTTTTAACATTTGATAATCGCGCTTCTGAGATTTACAAGCACTAAATGCATAGCTAACAATATTTAACCAATGATGTGTGTACACAACTTTACCGTTAGGCATTTGGAGATGCTGTTTACAAAACTATTTTGGCGTACGGACTATCGGGAGGCCGAGTTTGTTATTATCCGGAAGCAAAGCTACAGAAATATCAACGGCGTCATTGTCAATAAAACATTCTTACTTTTTAGTCAAACCTGCTCTTGAGATCGCTGAGCACGATGAATCTGTGTTAAGCCGTTAGTTATATTTTTCACTAAAATGACATTTGCTTCCTTGAGGCACTACATATATAGTGATGTTCATATACATTTTAACTATACTTAAGGTAGATTTCAGTAATTTTATTCGTTTTCGGTGGAGTTGAATAAGTGAAAAAATGACAGTATAATTAACGTTATTCTAAGGCCCTTCATTCTTGGCGAATACTCTCTGACTGAAGTTCCTAGAAATGACCTGTGTTCAAATAGAATTTTAACCGAATGACGCACATCAATAACCGAAGCATACGCTTCAAACGCAGTTAATGGTTATAAATAAACTAAATTGTCAAATTTTGAAATATTTGATACATATAATATTTAATGTTGTTATTTTATTTAAATAAGAAATAATAAAGTTAAAACACTTCACGTTGGTGTTCTTCAATGAAAACACTCGGCATAGTAATACATAGAACGCGGTCACGGTGATTTAACTGACGCAATATGCAGATTATAATAGCCACTATTATAATAGTGTCAATCAATGAAATCAAGGGTAATTTATGAAGAATGATTTCTGTGGCTTATTATAACTCAAAATCGTCGACCAGCTTACTTTTTACATAATTTACAATACCATCGGACTCCATTTCAGAACCCAGCGTTATAACTGAAACTATTTTACCTTTTAAAATTTATTCTATTTAAAAAACCTCGCCTGTCTATATCGCCGACATTTTCTCTATATTTGTAGTAAAACTGCACATTTATATCAAACATTATATGAATATTCTGTTCAATTAATTATTGTATATTATCTCTGTAGTGTACAATTCTTTAATATTAACGTTGTAAGAACTTGTGACCCGACCTAATTGTATATTTATGGCAACAAAATATGTTGAAACTAAACTTAATATTGTTGACCAAATACTAAATCGCGTCCCGAGATAAAGTTTCTCATTTGCCAGTATTCGGTAATGCTAAAACATTGACAAATACAACGGAAAATGCCGACATGTGTATTAACGAATTCCTCACAAATGAGATAAACAACAAAAATGGAATCAATCCTCATCTACGAATGTGACATTCCTCTCTGTGATTCAATAAATTTTCCATCATTTACTAAACAGAAAATTATAGGGGATGCACATTTAAGCGGTTTTACCAGATGTTAATAGAATACTATTGTAACTGATATACAATCTCTTTGGAGCACAGAAGGTGACCGAGCCATGGAAAGTAATAACATACTCTGACTGATTAGAATGTAAAACAAAAATCTCTATAACCAGCTAAAGCGGTATTCTATTTCGAAGGAACACAGGTCGAATGAACACAGCGGTTTCAAACAACCAGAAATGGTGACGTCACTAATTCAATATACGGGGCTACCATTCATTCAGTCATTTTATTCGGACCACCTCGCCAATTATTCTTGAGTCTAATGGAATTGGCCGAGTACGAAGATTGACAGTCATTTCCCATATAAATCGCAATACCCAGAACTGCGTGTTACAAAAACACTGTCAAGTAGACTGTTAATCTTTGTGGGGAAAAATACAGCCTTATTTTTCAGATATAATGTTAAATTCAATAGATTTAAATTTAACTTCGAATAGTCGAAATTATATTTTATATGACGTCATTTCTATCAAACTACACATACGGATTAATCAATCCATATAGAGTGTGTATATGTGTGCGTGCGTGCATAAGTGTTTGCATGCGCGCTTTTGTGAATGTTTAAAGTGTGAAATAAAAGTGGAAGATATGTTAGATATTTCTAGAAACTTGTATTGTATACCTGAAAAAAAATTGTGTTGCTTATTTTTAAAATTTTGACTACTTTGCAAACCATTTTGGAACTATTCAAACTTCAATGCAATGAAAATATGCCTGATAGTAAAGCAACTAATTCTTTTGATAGTATGCTTGTTTCAAGATGCAAACGGTATGTTTTACGCGAAGAGATCCTTAAATCATATTTTTAAAGTTCATGCTAACTGTTAATATATAGTAGTATATAATACATATGTACGATTAGATTAAAATTGCGTATTGTATCTATTTAAACATCACTTGTTTAATGAAGTTGTTCTTACCTCTTGAGCTGATTAAAAATTCAAATGCTCCGCATGGACACAAATCAAAGTTTAACCGCTACAACTATGTCTAATGTATTTATACTGTATAATGAGGAATGTCACGTTTAGCAGCACGTGATTTTGAGGTAAACAACTTGCTTATATAAGTTTTCCAGTGACTCATAAGACATATAGTGAGTCTTAACACGGTGGCCTGTAAATATGTTTATATAAGTACACGGGTTTTCAACTGATATTTCTGATCGACCATTGATTGTAGAGGGGGTAAGGCTATATAATAGCTTAAGTATTTTGTGTTTACTTTTTTTCTCAAGTACCCGTTTTATTAGCAAATCTGGAACATAATGCCTTTGGCCACTTGCAAAATATTTTTACATGGGATATGGCAAAGACCGCAATAAATACAATATTACAAATTGATCTAAATTAAGTAAATGTACAATATATACAACAAATATATCATTATTTTTTTAGATTAATTAAATAATTCAAAATAGCTTTACGAATATCGAAGGCTTCTTTAATAAATTTGGAGACTTTATACAACAATTTTTTATATTTGGAAGGCATCATAGGACTAAATTTAATGAGGGCCACGCGTGATGGCCTTAGTAATTATTTCGAATATCAGTATACTTGGTACACCATAATAAGAAGTGATATTCCGTTTCGACTACATTTTCAGTACATAATTTACACAATCTGTTTGAACGGTCAATTCCATCTACCCATTTATATTTCAAGACAATGTGAACTTAATCTCAAGTTAGGTAATAACTTTCTTCAACTATCATTATTATTTTTATCTAAATACTCATCATAACAATAATCTTTTTTTGAAATTTACGAAGTAATCGAATTTAGGTCAATTAATTACAACAGTGTTCCATTCTTGTATAAACTGATCCCGTACACGCCTTTTGAATAAAGATAAGTAATTCGTATTACATTGTTCATCACATTTTCAACCCTAGGTTATCTATAATAGTACTTTTATGATTAGCCCAACAATTACCATTTACATTGTTAATAATAATAATATACGTATTATATATAGGTGAGTAAACATCATTTTTTATTTTCAACGAGAATTTTAATGACCTCTCTTTAGCAATTACAGATATTGGATACCTTCCTAATTCACCGCCTGAATAATGCTGGTAAATAATTCATTAGATGTTAAGTTTCAAATAATAAAACTAAAAATAGTAATACTTATTATACATATTGTATATACGTTCATGGGTGTAAAGATTTATTTGACGCCTACACATGAGTAAAATCAGCTTTTAATATGGCCGTGTTTTCTGTAAATGAAATTGATTATCTACCAAAATTATCTGACAAAGTTCAGCGTATCACGTCACAACAAACACACCACCAAGGTAAACACTATGATTTATTATTTCGGTTCGGTCTTAATTACATAAATTGACAATTTGTATAAGTACTTCCGCTCAGTTCTCAAAAGGTCACCTCGGTGTTCACGCACTTACACGAACCCTTGAGGGCAATTGGACTTATAGCAAGGAATGTAAGATAGACTGTACAGTAAGATATTTTGGATTATAAACATAGCAAGATATGTTAGTTTTGAATAGTTCCGCTTTGTTTGTCATATAATTGCCAATTAAATAACATATATGAACAATAATAGACTCAAATTTCCATACAAGCAAGTTACAAACGTAAAACAAGATATATATGTCTTATTGACTTAAACTATAACAGTTTTTCGTCATTACAAATATATGACAAAATGAATACACATACACACACTTGTCATATCTGAACAAAGTTAAAATATACCATTTAATTATATAATGTTATTCTCAAATCGTTTGAGCGTTTGTTAAATAGTTATTGTGTTTAAAAGATTACGATATTTTCTCAAACATGAAAAATTATATAAATTAAGTCTGTAATAACTTTTGGCATTGAACATCTTAATTTTACATAATTTGTAAAAAAAATGTATTTGCTGACTGCATCAACTCAACAAATTTAAACATATTCGGTATTTTAAAAAAGTAACCTGGAATATAATTTTTTTCCGAATTAACAGTAAGATTCACAAATTAAAATGAAATGAAACTCGTCTTCAATATTATTCGATTTTCATATCTGGCAAACACACTTGCTTCTCTCAGCTCTCTATTTAATATATCTCACTGTTAAGCAGTGCTCATAAGGCACATGCCAGTATGAATTATCGTAATTCTGTATCACTGACAAATCTATTAAGAGAAATGAAATGTTTTTGGAATTGAATTATGATGATTCATCATTAATCTAAATGAAATTAAAACACTGCAACTCTCATGATCAAAAAGAATCCTCATCCCTTTTGAAAAAATCACAGTCTTAAAAAGTTAAGCTCTACAAAGTTTAAACCACCTATTTTTATCATTACGAAACCCCTCAGAAGATCAAACTAAATTGTTACAAACTATGTGTTTAGCTTTCTCTGGAATAATCACCCAGATCAAATAAAATAATATTGTAATAAAAGATAATAAGAATGGAGGACTCCGAATGATTGACATTAAATAAATAACTGATAAATGTGTTCATCCTAAAAAAAACCTTATTTTTTGTAAAAGAAAATTTGAGTATATTGTACAATATCTAATGGATATGAGTATTGAAATGTCGATAGTAAGAGCGAATACGTGTGGTGGGGTGCGAGCATGTATGTGTGTGTGTGTGCGTGCGTGCGTGCGTGCGTGCGTGTGTGTGTGAAAATGTGTGCATGCTTGTTATGTGTTTATGTGTTTAATTATTTACATGTTATTACAACATTGTAATTTGATGAAAAACTTTGTATAGTTTAGATCAATAAAATGTTCTTCTTTTCTTCTTCATTAAACAGTTTGTATATGCTTTAAAACTTACTTGGATTAGAAGACTTATGTCTGGTGCGAAAATTGTATAGACATTCATAATTTTATGTATCCACGTGCATCAGAAATGTTAATTTTTGGTAATGATTGTGTGAAAAAGAAACTTTTCAAAATATGTAATCCATTTTGGAAAGATGTGTACACAAGTCTGGAAGTATTAATAACTGCCTTAGTACCAATGTCATTGACATATCTTTTAAAACAACTTTTATGGTTTAACAATCACATTAAGATCGGAAGATCGAGTGTATTTTATAAAAGATGGTATGACAAAGGTGTGTAGTTTGTTAGTGACTTGATTGATGAACATGGTAATCTTCTTACATTTAGGTTATTTGTGGATAATTTTTCTGTAAATACTAATTTTATTGAATATGAAGGTATGTTTGGTACATTACGTGTTACCTCCAAACACTTAAATTTGCTCATCTTGCAACAAAATTGGACAATCCAATATGCCCATTATAAGTGTCTTGCATAAACAGCACAACAAAAGGTTGTCGTGCAATATATGATGTTCTTGTTAGGTCAAATGTGTCGACACCTTCTATTACTAAATGGATACAGTATGGATTTAATATTGAAAGAGGATGGAACAACTTATTTAAATTACCTTTTATTTGTACAAAATAAGCTAGAATTTAATGGTTTCAAGTTAAAATTAACCACAAAATAACAGCTACAAATTCTCTTTTAATTTTAACAAAAATGTAGATAAACAATAACGATCAATGTACTTTTGCAAAGCGCATGTAGAAAACATTTCACACTTATTCTGGGAATGCAAGTATGTATCTAAGCATTCTGGGATAGTTTTATAACAACATGCAATGACAAAAACATAATAATTCAACATCAATGTGGAGTATTAAAGATAGTATCGTTGGATTAGTAAAACATGACAATATTTTAAATAAATTAATTTTTCATGCAAAATACTATATTCATAAACTTGTGCAAGTTAGATGATTCTTCATCAATTTTAAGCCACAAATAAAATATGTGTACCAAACTAAAAAAAAAATAAATGCAATTGAAAATTGTACAATTAGAAAAGTCGTGGTTTGTGTATAAGTCTTTACTTTGCTACTTTTTTGTATACTTTTTATCGTACGAAGTGTTAATTACAACATATCAAGATAATATACAATGCATACCTTAAAACTACATAAAGTAGCTGTCGAACTATGTTTGTTTCCTACTTGGAAATGAAAACCACATCTCAAACCCAAAGAAATACCCTGTTTTTTTTTTGTATTGAACTTTTTCTTTTATTATGCTGTTCATTTTATAATTTTCATCATAATTATAGTTTGATATTTGAAAAAAACAACAACAGTGTATTAAAAAAATAATACAGATTTTATAGTTAAATTGTTCGATATATTTATACAGTCACATACAGTAGACTTTATTCTTTCAATCAATTTTTCCATACAATTATTATTATGAAAAATGCTAATATTAGTATTTCAAGAACATGAGAAAAACCGAGCAGGTATAGCAGTTTTAGATGATGTTGGTGTCTATAAATAAGTAAATGTTACATAAACTCTTTAAATAAAAATAGATAATACTGCATAGTCTTTCTTTAAGATTATATATATTGTACAAGTATGTAACATACAGCAATTATGTCTATGTTGAATACTTCAAAGAAGTTTATTTAGTTTACATCGCCCTGAGGCGGTTTTTTTTCACCAATACTTTGTTTGCTTTACTGTCTTTACTGATTTTAGAATAGTGTTTCGTTTATTCTGTAATCACTGTGACTTAAATGTACTACAATTCTACAGAATCCAGTGCAAAAACATGATTACCTAGAATATATTTCTGTAAACTTCTGTTTCCTTTAGGTACTTGCGCGAATGACCGAGTTTGTGTTGGTGAGGCGTTAGCATGCTCTCTGTTCATATGGTACTTGTTTGTGAAGATCTTTTTTTTACAAACAGATTAAAGAGCGAACTTTCCTTGTTAGCTTATTTTTTTTTATGTAAGTACAAACTGAAACACATTGGTTTGTACAGTCATTGTTTAACTTACCGGTACTTGAAAATAATAACAAAATATAAAAAAAACTCAGAGTTAATAAATTACTAAAGAACCTGGAAAGTTTGCCGCTTAATTTACAAAAATGAAAATGTTATATCAGAAATTTTGTGCATATACTACATCATAATTTACATCTGATTTTGTGAAACTGTTACAATGAAATAAAAACTTACAAGAAATGAATAAAAAAATAATGGAAATATACCTACTTACCTACCTAAAATAAGCTTAACTTGAAGATGTAGTAATATAGAAAAAAATCAACGCGTTTTTTTTACCGACAGAATATATCAGCCTTCAACAAATGACCTGGGTCTGGTTCACTTACTATCTTGAGTTGGTCTTTTCCTCAACAAAAAAATCTATTTTTCAAAATGATAATTTGAACTAATAATCGATTAAATGACGGAATTGAAATTATTTTATTTACACATTTGTAAAGGATAACACGTACAACTAACAGTGTAGATGAAGTTACAGCGTTTCAAAAATATGAGTTAAGGAAAATCTCAAGTTGAGAAGTGAAACTTAATTAAAATCACGTGACGACAAACGGAAATTCGTTCACGCTCATTCCGTCAGCAATTAAACTTTTGAATAAACTTGGCATTCGATTATAAATATTCTAATTTTCAATTTAAAACAATCTATTACTGCTTTAGACCTCATTATGTGAATGAATGAATAAATGATACTGAATTAAAAAAAATCTTCATGTAACTGAATAAAAGAAAATAAATGCAGATTTTTATAAAAATAATACTAACTCCACAGCTGCTAGCTCCCAAATGTTTTACTTTAAATGTAATTTTATAATTATCAATTAAAGATTTAAACAAAGCAAGACTGGATACTCAATATAGTTGGAAATGTTAGAAAACGCTAACATTCATACACTTTCACATTATTTCTGACTTTATTTCCGACCTCCAAAAGAAGTTTACATTTCGGGAATACGTTTATTAATGATGATAAAAAAGGCAAACAATGACCCGAATAGCTATTGGACAATTACACTCGCATCAGTACTGTTAAAATTATATAAATCTGCATTACTCAATGGAATTGGACGCAACTCTACGTATCAGAAAATTAATGAGTTGCAGAATGACTTCTTTGTTCTGCAGTAGTGCTCTTATTCCGCTAAGGAAAGTGAGAGTCAATTAAACATTACTTTTCTAGATGTTCGCCGTGCATTTGGTGCCGTTTTTCATGAGGCCATTATGGTAATATTGTTCCAGTTTCGTTTACTGTTATACCTTCTTAAAGTTGTTAATAATTTATATACAAACACGACCGGGTGTGTAAGAAACAAATGTCACTTTTCAGACTGGTTTCCAGTATTACAAGGTGGATACTTTGCTCATAAGAGATAAACAAGGTAATGATATGTGTTACAAGACAAGGATGTGTTCTCAGTCCCTTTCTGTACATCATCTTTGTAACTGACCTTATCGATAAGTTAATAACTGCAGAACATGGATTTTGTACGTACAGTATTAACAGCTCCTGCCCTGTTTCAGGTGATGACATGGTTTAGTCACATGATTGATATCTGCTACACGTATGGCATAGGACAGCATTATTTTTACAATGTTTCTAATTGTTGGTTATTGTATCTCGCGAATCACGCAACAATTATAAATTAAACACACGTAAATGGATTCTTAGGGACAGTAGAGTAGATGAAGTGAAACAGTATTTACATTTACGTGTGCTGTTCGATAAACATGAAAATAATAATGAAAATTAACTACAGCTTCTTGACATAGCAAAATCTACAGGATGAGACCGTCCAAGTGCCAAGTTTCTTCAAATGTCAGCCTCTGATGTAGCTTCAATACTAACAAAGATATGTAATAGTAATTTAGACCCAAATACATTTCCTTAATTATTTAAAAGAGCAAAGTTGTCCTAAATTCACAAAATGGGACCGAAAAATGATAAATCAAATTATAGGCCTATAACAATTATTTCAATTGTATCATTAATTCTGGAACGTCACGTTAGTAATATACATTTTTGAAAATACATGGAAGAAAGTAAACTTTTTTTTATTTTTGTCAATCTTGTTTTAGAGCAAACCATTCTTGTCAAACGGCTCTCACAAAAAATATTGGATGACTGGATTACAGCTATAGATAAAAATGAAATCGTTTGTCCATTATATCTTGATTTGTCCAAGACCTTCGACTTAGTTGACGATGACGTACTTGATTACAAAATTGAAAACGTACAAGTTAAACAGAAGTACGGTAACATGGTTATCTTCATATTTATATAATTGAACGCGTTATACACATGGTCAGAGTTCTGCATTGTAAAAGCTGGTTGTCCCCAGGGCTCTGTCTTAGGCCTTCTGTTTATTTAATATTGGTAAATGACTTGCCATTATCTGTGCAAACTACTGTCATGGATATATATGCAGACGATACTACCCTCTCAGTTTAAAATATTTCTCTTCCAAATGTTGTTAAATGCTTAACAGGGCAACTTAATAATGTTGATCCATGATATGTAACTAATCGCAATGCACAGGCATCTGAAGTAATGTATATTTTTTTCCAAAAGCAAAGTTAACCATATATGTAACGACTTTCACCCAATTCATTACAAAGATGAAGCTATTAACATAAGTATAAATGAAGAATTATTTGGAGTTATGATTGATAATACGCTGTCTTGGTATACCAAGTCGACAATGTATTTATCTTTATCTTCTATCTCATATCAAGGTGTACCAATGCGTAAGTTGTTTTAATGCTTACATTTTACACCATTTAGATTACTGTTGTGTTATTTGGGTAAGGAGAATACAACTGTAGATTCTATCAATGGAATCTGAAATTGATAAAAAAAACTTATATTTTAGGCCAGCTCTGTGGGTTGTCGCCATATTTCATACCAAAGCGAATATTTGTTAATAGTTTATTTGACTATAAACTAATACCTACTGAAGTTAAAGGTTGTATTGCCGATGTAAAAAGTATTTGTAAAACATATTGTATTGTATCGTACCTACAGCGGAATACTTGCAAACATGTTTTTTTTTTCAAACATTTCAATGGAAAATATACTAAATGATGCAGTTGATGGGTTCGAAAACAAACAATTATTAAAAAATGTCAAAATGATGAAAATATCAAAGGATTCAATTTTATCCATTGTAACTTTGATTTATGCTAACTGAGTAAAACTGAAAGGCTATGTACAGAGTCCTGTAGTAGAAGCATATCTGAAGTGTATATTTTTTGAAGACCATTACAGCAACATTGTTCCAAACGTGGATTGTCATCTTTATATCTCCTTTGTTGTAATAATAACAATAGCAAACAGTATACGTTATGGCAAAACATATACGTGAGGTTTGGTGTAAAAATGTTTTGCTATACAATGTAAGTGTACAATAAATACATATGTTTATAGAAATGAAATATTTCTTTCATGAAAATGACAGCTTGAACTGTTTAAAAATATGTGTTCTTGCAATTATAAGTAATATGTCGTGGAATTTGGAAACTGGCTTTTTAAACCATATCAAACGTTCTCTATATGTACCAGTATGGTTTCCAAAGTTTCTTTTCATATTAATAGTTTTATATTCCGTTTCGGTAGGGCTGTTTCATATAAAGAGAATTAACTGTTTGCGTGTGTATGTATGTATGCGCGCGCGCGCGTGTGTGTGTGTGTGCGTGCGTGCGTATGTGCGTGCGTGATATAATAAATCAAATTCACGGTATATCGTTTTGCCAGTTACACTCGTTACCTTATATATGTATTCATTTTTTGTATTATTACCTTTTAATTGTTTGTCATCAATGTACATTATTCTATGTTCACTTTCCTGTATTATTTTGAGAAAGTAAAGAAAAAGAAAGCCAGAACAGAAGTTCTTTAAAGACGCATCACCTATAACTTTCTATTCAGTAAATATTGGAAAGTTTATTGAATCACATAGAGGAATGTCTCATTCGAAGATAATGGTTGATTCTGACTTTCTAGTTTCTCTTATTTATGCAAAGTTCTTTAATACACCGGTCGGCATTTTCCGTTTTATTCGTCAATGCTTTAGCCGATACCGCGATTTAGTATTTGATCAACAAAATTAAAGAATTTTATGCTACAGAGACAAAATACAATATAAATTATTGCACAGAATATTCATAATTTATAATGTTTGATATAAATGTGCAGTTTTACTGCTAAGATCGAAATAATGTCTTCGGTATAGGTGAAGCCGCCCTAAATGACACAAACAAATATAATTTATCAACGTTGTTCACTTCTTTTGAATAGTATGTCTTGTCAAGCAAGTAGTAAAACTGAACATTGATAATATTTACAAAGTAACTTTTATAGTGTATTTGAACTTTGTATAGCTACCAAATTCATGATTAAATGTTATATTACTTTCAAACCAACTTCCGCATTTATGTCGTCAGTGTGATCGATATGTACGAGAATATAACTGTAGTTTCAACCATTGGGTAATATGTAAAACTGACTCATTAATTATTTGGTCAAACGGTCAGCGTATTTTTATTATCTATCGTTAGTAAAGTAAGGGTTTCACTGCATTTTTTTTTATTTATTAAGTGCTAAATCTTTACAAATCTGGTCCTGATTTTAAAAGATGGATAAACGGTTTCATACAGATGGAGAGTCGGGCTGTTTTTGCGAATGCACATCTTTCAGAATGTCGCCAAGGAGACCCAAAATCTATCTTTAGTTGGTGTACTGGCGTGCTTGCTGCCCTTGTCGGGAATAGTCTAGGTATTAGGAGAATAATACATATATGCATATATAACTATAGAATAAGCTATTTGTCATTTTAAATGGCCCATTTGATGTTTCTGAAAAATCTCTTAAACCGTATAAATAGTATTTAAACTTTGTGCAAGTATCTCCGGCCTCGATATCAATGTTGATTAACTTTGTCTATTCCAGAACCTGATGTCTCCCGAATCAGGTCTATTGACCCCAATGAAAATCAGGAAATTCTATGTCTGGCCCACTTAGCAATGGAACACTTTAAAATAAACTGTGACGTCATTCAAATTTTCAGTTGAAGCACAATCAATGTGCTCAAATTTGGCTTTCCTAACATTGCTATCTAACGAATCCAATGGGGAAAGCAGAATCCGTTCTACAGAATATGATAAACTTAAACTTTATTGAAATAATTTGGCATTATTACATGAAAAAGCTGTTTTAGAACATAATCGAAATAGTCGAGCGCGCTGTCCCTCCGACAGCTCTTGTTATAGTTTGTCACCAAATAATACCAGATAAATTTATAAAGAAGTCATAAGTCATTTATATACTGAAGTAGTTCGTCACCAAACAACACCAAATATGTTCGCGCAAAAGTTTGATTAATATCGTCTTTTTATGTCATCGGTGGTAAACAGACGACCAACAACTCTTTCCCGGGACCCTGAAAAGCTAACCAGTATTACAGTACATCCATCTTCGCATATAACTGATAACTTTCCAACCTAAATCAGCGATGATAGACCAATGCCGATGAGAAGCAATGTCGTATACCAATCACAACGGAGATTGTTGCCGGGCGTGGATTCAAACTCACGACCTCTGGATTGATAACCAGATACACTACCAACTGAGTTTACCGATCCGGCTGTTGTCCACTAGAAAAAATTATCATTTGAGCTGGCTTTATCAGAGTCAGTGGACTATTTTCTCACTTTCTACGATGAATACCATTATTGCACAGTTGTTTATAACCAGTGTAAAAAGAACTGGTGGGACACAAATTGTTTTGTTATGACCCTCGAATTATTAGATGTCATGCCTGCCATACTTGCCTAATAGCCACTCAGACTTGACGAGGTCAAACAACCACTTACCCAAATTGCCATTCATTTCAAACACAAGGAGTGAAAAATTACATATTGACACTGTAATTTTTTTGGAATTTGAATGATCGAGAAAAAATATCCGAATCAGGATACATCTGCATTTCATCTCACCGAGGTTTTAGCTCATCTGAGCTTGTGTGCATCTAGCACTTGCAGTTTTCATTAAATCTTCGACAGACTTACACAGTTGTTACCAAAATATATTGAACGAGTTCTTGAACTTGCCAATGGCCATGGCCCTTGAATTGTCAAAAATTGTGTGTATATGATGTTGTGTACACTCTAGCACTCACAGTTTCTATTTTGGTCTTCATTAAACTTAAACAGTTGTAACCATAATATCTTGGACAAATTGTTGAACTGGTAAAATTGGATAATTAATGTCTGGTGTTATGGACCTTGAATCGACAAAAAAATGCATTATATGAATTTATGTACACTCTAGCACCTGCAAAAATTGAAACTTTTGGCATTATCTCCTCTGCCACAGGTGAGCGACTCGGAGTTAGGGCCAGTCTTGCCATCTTGTCTTGTTTAGCATACTTGTTTGTTCACAATTCCAAACGTTGATTGAGCGCATGGTCCAGTGGAAGAACTTCGAAAGTTCGTTCCCAGCATTTAAGAATGGATGGTCTGATCTTTCGTTACGTCCATAAATGGTATCCCTGACCAAGGCTCTTTACCGTGTATGCTTGTACTTGTTGTGGCCCAGGAAGCTCTAAATCGTGTTTTATGTCTTATTTGTTATGTCAGGTTTCACAGTCCATGGTAATCGAGAATAGATCGCTTGCATTTTTATTCCACCCATCGTTACCAAATAGATTAACATATAAACTCTGTATTGAAAATGTTATATTCTAATTACAAATGACTATCGACTGCACTCTGCACTTTCACACAGCTGTGCAAAATTCAATACAAGCAAGACATTAAAAAAGAAAAAGAAAAAGCGAACTGTCTTAATCAATGCAGAGACCTTAAGTAGGAATAATACGGCTTCAATAATTGTCTTGCCAGAGAAATTGAACAAGCGTGGGCGAGGCTGCCACAGGAAGGCAGTCAATATTTTCTAGGAGAAAATCGATGGCAATGATACAAATACAAAGCTTTGCCAATCCAGCTCAAGGTCTACATAGTTATTGACAGTTTAAACAAATGGCGGTTCTGCACTATGTATCTGTGTGTGTGCGTGCGTGCGTGCGTGTGCTGTACGCCACAAACTAAGTTTGTGTGAATTATGTATACAATCAGCATCTTTTGGAAAAAGGCGTTTAGTTTATCATACATTCCATTTGATTTAACTTCAACAGCAACCTTGGTAGGTCTACATATCGTTTTAGTAAAACATATACAAACCACTCTCTCAGTGTCAGTACTAAGTACCAATACTAAATATAAATACTAAGTAACAGTACTGCATACCAGTACTTAGTATCAGTACTAAGTACCAGTACTAAATATCAGTACTTAGTATCAGTACTAAGTACCAGTACTAAATATCAGTACTACTACGGTACCACTACTAAGTATCAGTACTAAGTATCAGTACTTAGTATCAGAATTTAGTATCAACATTAAGTACCGGTACTAAGTACCAATACTTAGTATCAGTACTAAGTATCAGCAGTAAGTATCAGTTCTTATATCAGTACTTAATGTTAGTACTAAATATAAGTATTGAGTAGCAATGCTCAGTAACAGTACTTAGTAATAGTACTAAGTATCAGTACTAAGTACTAGTTCTAAATAACAGTACTACGTACCAGTACTAGGTACCAGTTCTAAGTACCAGTACTAAGTATCAGTACTACGTACCAGTATTAAGTACCAATACTAAGTACCAGTACTAAATACCAGTACTACGTACCAGTGTAAGGTACCAATAGTAAGTACCAGTACTAAGTATCAGTAATACGTACCAGTATTTAGTACCAATACTAAGTACCAGTACTAAGTATCAGTACTAAGCATGTGCAGATAAACTGCTCAATGATACATCACATGTCCTTCAAGGAGGATCAAACTCACCACATTCGGTTTAGACTCAACATTTGAAAATCAATTTAGTAGTGCAGGGGATACAACCAATAAATAGGCGAAAAATCAACATCACATGTTTTAAAGCAGCGTGTTTTGAGATACTTCAAAGTTTGACTTCATTGCTTCCACAGAATATACTGCAAAACTTAGTTTACGAATAAAATCATTGATTGTTTTAAAAAAGGTACTGTAAAATGGCGGTTACGTAGAAAAACATTGGTTGTCTAAAACAGAGCACTGTTAACTTGCTGTTACGAAGGAAACCATTGCTTGTCTAAAAAACAAACTGTAAAGCTGTGGTTACGAAGAAAACCGTTGGTTGTCTAAAAAGAGAACTGTAAAGCTATGGTTACGAAGAAAACCATTGGTTGTTTAAATAAGAGTATTGTAAAGCTTTGGTGTCGTAGAAAATCACTTGTTGTCTAAAAAAGTGCACTGCAAAATTGAGGTTAAGAAGAAAAAGCATTGACTGTCTAAAACCAGAACACTGTAAAGCTGCAATTACGAGGAGTGTTGTTGTTGTATGGTGTTTAGCGTTGCTTTCAACAATTTTTCAGTCATATCTCGACGGTGTCTACCAGAGACAGTATTCTAAGCGCTGTCACACTGGAGTATCATGCCGCAGACACATGGTATGAAACTCCACCCAGTCACATTATACTGACACCGGGCCGACCAGACCTAGAACTCCTCTTAATGCTGTGCGTCAAGCGAGGAAGCTTCTAGTACCATTTTTAAAGTCTTTGGTATAACCCGGCCGGGGATTAAACCCACGACCTTCCGCATGCGAGGCGGACGCTCTACCACTAGACTACGCCGCGGTTATACTGGTATACAGTGTTTACAAGAAAACTGCACAGAATGATGATGCAATTACGAGTTAAAACCATTGTCTAAAAAAGAGTACTGTAAAGCTGCGGTTACATAGAAAAGCATTGGTTGTCTAAAACAGAGCACTGTAAAGCTGCAGTTGTATGCGATGAAAACCATTGATTGTCTAAAAAGAGTACTGTAAAGCTGCAGTTACATAGAAAATTATGGTTGTCTAAAACAGAGCACTGCAAAGCTGCGGTTACGAAGAAATAGCATTGGTTGTCTAAAGACAGAACATCGTAAAATTGCGGTTACGACGAAAAGCAATGGTTGTCTAAAACAGAGCATGCAAAACTGCGGCTATGAAGAAAAAGGATTGGTTGTCTAAAACAGAGCATGCAAATCTGCAGTTACAAAGAAAATCATTCGTTGTCTAGAACAGAGCATGCAATACTGCGGTTACGAAGAAATAGCGTTGGTTGTCCAAAATAAGAACATTGTAAAACTGCGGTTACGAAGAAAAAGCATTGGTTGTCTAAAACCAGAACTTTGTAAAGTTGCGGTTAGGAAGAACACCATTGGTTGTCTAAAACAGAATATTGTGCAGCTGTGGTTACGTAATAAACCGCTAATGTAGCACGCATTTGACTTTTATATTTTACATACATATAATTACATTTTTTAACATAAACGCTCGTAATTATATAAATAACGAGTATCTCTCTGTGCTTGACAATGTGTAGCTTCGTCAGTGAAATTTTCTCCTTAAAAAAGGGTTTGGTATATAAATTATGTCGGCATAATGACCACAGTATGTTGTTTATGTATTTGTCTACAGTTATGCAGAAATAGCTGTTTTGCCTATATTGACCTTAAGTCTACCTCATAGGTCTCCTTTGATTGCATCCTTGTTTACGAATCGTGTTTTTATCCGGTATTACTATGTTTTCCAAACACAAAATGTCAATTTTTACATTATGCGGTGAAAACTGAGATATTGAGGAGACTAACAAGTATGTCTTAAAAGCAGACAATTACTGTTAAATGTCTGGAATCAAAGCTGCGGTTACGTAGAAAACCATTAGTTGTCTAAAACAGAATACTGCAAAGCTGCGGTTTCGTAGAAAACCATTGGTTGTCTTAAATAGAATACTTCAAAACTGCGGTTAAATAGGAAGTCATTAGTTGTCTAAAATAGAATACTGCAAAGCTGTGGTTAAATAGGAAGTCATTGGTTATCTAAAATAGAATACTGCAAAGCTGTGGTTAAATAGGAAGTCATTGTTTGTCTAAAATAGAACATTTTATCTTCGTCGAAGGAACAGGTTCTCTCTCTCTCTCTCTCCCTCTCTCTCCCTCTCTCTCTCTCTCTCTCTCTCTCTCTCTCTCTCCATATCTATCTTCTCTCGCTTTCTCTCTCTCTCTCTCTCTCTCTCTCTCTCTCTCTCTCTCTCCCTTCCCCATCTTCACACCGCTCTCTCGTTATCCCATTTCTCCTCATTTTCCCTCTCTCTCTTTCTCCTATCCCTCTCAAATTTCTCCATATCTCTCTCTCTCTCTCTCTCTCTCTCTCTCTCTCTCTCTTCAGACTTAAAATCGTGAATATGTTTGTATATTATGACGATGTTCTATGTACAAGTCTAAAGATATAAAGAATTTTGTTCTGTTCATATTCTCGCCATCACTCATGAAGCACCCTGAAACCACACAAGAACTAGTAAAGTAACATGATACTCAATTGATATTTATTATTTAAGCTATGTCTTGTTGGTGCAAGTGGGGTAATGTAGGAGGAACAGATTTTTAGCATTAACACATCTTAATACGTGGATGTGTGTGTAGGTTGAATTATGTTTTTGGATTGGACATTTGCAATTTTAGGAAGCGAACACGTGCCTAATGCATGTAGTTGGTGAACTTAGAAGTCGCAACTACGGTGGTGAAAAACCGAAATAACGATTGTGAAAAGTCGAAATTACCATGTTAAAAATCGAAACAATGAAACAACGAAACTACGATGATGAAAAGATCAAACTACGAAATAGTTTCGACTTTCAACCATCGTTGTTTCGACTTTTCAACATCATAGTTTCGACTTTTCACCAACTACATGCATTAGGCACGTGTTCGCTTCCTAAAATTGCAAATGTCAAATCTAAAAGCATGATTCAACCCACACACACATCCACGTATTAAGATGTGTTAATGTTTCATTGTTTCGAATTTACTAAATTTCATAAATATGCCGCGATGCCCCCAACGGCACACCGTAGACTACTGTGTTTGGCTGTATTGAAAAATTGTTATAATAGATATCGTATACTACTAAGATGTTTAGACATATTATATAATTTTACTCGGTCGTATTACACTACTACATTCGGTAGTCTTGGTCGTTCGGTTGTATTACACTACTTCATTCGGTCGTATTACACTACTTCATTCGGTCGTATAACACTATTTCATATGGTCGTATTACACTACACTACTTCATTCGGTAGTATTGATCATTTTGTCGCATTCCACAGTTTCATTCGGTCGTATTACACTACTTCATATGGTCGTATTACACTTCTTCATTAGGTCATATTACACTACTTCATTCAGTCGTATTACACTACATGATATGGTTGTATTACACTTCTTCATTCGGTTGTATAACACTTCTTTTTATGGTCGTATTACACTACTTCATAAGGTATATTACACTACTTCATATGGTCGTAGTACACTATTTCATTCGGTCATATTACACTACTTTATTCGGTCGTATTACACTACTTCATTCGGTCGTATTACACTACTTCATTAGGCCATATTACACTACTTCATATGGTAGTATAACACTACTTCATTAGGTCATATTTCACTAATTCATTCGGTCGTATTGCACTACATCATATGGTCGTATAACACTACTTCATTAGGTCATATTACTCTACTTCATTCGGTCGTATTACACTACTTCATATGGTCGCATTACACTAGTTCATTAGGTCATATTACAATACTTCATTCAGCCGTATTACACTACTTCATACGGTCGTATTACACTACTTCATTAGGTCATATCACACTACTTCATTCGGTCGTATTACACTGCTTCATATGGTCGTATTACACTACTTCATACGGTCGTATCACACTACTTCATTCAATAGTATTGATCAATTTGTCGCATTCCACTACTTCATTCTGTCGTATTACACTTCTTCATAATTATGGTCGTATTACACTACTTCATATGGTCATATTACACTACTTCATATGGTCGTATTACACTACATCATTTGGTCGTATTATAATACTTCATGCTGTAGTTTTGATCATTTTCTCATATTACACTACATCATTCGGTCATATTATACTACTTCATGCAGTAGTCTTGATCATTTTGTAGTATTCCACTACTTCATGCGGTAGTTTTGATCATTCTGTCATATTACACTACATCATTTGGTTGTATTACACTAAATCATTTGGTCGTATTACACTACATCATTTGGTCGTATTACACTACATCATTTGGTCATATTTTACTACTTTATGCAGTAGTCTTGATCATTTTGTCGTATTCCACTACTTCATGCGGTAGTTTTGATCATTCTCTCATATTACACTACATCATTCGGTTGTATTACACTACATCATTTGGTCGTATTACACTACATCATTTGGTCGTATTACACTACATCATTCGGTCATATTATACTACTTCATGCAGTAGTCTTGATCATTTTGTCGTATTCCACTACTTCATGCGGTAGTTTTGATCATTCTGTAATATTACACTACATCATTCGGTTGTATTACACTACATCATTTGGTCGTATAACACTACATCATTCGGTCATATTATACTATTTCATGCAGTAGTCATGATCATTTTGTCTTATTCCACTACTTCATGCGGTAGTTTTGATTATTCTGTCATATTACACTACATCATTCAGTTGTATTACACTTCATCATTTGGTTGTATTACACTACATCATTCGGTCGTATTACAATACTTCACGCGGTAGTTTTGATAATTCTGTACTATTACACTACTTTATACGGTCGTTTTGCAATACTTCATGTGGTAGTTTTGATCATTCTACCGTATTACACTACTTTATACGGTCCTATAATAATACTTCACATGGTAGTTGCTTTATACCGTCGTATTACAATACTTCATGCGGTAGTTTTGATCATTCTGTCGTATTACACTTCTTTATACAGTCATATAACAATACTTCACGTGGTAGTTTTGATCATTCTGTCATATTACACTTCTTTATACGGTCGTATTGCAATACTTCATGCAGTTGTTTTGATCATTATGTCGTATTGCACTACTTTATACGGTCGTATAACAATACTTCACGCGGTAGTTTTGATCATTCTGTCATATTACACTACATCATTTAGTCGTACTTCAATACTTCATGTGGTAGTTTTGATCATTCTGTCATATTACACTACATCATTTGGTCGTATTACAATACTTCACACAGTAGTTTTGATAATTCTGTCATATTACACTACTTTATACTGTAGTATTGCAATACTTCATGCGGTAGTTTTGATCATTCTGTCGTATTTCACTACTTTATACGGTCGTATAACAATACTTCACGTGGTAGTTTTGATCATTCTGTCGTATTACACTACTATATACGGTCGTATAACAATACTTCACATGGTAGTTTTGATAATTCTGTCATATTACATTACATCATTCGGTCGTATTACAATACTTCACGCGGTAGTTTTGATAATTCTGTCATATTACACTACTTTATACGGTCATATTACACTATTTCATGTGGTAGTTTTGATCATTCTGTCATATTTCACTACTTCATATGGTCGTTTTACACTACTTCATTCGGAAGTATTGATCATTCGGTCATATTACACTACATCATTCTGTCGTATTACAATACTTCACGTGGTAGTTTTGATAATTCTGTCGTACTACACTACTTAATACAGTCGTATAACAATACTTCACGTGGTAGTTTTGATCATTCTGTCATATTAAACTACATCATTCGGACATATTTTAATACTTCATGTGGTAGTTTTGATCATTCGGTCATATTTCACTACATCATTCGGTCGTATTATACTACTTTATACAGTCATATTACAATACTTCATGTGGTAGTTTTGATCATTCGGTCATATTACACTACATCATTCTGTCGTACTACACTACTTTATATGGTCATATTACAATACTTCACGTGGTAGTTTTGAACATTCTGTCATATCACACTACATCATTCGGTCGTATTACAATACTTCATGTGGTAGTTTTGATCATTCGGTCATATTACACTACATCATTCTGTCGTATGACACTACTTTATACGGTCGTATTACAATACATCATGCGATAGTTTTGATCATTATGTCGTATTACACTACTTTATACAGTCGTATTACAATGCTTCATGTGGTAGTTTTCATAATTCTGTCATATTACACTACTTTATATGGTCGTATTACAATACTTCATGTGGTAGTTTAGATCATTCTGTAGTATTACACTACATCATTCATTCATATTTTACTACTTCATGCGGTAGATTTGATCATTCTGTCATATTACACTACTTTATACTGTTGTATTGCAATACTTCATGCGGTAGTTTTGATCATTCTGTCATATTACACTACATCATTCTGTCGTATTACAATACTACACGCAGTAGTTTTGATAATTCTGTCATATTACACTACTTTATACGGTTGTATTACAACACTTCATGCAGTAGTTTTGATCATTCGGTCATATTACACTAGTTTATGCGGTCATATTACAATACTTCATATGGTAGTTTTGATCATTCTGTCGTACTACACTACTTTATACAGTCGTATTACACTACTTCATGCGTTAGTTTTGAACATGCTGTTGTATTACACTACTTTATCAATCGTATTACAATACTTCACGCGGTAATTTTGATCATAATGTCTTATTACACTACTTTATATGGTCATATTACAATACTTCACACAGTAGTTTTGATCATTCTGTCGTATTACACTACTTTATATGGCCATATTACAATACTTAACGCGGTAGTTTTGATCATTCTGTCATATTATACTACTTCATACGGTTATATTACAATACTTCATGTGGTAGTTTTGATCATTCTGTCGTATTACAGTACTTTATTGGGTCGTATTACACTGCTTTATATCGTCGTATTACAATAATTCATGCGGTAGTTTTGATCATTATGTCGTAATACACTACTTTTAACGGTCGTATTACAATACTTCACGCATTAGTTTTTATTATTCTGTCGTATTACACTACTTTATACAGTCGTATTACAATACTTCATGTGGTAGTTTTGATCATTATGTTGTATATCAATTCATCATTCGGTCGTATTACAATACTTCATGCGGTAGTGTAATACAACAGAATGATCAAAACTACCGCATGAAGTAGTGTAATACTACCATATAAAGTAGTGTAACATGACAGAATGTTCAAAACTACCACGTGAAGTATTGTAATACGACCGTATAAAGTAGTATAATACGACAGAATGATCAAAACTACCGCATGAAGTATTGTAATACGACCATATAAAGTAGTGTAATATGACATAATGATAAAAACTACTGCATGACGTATTGTAATACGACCGTATAAAGTAGTGTAATATGACAGAATTATCAAAACTACCGCATAAAGTAGTATAATACGACCGAATGATGTAGTGTGTTACAACAGAATGACCAAAACTACCGCATGAAGTATTGTAATATGTCCGTATAAAGTAGTGTAATACGACAGAATGATCAAAACTACCGCATGAAGTATTGTAATACGTCCGTATAAAGTAGTGTAATACGACAGAATGATCAACACTACCGCATGAAGTATAGTAATATGACCGTATAAAGTAGTGTAATATGACAGAATGATCAAACTACCACGTGACGTATTGTAATACGACCATATAAAGTTGTGTAATATGACAGAATGATCAAAACTACCACATGAAGTAGTAAAATACGACCGAATGAAGTAGTGTGATACAACAGAATGATCAAAACTACCATGTGAAGTATTGTTATACGACTGTATTAAGTAGTGTAGTACGACAGTTTTGATAATTCTGTCATATTACACTGCTTTATACGGTTATATTACAATATTTCATGTGGTAGTTTTGATCATTCTGTCGTATTTCACTACTTCATACGGTCGTATTACACTACTTCATTCGGAAGTATTGATCATTCGGTCATATTACACTACATCATTCTGTCATATTACAATACTTCACGTGGTAGTTTTGATAATTCTGTCGTACTACACTACTTAATACAGTCGTATAACAATACTTCACGTGGTAGTTTTGATCATTCTGTCATATTACACTACATCATTCATTCATATTTTAATACTTCATGTGGTAGTTTTGATCATTCGGTCATATTACACTACATCATTCGGTCGTATTATACTACTTTATACGGTCATATTACAATACTTCATGTTGTAGTTTTGATCATTCGGTCATATTACACTACATCATTCTGTCGTACTACACTACTTTATATGGTCGTATTACAATACTTCACGTGGTAGTTTTGAACATTCTGTCATATTACACTACATCATTCGGTCGTATTACAATACTTCATGTAGTAGTTTTGATCATTCGGTCATATTACACTACATCATTCTGTCGTATGACACTACTTGATACAGTCATATTACAATACATCATGCGATAGTTTTGATCATTATGTCGTATTACACTACTTTATACAGTCGTATTACAATGCTTCATGTGGTAGTTTTCATAATTCTGTCATATTACACTACTTTATATGGTCGTATTACAATACTTCATGTGGTAGTTTTGATCATTCTGTCGTATTACACTACATCATTCGGTCGTATTTTACTACTTCATGTGGTAGATTTGATCATTCTGTCATATTACACTACTTTATACTGTCGTATTGCAATACTTCATGCGATAGTTTTGATCATTCTGTCATATTACACTACATCATTCGGTCGTATTACAATACTTCACGCAGTAGTTCTGATAATTCTGTCGTATTACACTACTTTATACGGTTGTATTACAACACTTCATGCGGTAGTTTTGATCATTCGGTCGTATTACACTAGTTTATGCGGTCATATTACAATACTTCATATGGTAGTTTTAATCATTCTGTCGTATTTCACTACTTTATATGGTCGTATTGCAATACTTCATATGATAGTTTTAATCATTCGGTCATATTAAACTACTTTATACAGTCGTATTACACTACTTCATGCGTTAGTTTTGAACATGCTGTCGTGTTACACTACTTTATACGGTCGTATTACAGTACATCATGCGATAGTTTTGAACATTCTGTCATGTTACACTACTTTATAGGGTCGTATAACAATACTTCATGCGGTAGTTTTGAACATTCTGTCATGTTACACTACTTTATGCGGTCATATTACAATACTTCATATGGTAGTTTTGATCATTCTGTCGTACTACACTACTTTAAATGGTCGTATTGCAATACTTCATGCAGTAGTTTTGAACATTCTGTCTTGTTACACTACTTTATACAGTCATATTACAATACTTCATGCTGTAGTTTTGAACATTCTGTCATGTTACACTACTTTATAATGTCATATAACAATACTTCATGTGGTAGTTTTGAACATTCTTTCGTGTTACACTACTTTATGCAGTCATATTGCAATACTTCATATGGTAGTTTTGATCATTCTGTTGTACTAGACTAATTAATACGGTCGTATTGCAATACTTCATAATGTAGTTTTGATCATTTGGTCGTATTATACTACTTCATGCAGTAGTTTTGAACATTCCGTCGTGTTACATTACTTTATACGGTCGTATTACAATACTTCATGCGGTAGTTTTGAACATTCTGTCGTGGTACACTACTTTATATGGTCGTATTACAATACTTCATGCGGTAGTTTTGAACATTCTGTTGTGATACACTACTTTATACGGTCGTATTACAATACTTTATGCGGTAGTTTTGATCATTCTGTCGTATTTCACTACTTTGTACGGTCGTATAACAATACTTCACGTGGTAGTTTCTTCATTCTGTCGTATTACACTACTTTATACGGTCGTATAACAATACTTCACGTTTTAGTTTTGATCATTCTGTGATATTACACTACATCATTTGGTCGTATTACAATACTTCATGCGGTAGTTTTGATAATTCTGTCATATGACACTACTTTACACGGTCTTATTACAATACTTCATGCGGTAGTTTTGAACATTCTGTTGTGATACACTACTTTATACGGTCGTATTACAATACTTTATGCGGTAGTTTCGTTAATTCTGTCGTATTTCACTACTTTGTACGGTCGTATAACAATACTTCAGGTGGTAGTTTGATCATTCTGTCGTATTAAACTACTTTATAGGGTCGTATAACAATACTTCACATTTTAGTTTTGATCATTCTGTGATATTACACTACATCATTTGGTCGTATTACAATACTTCACGCAGTAGTTTTGATAATTCTGTCATATTACACTACTTTATACGGTCGTATTACAATACTTCATGCGGTAGTTTTGATCATTCTGTCGTATTTCACTTCTTCATACGGTCGTATTACACTACTTCATTCGGAAGTATTGATCATTTGGTCATATTACACTACATCATTCTGTCGTATTACAATACTTCACGCGGTAGTTTTGATAATTCTGTCGTACTACACTACTTAATACAGTCGTATTACAATACTTCATGCGGTAGTTTTTATCATTCTGTCGTGTTACACTACTTTATACTGTCGTATTAAAACACTTCATGCGGTAGTTTTGAACATTCTGTCGTGTTACACTACTTTATATGGTAGTATTACACTACTTCATGCGGTAGTTTTGAACATTCCGTCAAGTTACACTACTTTATACTGTCGTATTACAACACTTCATGTGGTAGTTTTGAACATTCTGTCGTGTTACACTACTTTATACGGTCGTATTACAATACTTCATGCGGTAGTTTTGATCATTCTGTCGTATTACACTGCTTTATACTGTCATATTACAATACTTTATGCAGTAGTTTTGATCATTGTGTTGTATTACACTACTTTATACGGTCGTATTACAATACTTCACGAGGTAGTTTTGATCATTCTGTCATATTACACTACTTTATAAGGTTGTATTACAAAACTTCATGCAGTAGTTTTGATCATTTGGTCGTATTACACTACTTTATGCGGTCATATTACAATACTTCATATAGTAGTTTTAATCATTCTGTCGTACTACACTACTTTATACTGTCATATTGCAATACTTCATATGGTAGATTTGATCATTCGGTCATATTACACTACTTTATACAGTCGTATTACACTACTTAATGCGGTAGTTTTTTACATGCTGTCGTGTTACACTACTTTATACGGTCCTATTACAATACTTCATGCGGTAGTTTTGAACATTCTGTCATGTTACACTACTTTATACGGTTGTATTACAACACTTCATGCGGTAGTTTTGATCATTCGGTCGTATTACACTAGTTTATGCAGTCATATTACAATACTTCATATGGTAGTTTTGATCATTCTGTCGTACTACACTACTTTATATAGTCGTATTGCAATACTTCATATGGTAGTTTGAATCATTTGGTCAGATTACACTACTTTATACAGTGGTATTACACTACTTCATGCAATAATTTTTAACATGCTGTTGTGTTACACTTCTTTATACGGTCGTATTACAATACTTCATGCGGTAGTTTTGAACATTCTGTCATGTAACACTACTTTATACGGTCGTATTACAATACTTCATGCGGTAGTTTTGAACTTTCTGTCATGTTACACTACTGGGTGCGGTCATATAACAATACTTCATATGGTAGTTTTGGTCATTCTGTCGTACTACACTACTTTATACTGTCGTATTGCAATACTTCATATGGTAGTTTTGATCATTCGGTCGTATTACACTACTTTATACGGTCTTATTACACTACTCCATGCAGTAGTTTTGAAATTCTGTCATGTTACACTACTTTATACGGTCATATTACAATACTTCATATGGTAGTTTTGATAATTCTGTCATTACACTACTTTATACTGTCGTATTGCAATATTTCATAACGTAATTCTGATCATTCTGTCGTATTACACTACTTTATACGGTCGTATTACACTACTTCATGCGGTAGTTTTGAACATTCCGTCGTGTTACACTACTTTATACAGTTGTATTACAACACTTCATGCGGTAGTTTTGAACATTCTGTCATGTTACACTACTTTATATGGTAGTATTACACTACTTCATGCGGTAGTTTTGAACATTCCGTCGTGTTACACTACTTTATACTGTCGTATTACAACACTTCATGCGGTAGTTTTGAACATTGTGTCGTGTTACTATATTTTATATGGTAGTATTACACTACTTCATTCGGAAGTATTGATCATTCGGTCATATTACACTACATCATTCGGTCGTATTATAATACTTCATGCGTTAGTTTTGATAATTCTCTCGTACTACACTACTTAATACAGTCGTATAACAATACATCATGTGGTAGTTTTGATCATTCTGTTGTATCACACTACTTCATTCGGTCGTATTTTACTACTTTATGCGGTAGTTTTGATAATTCTGTCATATTATACTACTTTATATGGTCATATTACAATACTTCATGTGGTAGTTTTGATCATTCTGTCGTATTACAGTACTTTATTTGGTCGTATTACACTACTTTATATGGTCGTATTACAATAATTCATGCGGTAGTTTTGATCATTATGTCGTATTACACTACTTTATATGGTCGTATTACAATACTTCACGAGGTAGTTTTGATCATTCTGTCATATTACACTACTTTATACGGTTGTATTACAACACTTCATGCGGTAGTTTTGATCATTTGGTCGTTATACACTACTTTATGTGGTCATATTACAATACTTCATATGGTAGTTTTGATCATTCTGTCGTACTACACTACTTTATACTTTCGTATTGCAATACTTTATATGGTAGTTTTGATCATTCGGTCATATTACACTACTTTATACAGTCATATTACACTATTTCATGTGGTAGTTTTTAACATGCTGTCGTGTTACACTACTTTATATGGTCCTATTACAATACTTCATGCGGTAGTTTTGAACATTCTGTCATGTTACACTACTTTATACAGTCGTATTACAATATTTCATGCGGTAGTTTTGAACATTCTGTCGTGTTACACTACTTTATGCGGTCTATTACAATATTTCATATGGTAATTTTGATCATTCTGTCGTACTGCACTACTTTATACGGTCGTATTACAATACTTCACGCGGTAGTTTTGATCATTCTATTGTATTACACTACTTTATACGGTCGTATTACAATACTTCACGCAGTAGTTTTGATCATAATGTCATATTACACTGCTTTACATGGTCGTATTACAAAACTAATGCGGTAATTTTGATCATTGAGTCCTATTACACTACTTTATACTGTCATATTCCAATACTTCACCCAGTAGTTTTCATCATTCTGTGGTATTATACTACTTTATACGTTCATATTACAATACTTGACGTGGTAGTTTTGATCATTCTGTCATATTACACTACTTTATATGGTCGAATTACAATACTTCATGTGGTAGTTTTGATCATTATGTCGTATTACACTACTTTATACAGTCGTATTACAATACTTCATGCGGTAGTTTTTATAATTCTGTCGTATTACACTACTTTATACGGTCGTATTACAATACTTCATGTGGTAGTTTTGATCATTATGTCTTATATCACTACATCATTTGGTCGTATTACAATACTTCACGCGGTAGTTTTGAACATTCTGTCATGTTACACTACTTTATACGGTCGTATTACAATACTTCATGCGGTAGTTTGTAACATTCTGTCGTGTTACACTACTTTATGCGGTCGTATTACAATACTTCATATGGTAATTTTGATCATTCTGTCGTACTACACTACTTTATACGGTCGTATTGCAATACTTCATTATGGTAGTTTTGATCATTCGGGCGTATTACACTACTTTATACAGTCGTGACTGTATTACACTACTTCATGCGGTAGTTTTGAACATTCTGTCGTGTTGCACTACTTTTTACAGCGTATTACAATACTTCATGCCATAGTTTTGAATATTCTGTCGTGTTACTCTACTTTATACGGTTGTTTTACACTAATTCATGCGGTAGTTTTGAACATTCTGTTGTGTTGCACTACTTTATACGGTCATATTACAAAACTTCATGTGGTAGTTTTGATCATTCTGTCGTATAACACTACTTTATACGGTCGTATTACACTACTTCATTCTGTCATATATTATTACACTACTTCATTCGGTCGTATTATATTACACTACTTCATTCAGTCATATTACTCTACTTCATTTGGTAGTCTTGATCTTTTGGTCGTATTTCACTACTTCATTCGGTCGTATTTCACTTCTTCATTCGGTCGTTTTACTCTACTTCATTCGGTCGTATTATAATACTAAAACAAGCTCATTAAGATCACAGGGTCCTCCGTGGCCGTTTGATCTAAAACGCCGTCTCAAGATCACTTATCTCGCCGCTAAGGTTATAGGTTCGAGTCAATCTCTCTCCAAAATGATTACATCAGACAGTTTGCCAGTTACTTGCGGAAGAACGGTGGTTCTATTCAAATTCATTCTTAGGTCTTCCTCAACCAACCAAATCCAGATATGCCATATATAACCTGAAATGTGTTTGAAATTAAGTTTAACACCATTAAAAAATTCAGGTCGCATCAATATTGTTCACTGATTCTTACTTCAAAAGTATATTCGGTCGTAATAGGCTACTGTAACCGTTGTAGTCGTATTTATCTATAAAATAATGTATTCCGTCGTATTATACTTATTGTCATCGTGTTTCAATAGTCGCTTGTATACCTTCGTTGCACTGTATTTTATCGTGTGTTAAAAACTGTAACCAGTCGTCACATCCTTCATTCAATGGTTGTATATACACACACACATACGTCCATATACTGTGTTCTTTTCATTAATGTTCCTAGTAATCTTTTGTTATTCACCGCTGCGGGTCTCAGCACAATAATGTGGACAAGGGATGAGCAATCGATACGAGCCAATTATACGGATTAAACTGATCATGATGTGAACAAAGTATATGGGATTGGTCCCCTTTCTCTGAGAACATTTTGCTGAAGAGTTTTAAGCAAGATAATAATCAATTATTGGTTTTGTGTAAACCAATGCCTACAAGTAAATTCGTGCATTTATCGAAACCGAACAGTTTGAATTTTTACTTTTATTGTATTTGAATTAAATATTTTAAAAACGCAATAGAGACTTCAACACTTTCGCCATTATTCTAGAAGCAGGTCGACTCCGGTTGTTTCTTCCGTTATGGTTTCTACTACGACTGCTGCTGCTGATACTGATATGTTGTTACTACTGATTTTGCTACTAACGCTGTTGGCACTATTGTTTCTATTGATTATATGACGAATGTTGCTGTGTGCACCACCGCCACCGCAACTACTAGATATCACAAGGTGCAACACACCCATTGGAAACATAATGGCGGTGATAAATAATCCTTGTTTTCTTCTAATTTAAAAAAATACTTTTTCAAAATTTAATGATCATTTTGTCATTTAATTGACATTATTCATTTTTTGAACATTTTGAATGTCATGTTTGAATTGTGAATTTAGAAATAAAAAAATGATGCTTGAAAATTGGTGTATGAATACATTATTTCTGAAGTGTATTTTTACTTAGTCAGCAGTGCACACAATGAACAGAAACAAATTCTTATATGCTACATGACCGTTCCTTTTCTTATGATATTTTGACAGTGCGCACGCCAATAAACAATACAATATAAGTTTTCCTTCTTTGTTTCGGGTCTGTTTATGCATGACACGCCCTTACAACGTTTCATTCACTATAGAAATAGGAAGACACATAAATGCTGGTATTACATGACAGCCTGTACCACTGCCACTAACACAAATAACAACAGCCGAATCCGTTTAGCTCAGTCGGTGTCGTGTCTGAATATTAATCAAGGCGTCGCAAGTTCGAATTGCCGCCCGGCTGCAGTCTGCGTGATGATTGATATTCGGCATTGCATCTCATTGTCATTCGTCTCTCATCGCTAATTCAATCGGATAAGTTGTCAATGACTTGCAGATATTGCTGTACTCGCGTAGTGGTTGGCCTTCAAGGATTCCAGGAAAGAGTAGTCAACTGATCATCTGTTAACCCTCGATGGCATAAAATGGCACTAGTTAGTCAAACAAACAACTAACTAAATACAATAGTTTAACAGCTATGTTATATACACCGTGAACTAATAACATGTAATTAGATCCCTGATCATACAAATACTAGTTATAGCTTTTTGAATAATAAATATACACTATTCCTTGGTCTTGTAAATGACAAAACTCACTGGGTGCGTGTGTTTGTTCTTTGGTAAACAACAATTTTGCCTATTTATAAAGGCTTGGTCACAACAGCGAAGTAAATATCTAATATCGATCCTGTAGTGCCTAAATAATCTAATCAGGAGCAGAGAAACTATTTATGCATTTTTTTGTGATCAATATTTTGTAAGTTTGAATTTATATTGAAGAGTCTTTACTTGTTATGTAAGAATGAACTATTTCTCCTGCGTGCACGAGCAGATAGAGAACATAGTTGAACAGTTCGATTAACCAAGTCTGTAACTCTTCAATATTGGAAGTAATGAATGTTTATGCTAGTACAGCTGTATAGAAACCATTTAGGCTAAGCCCACCATTGTTTGTTTGTTATTTATTCTATATTAAATAATAAAAGTTTGAAGACTTGTCATTCATAGAGAGAGACCCAAATGAAACAAGTGAACCTTACATTTTACTGTTTGTCAACCTCTTCACTACCAAAATATGGTGAGACAAAATAGGGACCATGTGTCGTATAAGAGATTTTTGTCTGCTCAGTGTGTACACTGTTGACAAAGTGAAAGTAGACTTCCGAAATCACGTAATTATACCCCAATTTCAAAGCATCATTTTCTTTTTAAATTCACAATTCAAACATGACAATGCTGTCAAAATACATAAAAAAATGCTGGATCTTTTCATATTGAAACGACCATCCTGACTTTAAATGCTCAGTGGTAGAGGGTTCACATTGCCGCATGACGTGGGAACAAACACGTCCTCCGCTAGATGTAGAGGATGATGAAGCAGCCGAGGTGCGAATGACGGAACGGAATTGAAAATGAAAATGAAAATGAAAATGAAAATGAAAATGAAAACGGAACGGAATTGAAAATGAAAATGAAAATGAAAATGAAAATGAAAATGAAAATGAAAATGAAAATGAAAACGAAAACGAAAATAAAAATGAAAATAGAAAGCTGTTGTTATTGTTGCTGTATGGTGTTTATCGTCGCTTTCAACAACTATTCACTCATATCGCGACGGTGTCTTCCCGAGACAGTATTCTGACGGCTGCCAACACTGGAGTATCATGCCAGGCAGACACATGATACCCCAGTCGCATTATACTGACAGCGAGCCGACAAGACCTATCCTCTAAATGCTTAGCGCAAACGAGAAAGATTCTAGTACAATTTTCCAAGTTTGTGGAATGACCCGGTCTACCGGCCGGGAATCGAACCCATAAGGCGGACGTCCCTATCTTTAGACCTGGTAGATGAAAGAGAAAGTGAAAATATGAATGATAGTGCGAGCGAGCTATTTGAGCAAGAATGAAATATAAAATAAAATTATAGTAAAGTACCAAAGCTAAAGCACCATACCATATTAACATGAACAACTGCAACAGCTAAATATAATATTGTATATTAAACGTATTCTAAGTGGTATAAACGTACATAATGTAATCGTGTATTCATTTGCATATTTTAAGCGTTTAATATATTTACTAATACATTTTACGTCCCAGTAAATGCCGAAAAAATACTTGAAATAGACACCCAGCAGCGTTAAGTTTTAAAATTAACAAGGAGTCCCCTATGGCCGAGTGATCTTAGAAACGTTCGTCTAACCACTCACAATCGAGGTCATGGGTTGAAGCCCAGTACTTGTTGTACGAAAATATGTAAGTGTAATCTGCGTATGATTTTACGAGAACCATTATACCTCTCAGTCTCTAGCAAATCTTCAAAGAGTGAAATACTGTATGATTTTGCTGTTTTATTATTGTATGTGATTATATGTGTGTATACTATGGTGATAACTTAATGAAAGATATACTAAAATAAACGGATTTTCACGTTACTGACTTTTACCACATTTGTAAAGCAATTGTGCACATACCAAATATCGCAGTATTCAATCAGTTTTGTTTAATACGTGTACAGTTCAGTGCTACTGCGTAGGAGATCTCGTTTTTTTTGCAATGCAATGCGTTTTATTATGAGTCACAAATCTAATTATCTCAACTTACATACAACTGGGAATAAACAAACGCTGCCTTATTCTTCAGCACGAATAATATTCAAAAAAATGATTGTGTTACTGGAATGTACGTGGGCGCTGAAAGTATTAGTTTCATTTTACCGTCGTCGATTGCCTTAATTTAGATAGATATATCCGATATCAATATAGCAGTGTATATCCAGGTGGCGATCCTGCGCGATATTTTAAGGTATTGACCCCCACCCCCAGCCACGTACACACGAAGAAATAACAAATAACATATTTCCAGGAAGGTTAAAAACATTCATTGTTTACCAACCAGCGATATCTACTTGACGACTTGTAGCATTCAATGTTATAATTAAAATATAAATAAACAGCAAGCTTAGGGATGACTGCTAATTGCACCACAATTGTCATTTATTGAAGTGCACATTATTTCATACGGAGAAGAAGCTAAAGTGTTCGTCGGAAACATAATTTAAGCATATTGATGGAAAGTGATTTGGTATTTTTTTTACAAATGGTTGTCTGCTATAGGGTACAATAAAATACACAAGACAGGGTAATGTTATATTTTTACTACAGTAACTTTTATTAAGAATGATTAACTGTAAGATTGTATTTAACAGTTAGCTCAGGCTCCAAGATGATAGATATACGCATATATCTGAAAAAATCAATCTCTAAGTTAAGTACTATATTTTAAAGACAGTTCAAATTCCAAGATGACCTACACCGGTTTATTTAAAAATGCAATCTCCAAGTTTGTTTACTGTGCATATTTTAATAAAAAACAATCTGCGAGATGATCTACATGTGTATTTTGTAAACAAATCAATATCTAAAGTGATATATATATATAAATGTAATCTCTAAGTTCAATTATCTATTTGAAAAAATAAAAAAATGTTCCATCTCAAGGTTTTATTATGTATTTCAAAGCATGTTCAATCTCCAAGTTGAAAGATGTATTCACAAAAGGTTCATTCTCCTGGATGACCTCGATGTAATATATTTTATATATAAGTTCATTCTCCAAATTAAATTACATATTTTGAAAAAGAGTTCAATGTCCAAGTTGAATTATGTATTTCCAAGACTCAAGACTCATATTCAATGTCTTTATTTAGTACTTAAACATATACTATTTGTCATTACATACATATATACCTACATAATTAAATACATAAAGTACATCTTATATAGTTATCACAATGACAATTCTTTGAAACAAATCGAATACATGTTTATATATTTGTAACACATAACGTAGCATCTGCACAACGGTATTTTATATTGCAATAACAGGTTGAACTTAATCGTTTCGTAAATGAATTTCGTAAAGCGATTTTCTTTTTTTGTAAAATTATATCTTAAATCGATATCATCCATGATTATTTTTATATTTTCACTTACAAACACACGACCTCTCAAAACAGTGATTTGTTAAAGATTTAGACAATTATATATATTTGACAATACGTAGATGTTGTGTGCGTCTTTGATTTTATTATTTCAGTAAACTTATAAACGCTAGGCCTATTTGAAAATGAGGTTTTATATACAATTTGTGAACGTTACTGTACAACGGACAAATATGAATAAAATGATGCTTATCTTCCAAATCGTGTGTATTACATAAAGTGCAATCTTTTGTATTTTGTTCAGTTTTGTTCTGTTCGATCAGTGTCTATTCTAAGCTTATGGGCCGATAAGATCTTAATCTAGACATAGTAATTCTAAACTTGCTTGGCAAATCAAGATACACTACGAATTAAAAATAAAATTACGTCATTGATTGATATGCTACTGTATCATGTTTTCATAAAAACATCAACAACTCTCTTCCTTAACACGAAATAATTTTTTTGTAAATTTGTAGTTTCAGGATTGCTCCAGACAGGAAAACCACTATGAGTCGTATCTCAGACAAAATGCATTGCAAAATAAATTGAAAAAACTATAGATGGTTCGTTTTTCTTCACGGGATAGACGCATTGGCAATGTAGATTAAAAGCGACTGAATGATGAATGGGTATGTAAATGCTTAACTCAAATAAATTAAGAAAAAATAGACACAGGCAAAGTCTGTATGACTTCTATGTCAACTATTCATTATAGTTATTTGTGTATGTATTATTGTGAACTCTGTATAATTTACGGTGAGGGAAACAACCCTTTAAATTTACTTAGGCCAACATGCATGGTTGAAATGAAATGATAATTGGCTTTATTCCAACCAAAACAACAACATAACATATCGTATCCTCATTCCCCTTACACACGCACGTACCCACACGCACGCACGCACGCGCGCGCGCACGCACAAACATATAACGTTACAATTTTAAAAAAGCATAAACAGTGCGCAGACTCACGTGAGTTTAATTTATATTTTTCGTTGGAAATGGATGTCCCTGCAGACGATTTTAATACTTAAACATACATCTATATTGCTCTTTAAACAACTTTACGTTGACACGTTCTGAATAACAAATTGCAGTAATGTTGAATGGCGTATTGAGTCAACAACTAATATTAATATAACTAATACTAATATAAAAAAACATGGCGGTGGAGAATCTAAACAATTTAGACTTTGTCCCACTTATACAGCCAATAAAATTGCTCAGATTTTTCAAAATAAAACATTCCATTTTATATAGAGTAGCATGATCATGAAGTTGACCTACTTACTCAACTAATGAAATCGCCCCGGGAACGAGAAAGTAGATCATCATGTAAGCAAGTTAGAAGTTACATGAAATTTTCTCCTATTCCATATATTATAACTTCAAACCTATACAAAATTGAATACTGGACACACGCTATCGGGTTTGTGACGACAGTGACATTATACGCAACTTTTGATGTCACATTTTTTACGACATGTGTATCAGAACATGTATTGTTAACATGGAAAAAAGACTGGAGAGATGCGTTTGAAAAGTGGGAAAATCATATAAAGAAGAAAAACAAAACCAAAAAAATGTTATATACAAATAAAGATATATTAATTTATGTAATAGCTGGTATAGCTGTTTTCCTTGCTTAAAACTAATATGTACCGGATTTAAATAAAATGTAATGTAACTTTTTTTTGGTCAACCATATAAACATGTGGTATTCGTCATTTGTTATACTTTCTATTCTTAACGTAGTACAAATGTCAGTCATTCTCAAGTGCGTTGCTTTCATAACTGCTAAATGTACTACAAGGCGCACTAACTTGTGCATTACACTTGTACTATATAATGAAATATCACATTTACTAACAAATTTTCGATTAGGCGTACTGCCAGATTTACTTCCAATTTTCGATCAGGTACCTACCAGATTTGCTCTCCAAATTTCGATGAGATGCACTACCATATTTATTGTCCAATTTTCGGTCAGGTGCACTACCAGATTTACTGTCTAATTTTGATCAGGTGCACTGCCATATTTATTGTCCAATTTTCGGTCAGGTGCACAACCAGATTTACTGTCTAATTTTGATCAAGTGCACTGCCATATTTATTAGCCAATTTTCGGTCAGGTGCACTACCTGGTTTATTGTCTAATTTTGATCAGATGCACTACCAGATTTACAATCCAATTTTCGATCAGGTGCACTGCCAGAGTTACTGTCAAATTTCGATGAGGTGCACTACCATATTTATTGTCCAATTTTCGGTCAGGTGCACTACCAGATTTATCGTCTTATTTTCGATGAGGTGCACTGCCAGAGTTACTGTCAAATTTCGATGAGGTGCACTACCATATTTATTGTCCAATTTTCGGTCAGGTGCACTAACAGATTTATTGTCTTATTTTCGATCAGGTGCACTGCCAGAGTTACTGTCAAATTTCGATGAGGTGCACTACCATATTTATTGTCCAATTTTCGATAAGGTGAACTACCAGATTTACTGTCCAATTTTCTATCAGGTGCACAACCAGATTTAGTCCAATTTTCTATCAGGTGCACAACCAGATTTACTGTCCAATTTTCGATCAGGTGCACAACAAGATTTACTGTCCAATTTTCGATCAGGTGCACTACCATATTTATTGTCCAATTTTCGATTTGGTGCACTACCTGATTTTCTGTTCAATGTACAATCATGTTAATAACCTTTTTTCTTTTCAAATGTACAATCATGTGCACTACCTATTTTCTGTTCAAATGTACAATCATGTGCACTACCAGATTTTCTGTTCAAATGTACAATCATGTGCACTACCAGATTTTCTGTTCAAAAGTACAATCATGTGCACTACCAGATTTTTTGTTCAAATTTACAATCATGTGCACTACCAGATTTTTTGTTCAAATGTACAATCATGTGCACTATCAGTATTTCTGTTCAAATGCACACTCATGTGCACTACCAGATTTTTTTTGTCCAAATGTACAGTCATGTGCACTACCAGATTTTTTTCTGTTCAAATGTACAATCATGTGCACTACCTATTTTCTGTTCAAATATACAATCATGCGCACTACCTATTTTATGTTCAAATTTACAACCACGTGTTCCTCATGGACACTATCATACTAAGTTTGTGAAACAGCACATACGTTGAACTTAAAGTACGCAGGCGATATTGGCGACGCTTGTTCAGTTTGTTTGTTGCAAGGAAGCGGGGAGAGAGAAGAAACATTCGGTAGTATGAGGCCCCGCATTTTTACCACCAGCACTCTCTCAAATTCACACAGTTGTTGCATAAAGTTCAGATTTGGAGAAATAATGCTTCTCCTGCAGCGGACGTATTCGAAAGCTTGTTCTAGTGTCAGAGAGTTGTGGTACATGAGGTAGGCGATGCATATGGTGGCCGAGCGACTTATTCCCGCCCGGCAGTGGACCAAGATTTTACCATCCCTTCGCGATACAGTATCTGAAAAAGTAACGGATTTGTTTTCTATCAAATTGTATTCTGAATTAAACAAAAACATCAACAAAATATCAACAACAAAAAACGCGACCTGTGTTTGTTACGAAACAATGACTCGTATATCTGAGACACATGTAGTTGTGAATAGAAATTGGCTTTAATTTTAATGGTAATCATTTCATTCTATTTCTGCGGATTAAATATTAACTAATGTCAGATATATATATGTAAAAATGATGTCTAATGTAACTTAGCCGTTCTGCTGCGAGGTCAAATTAATGATCCTCCAACAAATTGAAAGTTAAATGAAAAAAATCTCAAACTCAACAAAACAGTAACTTTAGTAAAAAAATCCGTCTATTTTACACGAACAGAATTTTTTTTTATCAGACTATTTTGTTTTGCTTTTTTCCAGATCATTTGAAATCATCGAAGTACTTTGCCATTAGGCATAGTGGCTCTGGCCGAGCAAGTGTGTATATAAAGCCTTTATCTCTCTATGTTAACCAATGTACCTGAAAGAATTGATTGTCACTTCAATACAGATTCATTCATTTTAATTTTTTTTAAAAGTGACAATGTCCAAACTTTATTTTTATTGTTTAATTTGTTTCTGTGTGTTTATGTTGCATACATGAAAACATGAAATTCGAGGAATGAAAAGTTGCCCCTGTCGCGTATGATCATTTTGGCGGTGATAAAAAAGTTTTATAACGACGACATAAGCAGGGCCATGCCTTTGGCAATAAAGTCCGGCTAAAATAGTAAACAGTGGAAACAAACAAAAAGCATACCAAATAGTGATTGGACCTTTCTACTTATACAACTTACCGATGAACTGCAATGCCTCAGCAAACCACGGGGAGATATTTTCCGTGACATTGTCGTGTATGGGGATGATCTATCTACTAATGCAACTGACCGATGAATTGCAATGAATCAGCAAACCACATCGAGATATTTTCCGTGACATTGTCGTGTATAAGGATGACCTATCTACTAATATAACTTACAGATGAACTGCAATGCCTCAGCAAACCACGTCGAGATATTTTCCGTGACATTGTCGTGTATGGGGATTATCTATCTACTAATACAACTAACCGATGAATTGCAATGTCTCAGAAAACCACAAGGAGATATTTTCCGTGACATTGTCGTGTATGGGGATGATCTATCAACTATTACAACTTACCGATGAACTGCAATGCCTCAGCAAACCACGAGGAGATATATTCCGTGACATTGTCGTGTATGGGGATGATCTATCTACCAATACAACTTACTGATGAATTGCAATGCCTCAGCAAACCACGAGGAAATAATGTTTTCCTTGACATTGTCGTGTATGGGGATGACCTATCTACTTATACAACTTACCGATGAATTGCAATGCCTCAGTAAACCACAAGGAGATATTTTCCGTGACATTGTCGTGTATGGGGATGATCTATCTACTAATACAACTAAACGATGAATTGCGATGCCTCAGCAAACAACAAGGATATATTTTCCGTGACATGGTCGTGTATTGGGATGACCTATCTACTAATACATCTTACCGATGAACTGCAATGCCTCAGCAATACCACGAGGAGATATTTTCCGTGACATTGTCGTGTATTGGGATGATCTATCTACTAATACAACTGACCGATGAATTACAATGCCTCAGCAAACCAATAGGAGATATTTTCCGTGACATTGTCGTGTATGGGGATGATTTATCTACGAATACAACTTACCAATGAACTTCAATGCCTCAGCAAACCACGAGGAGATATTTTCCGTGACATTGTCGTGTATGGGGATGATCTATCTACTAATACAACTGACCGATGAATTACAATGCCTCAGCAAACAACGAGGAGATATTTTCCGTGACATTATCGTGTATTGGGAGGACCTATCTACTAATACAACTTACCGATGAATTGCAATGCTTCAGCAATCCATGAGAAAATGTTTTCCGTGGCATTGTCGTGTATGAGGATGATATATCTACTAATACAACTAACCGATGAATTGCAATGCCTCAGCAAATCACAAGGAGATATTTTCCGTGACATTGTCGTGTATGGGGATGACCTATCCACTAATACAACTTACCGATGAATTGCAATGCCTCAGCAAACCAAGAAGAGATATTTTCCGTGATATTGTCGTGTATGGGGATGGTTTATCTACGAATACAACTTACCGATGAACTGCAATGCCTCAGCAAACCACGAGGAGATATTTTCCGTGACATTGTCGTGTATGGGGATGACCTATCCACTAATACAACTTACCGATGAATTGCAATGCCTCAGCAAACCACGAGGAAATATTTTCCGTGACATTGTCGTGTATGGGGATGACCTATCCACTAATACAACTTACCGATGAATTGCAATGCCTCAGCAAACCAAGAAGAGATATTTTCCGTGATATTGTCGTGTATGGGGATGGTTTATCTACGAATACAACTTACCGATGAACTGCAATGCCTCAGCAAACCACGAGGAGATATTTTCCGTGACATTGTCGTGTATGGGGATGACCTATCCACTAATACAACTTACCGATGAATTGCAATGCCTCAGCAAACCACGAGGAAATATTTTCCGTGACATTGTCGTGTATGGGGATGACCTATCCACTAATACAACTTACCGATGAATTGCAATGCCTCAGCAAACCACGAGGAGATATTTTCCGTGACATTGTCGTGTATGGGGATGACCTATCCACTAATACAACTTACCGATGAATTGCAATGCCTCAGCAAACCACGAGGAAATATTTTCCGTGACATTGTCATGTATAGGAATGACCTTGTACAGAAAATCATCTGTATCCTGGCTAGTGCGCACGGTTGACACGTTCAAGATGGCGGTGATTCCTAAACGCTGTAAAAGGTCTTTGTTCGTCGACATCTGCTCATCACCGATAAACAAATATGGAAGAAGCTGCGTGGGTTCGCTCTGGAAACACAGAAAGTGTCGTTTGAAAATTTAAAATGAGAAAATTACACTTTAACAGTGATAATAATATTGATATTTTTTGTGTTGTTGTATGCTGTCAACAATTTTTCAGTCATATCGCGACGATGTCTACTTGACACTAGTTTGAGCGCTGCCACAGTGGAGTATCATGCCGCAGAAACATTGAATGATACTCCACCTTACACACATTATCACATTATACTGACACCGGGCCGACCAGACATAAAACTACATGTATATGTATCCTCTAAATGCTGATCGCCCAGCGAGGAAGCTTCTAGTACCATTGTTCTAGTCTTTGACTCGACCGGGGATCGAACCAACGACCTTCCGCATGCAATATGTAACAGTTGATGCATAGATTGATTGAATATTTAGCGTCATTTTTATGCCATCGAGGGCTAACAGACGAGTGATGCATAGAATTGACGTTAACTTAACACATCGCATTCGACTGTTTTTTTCTCAATTATTTTAAAATTGACCATATTTGTCCAAGTACAACACAAACCCGCAATGAATCGTGCCCTAAAAACATTAATTTCTGTTGCATCCTCTTCCCAAAAAGGTTTCATCGGAGCGGTGATCTAGTAGCAGAGCGTCCGCCTCGCATGCGGAATGTCGTGTGTTCGATCTCTGTCTGGGTCATAATAAAGACTTGAAAAATGGTACTAGAAGCTTTCTGGCTTGGCGCTCAGCATTTAGAGGATAGTTCCGGTATCAGTATAATGTGACTGGGCAGGGTATCATACCATATGTCTGCGGCATGATACTCCAGTGTGACAACGCTTAGAATACTGTCTCAAGTAGACACCGTCGCGATATAACTGAACATTTGTTGAAAGCAACGTGAAAGCCATACAGCAACAACATCCATACAAGTTTCAAGTGAACCACTCCTTCTCGTGACTCAGTTCTTTACTGATCAAGCCGTATTTGACTTATTGTTATCACTAATTAGTTTATGATAATTATCATCGTTGGTTAGACTTCACCACGAGTTTAAACCTTGAAGCCTACACGTTATTACGCGCGATATCCAGATAACGGCTCCAATTTCTGATTAAAAAAAAATCTGATTTTCTCTCAGTCGCCAAAGTACTTATTTTATGGTTATAATTGAAACGCTGATTGGAGAGTTTGCGTGACCATGGTGATTGGAATTGTGCATACTTCGCTTAGTTACCGAAAAACATTTACTATACGTTTGATTTTTTTTTTCTCTTGTGTTTAGTTTTAAAGTTGAATTCATTTTGACATATTTCTTTCAATTCCACAAATCGAAGAAAAGAAAAAAAGCGAAGCATGGGCTGTTACTTTTCGTGGGTGCGCTACCTCAATTAGATATTCAACTTTGGTGGTGTGGGTAGTGGAGATAGACGGTGTTGAAAGAGGAGGGAATTGTGGTAGCGAGAAAGATGCCAAATAAATTCATGAACTACGCAGTTAAATCACATGAATAAAGTCTGAGTCTTTTTAACACATAATCGAAACTGTCGAGGCAGACTGATGTTTGTTCGAAACTAACCCTATCCTAATCTTCTCAGCCTTCAGTTTTTGAAGAGATATGCGATTAAAAACCAAAAGACGAAAAACGAATAATTGCAGATGTCAGTCTTTTGCAACGAACGTCATGTGATTCCATCTTGGATTTCTAAAGGATGTCAATGCATTAAATAAACCAGGACATTTCATTTTGTTAAAATATTACGATATACAATTTACTATAGGATAAATTCATTTTTCTATTTTTTACACAGGTGTAAAGAATGTCGAATCACGCACAAATCAAATTATGTCAGATTTAATCCTTGTAATTCCAATCCTGATGATGATGATGATGATGATGATGATATATATATATATAAAGGGAGATAATTAAATTCACAACAACGGAATTTACGATTTTTGGGATCTTTTCAGATGCTCATTCACAATGCATGATATATATATGGAGATCATTATTTGTGAATAATCAAATAATTATCTCCATATATATATATATATATATTTAATTTGAGACTCCTCAAGTGAATGAAAAAAACAAAACAAAAATTATACGCTCCAAAGTAAACGCGTACGAATACATCACCTCTGTCCTGGTTGACATTAAATTCACTAGATCTTATATCCAATAATATCGTAACGTTTATTGTTTCCATTATCAGCTGTACTCTGCAACAATAGTTGGTTTATTGTAAAATGACGAAATATTTTGCGGTGAAGAAATACATTGTTATGTGGGCATTTTTTGTCAACGACTAGCATTCACGTTCGGTAAACCAGGGTTGTGTTCAATGGTACAATATATTTTATGACCTACTTCATTTTTTCTCAAAACAACTTGTGGTCTGATTGTAGTGCCCGGTTAAAATCAATAAAACAAGAAACCAAAGAAAATAGCTACATTAACTTACATTTGTACATATTATTTTTATACATATTAGCCTACATTTGTTCATATTACTTTTTTTGCATATTATCCTACATTTGTACATTCTACATTGATACATATAATCCTACATTTGTACATATTATATTTATACATATTAGCCTACATTAGTACATATTATATGTATACATATAGGCCTACATTTGTACTACATTTGTGCATATTACATTTATACATATTAGCCTACATTTGTACATATTACATTTATACATATTAGCCTACATTTGTACATATTATATTTATACATATTAGCCTACATGTGTACATATTACATTTATACATATTAGCCTACATTTGTACATATTATATTTATACCTACTCAATGTACACAAAACGTTATTGCTGTAAAACGGCAAAGTTTATAATGTCTGGAAAAAGGCAAAGTTTAAATAATATATATTCAAGAACAAAAAATATATAACATAACTTTTGCAATTAATAAAATGACAAACAATCCTAAGAATTTTGTATTGAATAAATATGGTGATATGTCGTCTTTCTGTCGTAGGTTGACATATGTGTCACGATACATTGTCACACACCATTGTAATATTAGCCCCCGCGTTCTAATATAACTTGTAATTCAATACAAAGGTAACAATCCGTTACGTGCACCATTTCGATGCAAGACGTTATGGGGGTGGGGGTGAGGCGGAATAAAGCGTTGTTTAATCATATTTGTATCAATTGTATTTGCTTATATATAAACTGTTAAATCCGTAGTAATGTCTTCTTAATTTTATGTATGTATTGTATAAAAGTAGTGTTGAAATTTAAAAACACATATATGGAATATGTATGAAATTAATTAACTTAAATGTGAATCTCAAAAGAATGCATTAATATAAATTAAAGAACACGTTATTTTGAAATTAACAATTTAGATATATATTCAACAATATATACATACAGTTAAATAAATTAACAGCAAAACATAAAATCCAACAAAACATAAATAAAATTAAGAACACATTAATATCAAATTATTAACATAAACATAACATTCAACAATATATACATACAATTAAAACACCAAATCAACAACATACATACCAAATTAACAACATACATACCAATTAACTACATACATATAAAATTAACAACATACATACCAAATTAACAACACACATACTAATTAACAACATACATACCAATTTATAACATACATACCAAATTAACTACAAACATATAACATAAACAACATACAAATCAAATTAACAACATACATATTAAATTAACAACATACATACCAATTAACAACATGTATACCAAATTAACGACATGTATACCAAATTAACGACATACATATAAAACTAACAACATACATACCAAATTAACAACACCCATAACAAATTAACTACATACATATAAAATTAACGACATACATATACAATTAACAACATACATACACCATTAACAACATACATATAATATTAACAACATACATACCAAATTAATAACATACATACAAATTAACAACATACATACAAAATTAACAACACATATATAAATTAACAACGTACATACCATACCAATTAACAACAAACATACCAAATTAACAACACACATATAAAATTAACAACATACAAACCAAATTTACGACAAACATATAACATTAACAACATACATACCAAATTGATAGCATACATACCAATTAACAAGATACATACCAAATAAACAGCATACATATAAATTTAACAACACACATATAAAATTAACAACATACATATCAGATTAACAACACACATACCAATAAACAACATACATATAAAATTAACAACAAACATACCAAATTAACCACACACATATAAAATTAACAACATACATACCAAATTAACTACATTCATATAAAATAAACAACATACATATCAAATTAACTACATACATATGAAATTAATAAATACATACCAAATTAACAACACACATATAAAGTTAACAACAAACCAAATTCTACATATGCATTGTTAATTACCTCGAAACTTGATTCTACATTTGTACTGTTAATTACCTCGAAACTTGATTCTACATTTGAACTGTTAATTACCTCGAAACTTGATTACACATATGTACTTTTGATTAACTCGAAACTTGATTCTACACCTGTACTGTTAATTACCTCGAAACATGATTCTACATTTGTACTGTTAATAACCTCGAAACTTGATTACACATATGTTCTGTTGATTACCGCGAAACTTGATTCTACATATGTACTGTTAATTACCACTTAACTTGATTTCACATGTGTTCTGTTAATTATCTCAAAACTTGATTCTACACATGTAATTTTAATTACCTCGAAACTTGATTCTACATTTTTACTGTTAATTACCTCAAAACTTGATACCACATATGTACTGTTGATTACTTTGAAATTTGATTCTACACATGTACTATTAATTACTTACCTCGAAACTTGATTCTATTCTACATATGAACTGTTATTTACCTCGAAACTTGATTACACATATATATTGTTGATTACCTCGAAACTTGAGTCTACACATATATATTGTTGATTACCTCGAAACTTGAGTCTACACATGTACTGTTAATTACCTCGAAACTTGATTCTACATTTATACTGTAAATAACATCGAAACTTGATTCTACATTTGTACTGTAAATAACCTCGAAACTTGATTACACATAATTTATGTTCTGTTGATTACCTCGAAACTTGATTCTACACATGTACTGTTAATTACCTCTAAACTTGATTCCAAATATGTACTGTTAATTATCTCGAAACTTGATTCTACACATGTACTTTTAATTACCTCGAAACTTGATTCTACATTTGTACTGTTAATTACCTCGAAACTTGATTCCACATATGTACTGTTGATTACCTCGAAAAATTGATTCTACACGTGTACTATTAATTACCTCGAAACTTGATTCTTTTCTACATATGAACTGTTATTTACCTCCAAACTTGATTACACATATATACTGTTGATTGACTCGAAACTTGAAACCACACATGTACTGTTAATTACCTCGAAACTTGATTCTACATTTGTACTGTTAATTACCTCGAAACTTGATTACACATATGTACTTTTGATTAACTCGAAACTTGATTCTATACATGTACTGTTAATTACCTCGAAACTTGATTCCACATATGTACTGTTAGTTATCTCGAAACTTGATTCCACATATGATTCCACATATGTACTGTTAATTATCTCGAAACTTGATTCAACATATGTACTGTTAATTATCTCGAAACTTGATTCCACTTATGTACTGTTGATTACCTCGAAACTTGATTCTACATATGTACTGTTAATTACTCGAAACTTGATTACACATATATACTGTTGATTGACTCGAAACTTGAAACCACACATGTACTGTTAATTACCTCGAAACTTGATTCTACATTTGTACTGTTAATTACCTCGAAACTTGATTACACATATGTACTTTTGATTAACTCGAAACTTGATTCTACATATGTACTGTTAATAACATCGAAACTTGATTCTACATAGGTACTGTTCATTATCTCGAAACTTAATTCTACATGATTTTATGTACTGTTAATTACCTCGAAACTTGATTCTATTCTACATATGTACTGTTAATTACTTCGAGACTTGATTCTACATATGTACTTTTAATAACCTCGAAAATTGATTCTACATATGTACTGTTCATTATCTCGAAACTTAATTCTACATGATTTTATGTACTGTTAATTACCTCTAAACTTGATTCTATTCTACATATGTACTGTTAATTACTTCGAGACTTAATTCTACATATGTACTGTTACTTACTTCGAGACTTAATTCTGCATATGTGCTGTTAATTACCTCGAAACTTGATTCTACATATTTACTGTTAATTATCTGGAAACTTGATTCTACATAATTTTATGTACTGTTATTTACCGCGAAACTTGATTCTACAGTTGAGTATGTGACGTATAAGAAGTAAGACCAACATCTTCAAATATATTTTCAACGTCAAACGATATTGAATGTTGGCATTCTTTTCATTCCTATTTTGGTAGAATGAAATTTTCTTTCCTAAAATGTTAATGAAAGTATTTTAAGTAAATGTTAATTGTTTCATACCTAGGATGTCAATATGGATAAGTCAAAGTGCTTTATTCAACACAAAACACCAAACAGACCTGTCAATATACACTGTACAATGGAACAATAAATAAGTTTTCAAAGCACTACTATTTTCTCGCTTGCACGAGTTGAGGTAATATATATGAAGTTTGCTTTGCTTAATTCCGCAGTTTCAAAGTGACATAGTAGTTTCTAAGTAAACCTGAATAATGTGAAGTACCTGAACGGTTCTGCCGGGAACTTTGATAAATGGCGTCGATATACAGTCAAGGCGTTCGCTGTACGGACGTTGTTTAAGACCTGTGCACATCTCTGGGCAGTCCAATTTAAAACGTTTGAAACCACCTGAAAAAGTAAATGGTAATAAAGGTATGGCTCCTGTAAGTTTTTTATGGTAGTGATAATGGCAGCGGGATCGTTTTAACAACAATACTAGTAGTACTAGCAACGAAAATACTAGTACTACTGGTAACGAAAATAGCAATACTACTGGTAACGAAAATACTTATACTAATAACGAAAATACTAATACTACTGGTAACGAAAATACTAATAAGGAAAATACAAATACTACTGGTAACGAAAATACTAATACATTTGTACTTGTAACGAAAATACTTATACTACTGGTAACGAAAATACTAATATTTATAACGAAATACTAGTACTTCTGGTAACGAAAATACTAATATTAATAACGAAAATACTAGTACTACTAGTAACGAAAAAAGTAATACTACTGGTAACAAAAATACTAATACTTGTAACGAAAATACTAGTACTTCTGGTAACGAAAATACTAATAACGAAAATACTAGTACTTCTGGTAACGAAAATCTAATACTACTGGTAACGAAAATACTAATACTGGTAACGAAAATACGTATTCTAATAACGAAAATACTAGTACTACTGGTAATAAAAATACTAGTACTACTGGTAAAGGAATTACTAATACTACTGGTAAGGAAAATACTAATACTGGTAAGGAAAATACTAGTATACTGGTAATGAAAATACTAATATTAATAACGAAAATACTAGTACTACTGGTAACGAAAATACTAGTACTACTGGTAACGAAAATAATAGAACTACTGGTAACGAAAATACTTATACTAATAACGAAAATACTAATACTTATAACGAAAATACTAGTACTACTGGTAACGAAAATACTAGTACTACTGGTAACGAAAATTCTAATACTACCGGTAACGAAAATATCAATACTGCTGGTTACGAAAATACTAATACTGGTAACGAAAATACTTATACTACTGGTAACGAAAATACTAATACTAGTAACGAAAATACCAAAACTACTGGTAGCGAAAATACTAATACTAGTAACGAAAATGCTAATAATGGTAACGAAAATACTAGTACTACTGGTAACGAAAATACTAATACTAATAAAGAAAATACTAGTACTACTGGTAACGAAAATACTAGTACTACTGTAACACTACTGGTAACGAGAATACTAGTACTGGTTACGAAAATACTAATAATACTTGTAACGAAAATATTAGTACTACTGGTAACGAAAATACTTATACTACTGGTAACAAAATTACTAATACAAGTAACGAAAATACTAGTAGTACTGGTAACGAAAATACTAATACTGGTTACGAAAATACTAATACTAATAACGAAAATACTGGTATTACTGTTAACGAAAATACTTAGTACTACTAGTACTACTGGTAACGAAAAAAAGTATACTACTGGTAACAAAAATACTAATACAAGTAACGAAAATACTAGTACTACTGGTAACGAAAAAATTGATACTGAAAAATACTAATACTAGTAACGAAAATACTAGTACTCCTGGTAACGAAAATATTAATACTGGTAGCGAAAATACTTATACTACTGGTAACGAAAATACTAATACTTATAACGAAAATACTTATACTTGTAATGAAAAAACTAATGCTGGTAACGAAAATACTAATACTACTGGTTACGAAAAATAATAATACTATTTAAGAAAATACTAGTAATACTGGTAACGAAAATACCAATACTTGTAACTAAAATACTGGTAACGAAAATACTTATACTAGTAACGAAAATACTAGTACTACTGGTAACGAAAATACTAATACTACTGGTAACCAAAATATTAGTACTACTGATAACGAAAATACTAGTACTACTGGTAACGAAAAATACTAATACTAATAACGAAATTACTAGTACTACTGGTAACGAAAAAATATAATACTAGTAACGAAAATACTAGTACTACTGGTAACGAAAATATTTATACTACTAGTAACGAAAATATTAGTACTACTAATAATGAAAGTACTAGCACTTACTACCCGCTATATATGTTATCTATATTTCCTGCATATATAAAACCTACCAAATTAGATCCAAGTTAGTTTATATATCCTACAAAGGGGGGTCCTCCATGCTCTGGTGGTTTAAGGCGCCGTCTCAAGGTCACTTACTTCTCAACGCTAAGGTCAGAGGCTCAAGTCCTGCTCGCTCCATAAACATCATGCCAGTTACTTGCGGAAAGACGATGATTCTACGAAGATTCATTTTGAGGTCTTCCTCCACCAGTAAAACTGGATATGCCGTATATAAGCTGTCATGTGTTGAAAATGGCGTTAAACCCCATTAAAACAATAAATGCATAAAAATATGCATTAAATAAAAAAGAATGACTTAATGCTGACAAACGACAGGAACTCTAATAGGTATTTGATTGACTTTCATCTTAGTACTTTTTACTATCTGATTTATTTCAGTTGTTGTTTTTAGGGGGAAAAGTGTAATTTATAGCGTTACAAATGTATCCAGAAATTGCACTGGCCTTAAGTGTCGTTAACATTCTTCCACACCTACCCGCCCGCCTACGGAAATACCAGCCTACATTAAAGTTCTGAGTTTCACATATCGTTAATTATTTTTCTATAAGCAGCTTTAAATTATATAATTTTTATTTTAATCACTATCTTACGTTGTTTATTCTTTTAATTAATTTAATCATCATAGTCATCATCACCATCATCATCATCACCATCATCACCATCAGTAGCAGCATTATCATCATCACCACCACCATCATCATCATCGTCAGCATCATCAACATCAACATATTCTTAATCATTTCCATCATTAATACTTAATTATTGTTAGTCTTACTATTATGTTACAAACTACATTTTATAGAATTAAATCATTTTAAGGGTAACTAATCGAGATTAATTATATGTTATAAAAGCAATGCATGGTCGTACAAAATAATACAGATTAGATAAAAATCAATTGGAATATCAAAATAGCTGAGTATGAGAGCGGTTGGTTAATTTGATATTCATTTTCTTTTTCGAGATATAATCTGTTAACTTTAAATGTTACGCCCCACCCACACGCCCATCGAAATGTTTGAAATGATCTCAAGAAAGGCATATCTTGTAATGTAAAGTTCTCTTTTTTGTGTTAATGGAGAGGGGGAAGGGGGTGGGGCATCATAATTTCACCTTGTTGTTTGTTACAACCAGGATACTATAAATACTACCCGCTATATATGTTACCTATATTTCCTGCATAGATAAAACCTACAAAATTAGGTCAATATCTACTTAATATAGTTTATATCATACAAAAGGGTCTTCCGTGCCCTTTTGATTTAAGGCGCCGTCTCAAGATCAATTACCTCTCACCGCTAAAGTCGTAGGTTCGAGTCCTGCTCGCTTCAAAAACTGTGTGTGAGAAAGTTTGCCAGTTACTAGCGGAAGAACAGTGGTTATACTTAGATTCAGTCCTCCATCAATATAACTGGATATGCCATAACCTAAAATGTGCTGAAAATGGCGTTAAACCCTGTAGTAATAATAATAATAATAAGGATAAAAAAAATCCTACACAAAGAACTATAATCATCTGCACAGCCAAGGACTTGCATACTTTTCAAAGCACCGCTATATTTCTGTTGTGTAAATATGCTATTACATTGTTAGTCTTCTGTCTTCCCTCCACTTTCTTAGTATGTCATTTATTTCAAGATCAGCAACTAGAAAGTTTGACCGGCTTGAAAAAGTATTATTATAAAGTATGTTTTATTAAAATAATAGCTAGTCACATTTAATTAATACAGTGGGTACTTTACCTTTCAATATAGATGTTTTCTTTACAGAATAGCTGTTGCGCTGTAATCCTTGAATAAGTATTGTCACTTCGGAATGTCCGCACTGTTCGTTCGAACTCGTGTCCATTGCGTCATACATAACCAAATTCGTATACTCCCCGTTCCGTAACCGCGTCCGTGCTTCCGGTGGTAACACAGATTCCAAGTTGAAATAACCGTTTTTGGCCAAGCGCCGCTTAAGGATGGACGGAATGAAAACATTGACGGCGCCAGTAATTCGATCGTTGTTGAACGCCAAAAATGGACGGCAATCTAAGACTAATGTCTTGGTTGATTTCACACCAAGATGTTCTTTCAACTGAACTGCTGTTATTTTATCCACTTTCATTATTATTCCAATTTGTTTTAAATTCCTGTCAGTTTACAGAAATATTCACTACTAAACCATTATAAAACATGCCAAATGGTTGCGCAGCGTATGTATTTTTAATTCGGTTTTAGAAAGAAGTAGTCATAAAATGAATATCTAAACACAGGCGTAAATAAATGAATTGTAAATAAATAAATACAAATAGATACAACTTATCAACACTCAACCTTCCTGTACTCTACAACTGATACATCACTCCACGATCTCTCTTCGATGTTTGGTGCTTTCCTCAATGTAAACAGGATGAGCGACGTGAACTATAAACGCAAGAAAAAAAATCAATGCCAGGAAGAAAATGCGCGGGCGTTGACGATCAATTCTAGGTAACGGCTGATATGGCTGTAAGCCAATACCATTCAATATACGACTATATAAAGACACAGAGACCAGCTAGTCTGCATAAAGAACATCACCATAAACATGAAACACATCAAAAGGAAAAGAAAAAGATAGAAACACTGAAAATGATCTTAAATCTGTTGTTATTATCCCGTAGACAAGTACAACTGCTTATGGCGGATTTATCACCGACCATAACCAAATTACTTAAATCTACACTCCAGGGTTGATGTTTACGCTTGTATCATGTTTAGTATCTGCTTACTTGTAATATAACGATTTGCAGATAACATTTAAATATTTTTCTGTATCACGATTATGAAAGACTATATTTGAAAACAAGATGTCAAGAATAATTTCGTACACAATCTTTGAAAACTGATAAGATATATAAAGAATTATTATTGGTTTCGGTGAACTATCTATAGTCTGCATAACGGACACTGCTCCGCCGTTATATAGCAACGTTGGGAAAACTACATTTGAGCGCGTTAATTGGTCAGTTGCTTCAACTGAAAGTTTGAATGACGTCACAGTTTAGTATGTATTCAATTACTATGGAATGTGGGACAGGCATAGAATCCCCTGCTTTTTCATTTTGGGTTAATAGATCTGATAAGGGCGATTTCAGGCTCTGGGATAGACTAGTGAAATATCATTTTAATTTCGTCAGCTGTGCGCTGAAATGATATAATCATAAAATGGTGAGCATGGATATTCCAGAATTCACAATTAAAAATTGATTGACATTTCACTGAAACCAACTTGGTTTTAACTAACTCGTCTTCGAGTACTTTATGAATAAGGGAGGTTTTTTTTGGTACTCAATCCGAAGTTGAATTTGCCGCTCCAGATGCGTTGCAATGGAAACTGTACATAAGAGTGCATACATTGCTTGCAGTTATGTGGATAACACTTATGCTTATATATGTAATCTTTGGCAGTATATACGCAATTGGCGTCTGACTTCAAAGTCTTGTTCATATTGCAGTTTGAAAAGTTGACAAATTTGACAACTCTGTGGTTATGTTTGTGTGCAGTTATGATTTACTGTGTCTGACGGTGTCCCGCTTGGGGCCATCGCGTATTTTATTTTATTAACACAAGTAAATTCTAAATAACTAAACTACGAATGTCAATGTCGAAATTTTACTTAAAAAAATAAATATGAAGTGATTACCTTAACGGGACACCGGTGTTTAAATTATCAATAATGAGTACTCTGTCCAATTTCAACTTCGGTAACACGATGGAGCAATCCCATCCCCATTTTAAATAGTTTCAAAATTGTTTTTTTTTATCTCTGCCTCTTTTTTCTACTTGATACCAGTCCGACCCTTCAATTATATTTTATTTATTTTATATTGTGTGATTTTTTACTGGCTCACAATTGATAACGCGTCTGACAGCCTGGTCATGGATCTGCCACTTCTTAATATGTGAGAAAGAAATCAGTGACTTGCAGAGGTAAGGTGCGTCTAGTACCTTTGACCGTCTAATGGATCCCTGAAACAATAAATAGGTGCGCAGCATGATCATAGGCTATCAACAAAAGAACACAAAGCAGACGACGTCATCATGACGTATGCTATCAGAAATAATAAAACTTAAAAGAGCAATACTTATTTAATCTTGTTTACCGGCAAAAAGTGAGTTGTTGAGCATTATTGACATATAGCACCCTCTCCCTAATATGCCTTTACATTATATTAACGTGTTTCCACCGGTATTGCAGAAAAGGAAGCAAATTTGACCAAAACAAGGAGGTCGTCATCTTTTTTCAGTAATAACTTATGTATAAAGAAATAACTCAAAAAGTAAATTAGCCATTCTGTCGGTTTACGATTGATCTTAATCCACACCAAATGCCGTCACCAGTTTACTACTAGTTTATTAGATATTGTGTTCAAAGTGATTTGTGAAAAAGATCGTCGGCGTAAAACGGCCTATATCGCTATAACTTTGTATTTCAAAATAGCTTCGACCTTGTTTTGGTCAAATTTGCTTCCTCTTCTGTAGCACATGTAGAAACACGTTAAAAGAAGGTAGCACCATGAGAGCGTTACGTATGAGTGAGAACAATGATGTTGGAGTAATTAAGGTGTAAGGCATGGTTTCAAGTTGACTACAGACGAATAATGAACCCACTTCAGTTTGCCAAAAATGTTTTGCATGTTTTCATTCAATTTCTCACTTGCATTATATTTCATAATCTGTTAAACGCATATACAGTTAAAACCTGTTTTAAGCAGCCAGTCAGGGGAAGGAGCAAAAGTGGTCTTTTAAGACAGGTTTTTACTTAATACCGGTAGGTTTGCTTTGAAATCATAGAACTGGGAAATACAAGTAGCTAATATGGCTGCTTAAACAGATGGCTTCTTTAAAGCGGTGACCGCTTATACAGGTTTGGCGGTAAACAATTTCATCTGCTTTCTTACATACGGTATAGCCCGTATTATACGTTATACACGTATTTTATAATTACTAAAATTATACTACAATATCTGTCTCACAACATACATGTATACATTACAGTAATATTTCTGTATTTCCGCTTTGCGCATTTGCATTTTGTATTTCACTTAGGCCATATGCCATAGTTTTACAAGTACCCTCATATAGTTTAACTTTTGACAGTATTAGAATACTTCACTCACTTTATGTTATCATCATGTATAGCTACTTATAGTCTTAGTCACATTTTGTATAGTATTTCCTTTTCTCAGTACCAAATATGATATAAGTTCACTTTATCAGCGGGGAACCAACAATCAGTAAGTGATTTCACTCTTTATTAACTGTTTATTCGTAAAGGTGATCAGGCACTATAAAACTCGGTGGCTCCCAGCTTCCCTCTTCATCTACACCATCTTTAACAGTCACTTGTCGTATTCACATACATACATAGTATTTTTTTATGCTCAATACAATTTATATTACTGCAAGATAACGTTATCATTTGCGTTCAATAAGTGCTTTGATTCCATAACCTTAGAGATTATACCTCAACATCTCAGCAGGAGTTTTTTTTGCGGGCGGGACCATGTTAGTAAATATCTTTTTTCAAAGAGCCGTATCCATATCCCTTGTCCTGAGCATTTGGATGTTATCTTGTCGACTTGTTGCTCCTTTCTTGACGAAACATTGAAGTATGGATACTGCCACCAATTATAATGCTTCAATGTTGTTGTTTTTTTCTCAGTGAGCTGACACTTATAATATTTAAACATTTTCCATTTGTACAGATTTGCTGTTGTTGGCAATAGATCGTATACTGACGTCGGCCAAAGTCATGTATACTGCTGTGCATAACATAAAAAAAAGTCCCCATTTGCAGCTTTAATGGTGTTTTTTGCCAATGTAATCCCTTTATCATAGTTTGCCTCGTTATTTTTATGAATTACCCATATATTCTCTATTTATCAGTTATCAGAACAATGAGCCGAATTAAATATAGATCTACCATATAATTTGTCGACAGGATAATATGATAAACTCGCAATACGATCCATATAAATTACCACAAGACACAATGTTTATTACAAGACACCGTACATATCACAATACTAAAACCTCCATTCAACAGTAAATAAGTACGCAATTGTCACCATCTTTGATTAACGCACTCTCTCACATTTTGATATAATTGTGTTTCACGACTTTCTACTAGATGCCATTTTTGGCACTGGGTGACGTTATTGACTTCACCAAGTGCGTTGCCTGAAATTACGGCAACGGATTCTTACCATTCAAGAACGCCTTCTGTGTGTTTTCGAAAGAGTTACAAACACGTTACAAAACACATTCACAAAGTATGTCATGGTAACTGTTGCTACCCAGGCTAATGTCTTGATTGTGGTTTAGTTTAGTTTTTGTGAAAGTCGTGACTTCCGACCGTTATTGCAAGGACTTAATTTAAGTTTATTTTACATCGATTGTGTTCTTACAACTTACACAAATCACATTGAAAACGTTCCAGGATAGAACTAGAACTATGCAATCAAAGCAGTATTAGGCGTGCTAATAAGTTAAAATTATTTCGGATCAAAAGATGACGACATATTTCGATAATTCAACAGTATATATATTAACACTAACCTTAACAGTCTTCAATATTAATATTAACATTAACCTTATCAGTCTTCAATATATATATCAACACTAACTTTGTCAGTCTTCAATATATATGTTAACATTAACCTTATCAGTTTTCAATATATATATCAACACTAACCTTATCAGTCTTCAATATATATATCAACATTAACTTTGTCAGTCTTCAATATATATGTTAACATTAACCTTATCAGTCTTCAATATATATATCAACATTAACTTTGTCAGTCTTCAATATATATGTTAACATTAACCTTGTAAGTCTTCAATATATATATTAACACTAACTTTGTCAGTCTTTAATATATATGTTAACATTAACCTTATCAGTCTTCAATATATATATTAACACTAACTTTGTCAGTCTTCAATATATATATGTTAACATTAACCTTATCAGTCTTCAATATATATATATATTAACACTAACATTGTCAGTCTTCAATATACATATCAACACTAACCTTATCAGTCTTCAATACATATATCAACACTAACCTTATCAGTCTTCAATATATATATCAACACTAACCTCCTCATCAGTCTTCAATACATATATCAACACTAACAGTATCAGTCTTCAATACATATATCAACACTAACCTTTTCAGTCTTCAATATATATATCAACACTATCCATATCGGTCTCCAATATATATATCAACACTAACATTGTTAGTCTTCAATATATATATCAACACTAACATTGTCAGCCTTCAATATACATATCAACACTAACCTTATCAGTCTTCAATATATATATCAACACTTACCTTTTCAGTCTTCAATATACATATCAACACTAACCTTATCGGTCTCCAATATATATATTAACACTAACATTGTGAGCCTTCAATATACATATCAACACTAACCTTATCAGTCTTCAATATACATATCAACACTAACCTTTTCAGTCTTCAATATATATATCAACGCTAACCTTATCGGTCTCCAATATATATATCAACACTAACTTTGTCAGTCTCCAATATATATATATCAACACTAATCTTACCAGTCTTCAATATATATATCAACACTAATAACTTTATCAGTCTTCAATATATATATTAAACCGTGATTTTTCTTGTCGTTATTATAACTCCGATTGTCCGTGAATAGACAAGAAAATGTAATGAGTGAGTATTTTCTAATTTGAAGTAATATTATGACGATGAAGTTGAAGAGACATAAAGCAAATACGGCAACACTTGTCAATTTCTATCAGTTTTAATTTGGTGTTAAAGTCACACAGTTTATTACAAATAAAGTTTCAAATATATATGATATTGATTGATTAAAGTCACAGTGTAACAGTAACATCTAAGCAATTATATAAAATCCACTCAAAATCACACTTTAAAAGCGGTGTTCATTAAAATAATATATATGGTGAATAAAACTTAGACGTTAACACAGTTTTTAAAATAATAGCTGGAATCCAAATTTATGTTCAAAACAAAAGTTATTAAAGTAAAGTTCACAATTTTTTCTGACGGTAATTCCGATCTGACGTAAATTATCCAGCCAACGATGCTGTCCAAAAGTAACACTCTATCTCTCTGTATCCGAACTTCTGTTATTTATATCCTTGGATAATGAACAGTCTACTCTTGAAAACTAAACAGGTGCTATCTTTACACAATGCACAGGATATGTTAGAACAAACAATTAATCATCAAAGGAAAACATAAGTGTAAACAATGACAAAATATGTTAGGTTTTAAAATGAACAATAGGTAATAAAATATATACAATCAGCAATATGTTTTCACATTCTAAACTGTTATAATCACTTAGTCTTTGAAGGTATTTACATCAAAGGGAAGTTAGAAATATTTTACTATTAACTTAATAATCAATCACTTTCATTTCACAAGTTTTTACATTGCTAATTACGATTATATTGAACTCAGGGTATAGTTGACATTTGACATCTGTGAGAACATGTGCTATAATTATTCTTCAACACTAACCTTATCAGTCTTCAATACATATATCAACACTAACCTTATCAGTCTTCAATACATATATCAACACTAACCTTATCAGTCTTCAATACATATATCAACATTAACCTTATCAGTCTTCAATATATATATCAACACTAACCTCATCAGTCTTCAATACATATATCAACACTAACCTCATCAGTCTTCAATACATATATCAACATTAACCTTATCAGTCTTTAATATATATATCAACACTAACCTCATCAGTCTTCAATACATATATCAACATTAACCTTATCAGTCTTCAATATATATATCAACACTAACCTTATCAGTCTTCAATACATATATCAACACTTACCTTTTCAGTCTTCAATACATATATCAACACTAACCTTATCAGTCTTCAATACATATATCAACACTAACCTTATCAGTCTTCAATATACATATCAACACTAACCTTATCAGTCTTCAATATACATATCAACACTAACCCTATCAGTCTTCAATATACATATCAACACTAACCTTATCAGTGTTAAACATATATATCAACACTAACCTTATCAGTGTTCAATATATATATCAACACTTACCTTATCAGTCTTCAATATATATATATCAACACTAACAGTATCAGTCTTCAATATATATATCAACACTAACCGTATCAGTCTTCAATATATATATCAACACTAACTTCATCAGTCTTCAATACATATATCAACACTAACCCTGTCAGTCTTCAATACATATATCAACATTAACCCTATCAGTCTTCAATATATATATCAACACTTACCTTATCAGTCTTCAATATATATATCAACACTAACAGTATCAGTCTTCAATACATATATCAACACTAACCTTATCAGTTTTCAATATATATATCAACACTAACCGTATCAGTTTTCAATATATATATCAACACTAACCGTATCAGTCTTCAATATATATATCAACACTAACCCTGTCAGTCTTCAATACATATATCAACACTAACCCTATCAGTCTTCAATATATATATCAACACTAACCCTATCAGTTTTCAATATATATATATATATCAACACTAACCCTATCAGTCTTCAATATATATATCAACACTAACAGTATCAGTCTTCAATACATATATCAACACTAACAGTATCAGTCTTCAATATACATATCAGCACTAACCCTATCAGTCTTCAATATATATATATATATATATATATATATATATATATATCTCAACACTTACCCTGTCATGCTTCAATATATATATATATATATTTCAACACTTACCCTATCAGTCTTCAATATATATATCAACACTAACAGTATCAGTCTTCAAAACACATATCAACACTTACCCTATCAGTCTTCAATACATATATCAACACTAACCCTACCAGTCTTCAATACATATAGCAATACTAACCCTGTCAGTCTTCAATATATATATCAACACTAACAGTATCAGTTTTTCAATACATATATCAACACTAACAGTATCAGTCTTCAATATATATATCAACACTAACCCTGTCAGTCTTCAATATATATATCAACACTAACAGTATCAGTCTTCAATACATATATCAACACTAACAGTATCAGTCTTCAATACATATATCAACACTAACCTTATCAGTCTTCAATATACATAATCAACACTAACCCTATCAGTCTTCAATATATATATCAACACTTACAGTATCAGTCTTCAATATATATATCAACACTAACAGTATCAGTCTTCAATACATATATCAACACTAACCTTATCAGTCTTCAATATATATATATATATATATATATATATATATATCAACACTAACCCTGTCAGTCTTCAATATATATATCAACACTAACCTTATCAGTCTTCAATACATATATCAACACTAACCTTATCAGTCTTCAATATATATATCAACACTAACCTTATCAGTCTTCAATATTGAAGAAAAGATCAAAACGATGATTACACTAAGAGAAAGATGAAGTAAAAAATGTGTTTTTTTAATCATAATAATAATAATAATAATAATAATAATAATAATAATAAAAATAAAACTTATAATAATAATAAGACTTATTGAAGAAAGAATTTTCCACGAGGCCCTCAACATATTTACAAAGTACAACATCATATACTAGTAATATGTTTGTTGTAAGTTTTTTTTTATGTTCTTAGTTTAACGAAATGAATATAAAACGAATATAATAAATATAAAATTTAGCATCACAAATATACAATTTAACAACACAAATGTTAAGTTTGACCAAGAAAAGTGTTATACCATATAGTAACGTTTGATTATATTAAATAGCTTTTTTTTAAAAAGTGAAATGAATTGAATAGAAATTATAGAAGAGAGAGATAATGAATTTAAATGTACAAGAGAGAGATCATGTTAACATGTATGAGAAAAATATTGTATGTGTGTCATTGATTGTACAATAATATTTGTTTGATAAGAATGATAAAATCTAAATATTTAAGAGGCATTTATTGAAACTGGTAACATTGTCTAGTACAAACGACGCAAGACATAATGTACATGACACAAAAGAACAATAACAGTTATTTTGGTTTTATATGCTAAAATATTTTCATTTTCCTTTTCCTAGGAAAGAACACATCTTTGGTAAGCATAGATGCAATACATGGTATCTGCTTCATTTTGTGTTGATCGCGGTCATCGGGATTATTTGACCTAAACTCTTGTGCAACTTTTTTATTTACCAACGTCAGAAGTTTCAACAATTCCATTTCTGATCCATGGTTTTGAAGAGCATCACAAAGCGCCTGGATAAACCAAGAGCCGTTTAAACCATTCCTCCATGAAAAGTATCCCGGCACAGTGGAATATGCAAATAAGAAATCAGCTTCAATTGGAATCTTTATGCTTTGTGGTTTAATCAATGGAGCATCGGCTTCATCAGAAGGCAACGCGTCAACAACATTGACGCCAACCCCTGGATCAGTCTGGTATCCTCGACAGGCTTGAATGAAAAACAGTTTTGGCTTGCCCACAAGAGACGGACATTTGTCACCTTTGAAGTAGCTGACGAGCTGTTTTATTTCTACTGGTTTGTCCTTCCCATACACAACACCTTCCTCGCCATGACTGAGAATTACACAAACGAAGCAGTCGAATTCAGAGTGATCTCTTTCAGCCATGTCTGAACAGCAACGACGAATCATATTTGCAGATAAATCAGAATAAGTGGTCACGTCAAACTCTGAAAGATAAAGAAAGGTTAATTTCACATTAATCCTCAAAAAGCTACTGGTCACGATGGTATTTCAGAACAATTGGTTCAGTTTGTTAAAACATTTGTTCTTGAATCCTTTACTTCAACAGTAAACAAATCAACTGAAATTTTTTTTCCAGATAAATTAAAAGTAACAAAAGTCAAACCTTGACATAAAAAGCTCTCTTAAATAGAACAATTTTAAAATATATATTTTTCAAAGGTAAATCACGAATGTGCTATTTTCTTTATATGACTTATATAACTTTAATTAAAAAAAGGAAATCTGGAAGCAAACACTATATATAACATATGTTGCAGCCGTATTGACGGATTTATCTAGCTTTGCCACATGATCTACTTTATAGATCAAAGTAACAGAAAACAATGCACTAGAATAGTTTATTTTATGAATTACTGGACCATGCGTTCCACAATATATACATAATTGACCCTGAAAGAATGGAACTGTTCTGCTACAATCATATACCTGTTTTAATCATGTTTCACTATTGGAATTAATAGTATACAAGGGAAGTAACTGTTCACATAGTTCATTAAAATCGCTTAAGTTTAATTTAGCATTTTAAATACTTATTCATGTGTAATCAGTATGGTTGGTGTATTTTGACATGCGTTTATTATATATATAGGTTGCTGTTGTTTTAAAAATGATATTCCAACAAACTGACTGAAGGTTTCAATACATGTTATGATGTAAGAGAACTACATGTATTTAGAATAATTTGTTTTGATTTGCATTTTCAAAACCTATGTTCTCTTTCCCAACATCTATTGTTTAAAAAAAGTAGTTGGGGCGGCGGAAATGTATTGTACGGATACAGTAAATTTAAGTGGTGATAATTACTCTGGTGTGCTAGACTTTTTGAAAAGAACTAAAAAATGCAATATTTAGCCGGTATTCCATTTTTTGTGTTGGTTTTAGCATTGCAGTCTCTGTTAATGCAGTCCCAGTAACTATTTTCACGTTTCCTTGCTTTTAGACTGAACATGAATTCATTATGATTGACAGTATGTCCACCACGACTGTTTTCTATGAACCTTATGTTGATTTGCACATTTGCCATATTGACATGAATGATTATGACCCAATAAAAAGGCACTAAAATGATAATTAGTCATTTGTTTGTATTACAGTAAACAACTTTTAAGTGACTTCTGGTCATTTCGTTTGTATCATTAGATATAAGATATTTAATTATTATTAACCTAATCACCCCAGTTATTCCTTTAATTATCATTAAATGCTTAATTTTCAATCACTAATTATTTACATATACATTCTCTTTATTTCCTCCATTAAGGAGATTACGAACACGGAATAGTAACAAAACAATATGAAATGTGCAAATTATACAGCATTATATGTGAACAAGTATTTATGTTTACAGGAAATATAAACAAATATTATATACAAGGAATTGATGATGAAGAGAGAGAGAGAGAGAGAGAGAGAGAGAGAGAGAGAGTCAATAAAATTGATTGGATGCATTCAAAACAATGAACAGAAATACCGATTGTTGTTTGTATATAATGAAAAAAGTATTAATGACACCTAAAATAAAATTGACTTGATGTGTTCATAAAACTTAAACTAAAAGGAACTTTTAATGCAAATTAAATTGACAACAAAACAAATACTTTCATTGAGTGATTCATATCATAGCATATGTGAGTGTACCTATGACATCAGATGTTAATGACGATTCAAATGTTTACATTATTGGAATTAATTTCAAGCATGTGTTATACATGTCAATTCTACTATATAAAATGTTGATGATACGAAATATGCATGTATCTACAAAATAATCTGGTTTCGTAAAATGTGTTTTACCCAGGGCTCGTAGAGTCCGATGTATGTTTTGCTCGTCCACTCCTGTACCAGTTCTTCTACCAAATCCTTGTTCTACCAAGTTGCTGTTGAAACTTTCTTGACTTATCACAATTGCGTATCCTCTTCTTTTATGAGACGTATCATACGTATCGGATGTACGACTGACAGATGGGTGTGTCTCTTCCTGTGTTATATATAAATAAATCTATATGTGCTCACAAATAAAACTTTAGTCACCAATTTCATACAAGTCAAACTGTAATACAAAATCAGATTTCGATGATTTTATAGAGCTAACTACATGTATATTTGTCGAAATCTGTAGAGAAACTACAAAAGGTTTTTGGATGCACCATATAGTCTGTCTGAAAGGTTAGTGCCCCTTTGTGTATGAATACTCGTTCGCGGACAGTCATTTCTGCTTCGGATGCATTTTACGATAAAACCGTGTTACCAAGATATTGTAATAAGTTATTATAAATCTGATTCCCATTTTTACTTTGCCAGTTCAGTTGAACTGTAGTGTATATGCAGGAGCAAACAAATAGGCGTGACTTTTGCTGTTGTATCTATAACCAACTTAAACAACTAACAAGACGGTAAAATGAGATTACAAAATGATTATATAGAGTGACTATAGACAGTATACATTGGTAATATAAATACATTCGGCAAAACAAGTTCTGCAAACTTTGGGTATGTGGGTTATAAAATGAAAACTGTGTTTCATACAGATATGTTTTATATATCATAAAACATAAAAGATAAAACTTAACAAATAAATGAAAAGAGAATGAAAATTTATTCACAATTTAATTAGTAATCCATTATCAAAGTAGACAAGGGTCATCAATAACAAATGGCCAAAATACTGTATTTCTGTTAGTAGACCTAGTGTGTGTGTGTATCCACCTTGGTGCTATTGAATTGTCAGTAATTGTATTCACATGTATTTTAGCCTTTTTTGACCGATGACCCCTGTATACTTGCGCATAATATTCTGTTTTCGCATGTTTGTTAAGTTTGAATCATTGTTTATTATGATATATATAACACACCCGTATGAAAAACAGTTTTCATTTTATAACCCCAATACACTAAGTGTGCAGACCTTTTTATGCCGGATATTTGCAGGAATGCAACATTCACGAGCTATGAACTAATATCCAAAGAGCAAAGTTTACACGAACGTCTTCGTGGTTCACTTTGCACGTGGTAGATGTAAGTTCATATCTCATGAACGTTCGACAAATTTAGTTAATTCTTAAATTCTTCAACCACCAATAAAACTTGTTTTCAATGAAATCAGTATGCAACAATTGATTTATATTGAGATAACATTATACACTATTGCGGTATGTTACAGTTTATAGGTTTATTAGACATTTCGGAAAGAAAAAAACACTTAAACTATAGAGCATGTCTTCTTACTCACTGTTGTTTTGTCGTCGTCTGATTTCGTTCCTTTTAAGCACATAAAAGAAAAGTCTGTCACTGAACCCTCACCGCTGTGTGATTCTGTGCCCGATGCATTGGCCACGGAGGCAAACCTATGAGAATCTGACTGTTCTGACTCTGCCCCGTACGCTGCGTCGATTGACGAATTAACGTTAACCGTTTCGGTATTCTCGTCTTCACCGTCCTGTTTTTGTGTAGCTGCACAACTTTCCATTTTTGTGTGCGTTGAAGTGGCACACGTTTCGATGCTTGTCTCTGTATTCAAATGTTGCGCTATTTTGTGATTCTGTAAAATATAATATTTGTGATTGTACAATCGCTGCAAAACTAAATCTAATATTCAAAATAAAATTTAAAATCTCGAAAGGAATGATGTTTTCAATAGCAAAGATTACAGGAAAGAACAGTTATCAATTTGTGTAATATGCAAACACATGCGCATATATGAACGGTGACACGCTAACTATTGTAAACACTCGTGTAGACACACACGCACACAGGTACACACAAATCATTTCCTCGTTTGCAATTGAGCTATATAAAAAAAGTATATCCATGAAGGTAAAGAGATTTGGTTGATGCAATTTAAACCACCAAATGTCACAATTTGGTCACACACGCATTCAACCCCAGTCATAGGGTACCCAAATCATTATCTCATTTCTCTACACATTATGTACAACTATGAAATTCCCCCGCAAAAACAGATTATGTTATGTTGGAAATGGAGCTATAACCAGTGTTGCAAGAGATGGCTGATGGCAGTTTCTGACTTTTGGTACTCAGTTATGTAACAGAGCGGCATTACATATTCACAATTTGGTCACTAACTCATTCAACCCCAGTCATAGGGTACCCAAATCATTATCTCATTTCTCTACACATTATGTACAACTATGAAATTCCCCCGCAAAAACAGATTATGTTATGTTGGAAATGGAGCTATAACCAGTGTTGCAAGAGATGGCTGATGGCAGTTACTGACTTTTGGTACTCAGTTATGTAACAGAGCGGCATTACATATATAGGCCAACCCCTTGTCCACAAGACCATCCTCAGTTCATTTATATCAGTATAATCTTAGGCATTTTGGCCGGAACATACACCTTGTTTCCGGGGGAACATTCCAATATGCTAAGTCTTCCTACAATAACGATTTCCTTGGAAACAGTTTAAGTAAACATGTGGTCGTATTGCAATATCTTCACCTACCCCTACTTGTTGTACGAAGCGTTACTTGTTTACGCAGTCATTACATATTTATAATAGTTATGTATTTTCTAGATATGTGCATTGCCAAATGCTCACGCAGTTTTGAGAGTTAGTGAATTAGTTGTATTTTATTCCATTTTCGTGATACAAACGATTCATCAATGTATACCAGCGTATTACGCCACATTTATAGAATGATCAATCGATATAGCAGCGCACAGTACAAACAACACATTGCATATATATGTGTGTAGATATAAGATGTGTGAGTCACCAGGCTTTATTGATCCGCTTCACAACCATAAGTGGCAATGTATGTTGATGTCTGTATATTCATGAGCCCTACTAACGATAACATAGCAATTCTATAGTACTTACCTCGTTATATTCATAATCAAAGCACGAACAGACGAACAGCATCCATTATAACAATAAAAAATCCTTTGAAATATTAATAAACGGTATACAAGCTAGTAACACAACTACCAACCCGCACTCCTTAAGGTAAATGTTTATTTATAGAGCATGACAGATGCGTAATGAAAAGTTTGATTTACTACTTCAGTCATACTTGCGCATAAGGTTAAAGCTACACTCACTTTTTAAAATGATTAAAATCTGAAGAAAACGTACGTTGGCGGAAATGGCCGAGCGATTGAAATTATTATTGTCATGCTGGATCTATATTTTACGGAAGCGTAGAGGGGACATCTCGACTTACGACTTAAAACTTACTACGTATCATTAATGCGCCACTTGCACTATGTTCTTAACACCTATCAGTTGATGCAATCGGTGGGAAAACAAAATCTGAAGACGGTAATAAACACGGACCATGATGAAAACAGACACCTGGCAAATATAATAGTATTACATTGTGCTCTTTGTATCGTAAAACCTTTTCGATAGTACAGTATGTATCTTATTTAATAAAATTATTTTCCGAGAAAGTTTTGATTATACCATTACATTATTATTGCTAGTTATTATCAACTGGAGTTTAGGCCATTTTCAACGCATATGTTATATAGGACATATCAAGTTTTAATTGTGGAGGAAGACATCAGAATCAATCTGTGTCCTTCCGCAAGTCACTGTCACTTTTTTATAACATTTTTTAATCAAACTGGACTCGAACTAACTAAAACGACATCAACCATTAAAGTTCATAAAATGACATGACTCTTAAACTATTCAGTTACGGACGTTCTAAATGCTAATTAGTTCTAATTAACTAGGTCATATTAGCAAAATGAATTTTAAACTAAATTCAATCACTGGTTTGTATTAGCCAACACGATTCTGTGTAATAATTGAAATGAAAATGATTATGGTCGTTCATATTGTTCTTTCGGTTTGCAGACATTCATATAAATATGTGCTTGTTCAAAAGAGTGATTCGTCATCGTTTGATTTCAGAGCTCAAACTTAGTGGTTCATGGTGTTATAATCGATGTGTTGTTAATGGACGTCTGTTGTCCCCATGATATAGCGGATAGCATTGACATATACAGTGGTCCTAGAGTTCCTGCTATTGCCAGGACGACAACGCTGACGGATGGAACTTAAAATGGAGAACTTTTTACTCAAGAATTTCAATACACTGAGAGAATATGCATGTTTTCTGTACATGCTGATTTGCTGTCTGTCTCAGACAAGTGAAGAACACCTTGAAGCAGAATAATTCACACATACGTAGGCCATTGCATTGGGCAACATGACATCGTTTGTTCAAGAATCACGAGGTATACGTGAAACAGGCTAACGTGTCGGAGTAATGAGAACGGTGGACCCAGATGAAGTTACTTTACATAAAGCATAATATTTACATGGAAGACAATAGTCTGCAAGCAGACCAAACTATATTTCACTCGTTGATAGATACGCTATAAGAACATCTAATCAACGTATCGAAGCTGGTGAGGGAACTTAAGACGTCAATGTATATATTGTTAGATGTGCGTGTTAAAACATATCATGATATATACTAACATGTAAACGATTCGGGAAAACATCATGTTGAATATTTGAAATAGTTGTTTAATGCACTTTACTTAAGGAGAACTGGACAGCACTGCCCAACACTGGCATTGGCAAAGATACGGTCTTAGAAAGACAGCGAGGTACCAGAAGAAAAAAGGACGCCATGTGTTTGCACCCAGAACTGTCCGACGGTCGGGACTATGGCACAGCAGTAGATATTGCAGACGTCCAGACCTGTTTAGAGCTATAGGGTTTATAGAAAAAAGATTTATAGAAAATACATACTACTGCTTTTACAATCCAATTGTTTGAGCATTAAATACGAATGTTGTTTCACTGTGCTGTGTTTTAATGAACACACGGTATTCTTGATATTACTTATGCTGATGTTTCAAAACAGAGTTTAACGTCCCATTCATGCAACCATCAGAGTGTATTATCAGAGTTTAACGTCGCGTACACGCAACCATCAGAGTGTATTATTAGAGTTTAGCGTCCCATACACGCAACCATCAGAGTATATTATCAGAGTTTAACGTCCCGTACACGCAGCCACCAGAGTGTATTATCAGAGTTTAACTTCCCGTACACGCAACCACCAGTAACGTCCCGTACACGCAACCAGCAGAGTATATTATCAGAGTTTAACGTCCCGTACACGCAACCACCAGTAACGTCCCGTACACGCAACCAGCAGAGTATATTATCAGAGTTTAACTTCCCGTACACGCAACCACCAGTAACGTCCCGTACACGCAACCAGCAGAGTATGTTATCAGAGTTTAACTTCCCGTACACGCAACCACCAGAGTGTATTATCAGAGTTTAACGTCCCGTACACGCAACCATCAGAGTGTATTATCAGAGTTTAACGTCCCGTACACGCAACCATTAGGTTTTAATCTTTAACATATCTCGTAATTGTAACATAAAAATTAATTATGCTCCATTCTTAAAAATAATTGCACTTTTTTAAATAAAAAAAATCAGATAAACAGTAATTGAAAATATAATATTAGAAAACAATCTATAAATTGCTAAGAAAATAATAAACAGTTGATTTACACAGCAATAGCAGATAGAATTTACAATTGTTAATATACATGTAGTTTATACAATGGTAACATATATTTCTATTTCAGTGTGAACTGTATAATAGCCTGCGAAAAAACAATTTCAGAGATTTACCTGTAGATAATGCTTACATTTATCAGAGATTTATTTGTAGAGTAGATAATGCCTACATTCATCAGAGATTTATCTGTAGATAATGCTTACATTCATCAGAGATTTACCTGTAGAGATTTATCTGTAGATAATGCTTACATTCATCAGAGATTTACCTGTAGATAATGCTTACATTCATCAGAGATTTATCTGTAGATAATGCTTACATTCATCAGAGATTTACCTGTAGATAATGCTTACATTCATCTTTCACATATGTCAGCGCAGCCAAGGAAACTTATAAAGTTTCTTGTCTGTGATTTCTTTAAAAAAAAAAAATCTTGTTTTCGTAACCTATTATGTCAGACTGAATATCTCCTGTATTGTTGATGTATGATATATTGCCTGTATTGTTGATGTATGATATATTGCCTGTATTGTTGATGTATGATATATTGCCTGTTTTCCTGTTGTATATATAACATGTTTATCATAACTACACTCCATAATGACTCTTATACACACACAGGAAGTATATTGCTAATGTTTTGTCAGGATTTTGTACGTCATAGTTAATCTATGTATACAATAGCAGTATTTACGAATTTTGTATATAATTATTTTCTTGATTAGCCTGGTGACATATAGGTTCAATGGGTCGGGTACTAAATAATTTTAACATTTTATCAACGTATAATGAATATATGCACATGTCACAATTATAAACAATATCTTATCTTATCTATAAAAAAGTTTCATTGTACGATTTAGTTTAAAGTAACTGTGTAACAGACGTTATAAAATGATTACTTAATGAAATGTTTTTTGTAATTTTTAATTCAATATAGTTGTAACAAATCACATGCTGATTCATAAATATATCCTGACAATTTTATATGCATTTAGTAAATTCTGTGAGAATTGAATGAGTAACGAAAAGTGCCCTCTAAACCCAGATAATGTATTTGTGTGACTCAAACCTCAAGGGCCGGTTTCACGTAGTTAATACAAATGATCAAACTGAAATCTTCCTTAACCACTCAATTATTATTTGAAATACTTCACAATTAAATGACTATGCGCGGTTGCAGTCATTATACTTCTGTACTTAATAGTAAAATAAAGTTTCAGCACTTAAACACATCGTTGAGAAAAATATCAAAATGATCTGTTTAGTGAAACCGGTGTCAACAACTCAATACCAATCATTAGATAACTTGTACATATATGCATTGCAAATCAATATAATTTAAATCAATTTTCACAATTTAATATAAACGAGATATTCAAATAGTGGCATATCGTTAAACATCTGACAGGTAAATCATTTGTATTAGAGATATTTTTAAAACTATAAATATATAGGCTTAAGCTCTGCCAACTCCTGGGCAAATACTATACAACCTAAAAAATGCAAAATTTCACATACACGTCCTTAATTATTCACCCAGTCTGACAAACATTGATGGGAGTCAACCTTGATGTACTTCCAATTACAGAAATGTTATCAAAATGCTTTGCACTTATCATAATGTATAAACTACAAAGCAACAGGGCATGTTGAATTGAGTGTCGGACTTGAAATATTGAATATAGATAAATGCATAAAAACAACCACTTATTAATGTAATGTTAGTTGTATCAGTTTTTATGAATATATATATCTTTTATTAAAGTCTCATCATAGTATAAACATATAACATTTACAGTTTAACATAACATTAACACGTATACCATGTCATTCTATAAGAATTGTAAGAGACTATTACATCAATTATAGCACATTGTCAAGATCACTGTTACAGAGTTAATTATATTTGTGTTTTTGTTTTGTTTTTTTATATCGTCATGTACATACTGTATTTATAATTAATACTATGGTTTGTCAAATTGTAAATGTTCTTCGTTTAAAAATGTATAATATGTTGATTCTCTTCTATACATAAGCGGAAATAAAATATCTTATCTTATCTTATGTCACAAAAACGTATTTATTATATTTGCATTGTAAAACTGTACTCCGTAGGTTATTTGCCATTTTTACTATATATATCTCTCTTCCGCCAAAATATTTACATTTCTTTATCACTACTGTGATTTCTGTTTACATTTTAGAAATTTATACTGACGTGTGATAAAACATGTTTCATTTTTTTTTCGTGTTTTTTTTAGCTTTGTTTTATATTTTATGAGAGACGAATTTTTTTCACCAAATAAAACATTATATACATTGTGAACGTGTGTTTAGCCTGTACAAATATTTTGGTAATATTTGAAGTTAGAAAAGATTAAAATTTTTTTATTTGATTCCGTTATGTACATGTATACACTACCATAGATATATGAACACAGGCGATTCAAGGAAAATACCAATTTGTATTGTTTTACTGATCTTTTTTTAAAATAAGCGTGACTTCATTAGTTTTTTATATAAAATAAGTTGACATTCTTTTTTTAAAACGAAGTTTCAGATACTAACACATGAGCATTATTATCGCTTGATATAGTTTCATGTTCCATAGCTGTAACACATGAGTATTATTATCACTTGATATAGTTTCATGTTCCATAGCTGTAACACATGAGCATTATTATCACTTGATATAGCTTCATGTTCAATAGCTGTAACACATGAGCATTATTATCACTTGATATAGCTTCATGTTCAATAGCTGTAACACATGATTATTATTATCATTTTATATAGTTTCATGTTCCATAGCTGTAACACATGAGTATTATTATCACTTGATATAGCTTCATGTTCAATAGCTGTAACACATGAGTATTATTTTCACTTGATATAGCTTCATGTTCAATAGCTGTAACACATGAGTATTATTATCACTTGATATAGCTTCTTGTTCCATAGCTGTAACACATGAGCATTATTATCACTTGATATAGTTTCATGTTCAATAGCTGTAAGGGGACTTAGAATTTTACACAGGGATACTATGGGAAAACAGAAAATTATCTTTTTCTTTCATCTCTTCTGAAACCACTAGGCCAAATAAACTGAAACTTCACATGCATGTTTCTGTTGCATAAGAGACTATAAAGAAGATTTTTTTTTCGATCTGAAATTCAAGATGGCCACTGTTACTAAAAATAGTCCAAAACTTAAAAAATCTTCTTCTCATGAACGGCCCAACATATTTTCAAAATGTTTATGTAGTAATGATGACCAACTATAGTTTTGTTAGATTTGTTCAAATCTTGTCCCTAGGGTTAAAAATGACCCCGCCCAAATATTTCTATTGCATAGGAGAATTTCAAAAAGTGCTATGGCCACTATGAGTCAGTAGAGAGTCCTTAGGCCCGCTTGGGCTTCTTGTGTAAGGAAATAAAACAAAAATTACATTCTAGATTGAACACTCTCATATATATATTATGGGGATTTTGACTACCCCGCTATTTTAACCAAGGGGATTTTGAACACCTTTTTAATTTTATCAAGGGGATTTTGACTACCTTGTCATTTTTTATCCATGGGGATTTTGAGCATCCCCCGATATACTCCTTAAAATCTGGCGTACGCCGCCCTCACCCCCGCTCAAACTCCCATATATTATTAAAATCCACTATATTTGTACTGAAAAACATGTGTTGCGCCCCGCCTCCTAAGTCCGCCCCACCCCAATCTGTAATCTTTGATCCACCTCTGGGTACAGCGTTTGTTTATTATTACTTTGAAACGGAAACGTGCGTAACAGAATCATTGCCATGCAATTATGAGGTAACATCAAATAGATCCTTTAATATCACCATGAACACACCATGATTCATACCGAGGCTGCAGTGGTGCGGTACATTATCAACGTAGTATAGTTTGGAATAAAACATGACAAGGATTGCTTGGTGAACTATAATTAAGAGAGATAAGTAATACAATGAAACCGGTGAACAAGTAAAAGTCAACATATTCTACATAAATGAACAATATATAAGCATGTTATAAGAAATACACATTTAATTTATGCATGTACGTGAACATGATGAATATGACTACTAGATAGACAATCTTAGTTTATAAAACTATATAGACTAGTATAGTTTATAAAGCTATATAGACTAGTATAGTTTATACAACTATATAGACAAGCTTAGTTTATAAAACTATATAGACAAGCTAAGTTTATAAAACTATATAGACTAGTTTAGTTTATAAAAGCTTAGTTTATAAAACTATATAGACAAGCTTAGTTTATAAAACTATATAGACAAGCTTAGTTTATAAAACTATATAGACAATCCTAGTTTATAAAACTATATAGACAAGCTTAGTTTATAAAACTATATAGACTAGTCTAGTTTATAAAACTATATAGACAAGTTAGTTTATAAAAGCTTAGTTTATATAACTATATAGACAAGCTTAGTGTATAAAACTATATAGACAAGTCTTGTTTATAAAACTATATAGACAAGTTTAGTTTATAAAAGTTTAGTTTATTAAACTATATAGACAAGCTACGTTTATAAAACTAAATAGACTAATCTAGTTTATAAAACTATACAGACAAGTTTAGTTTATAAAAGCTTAGTATAAAAAAACTTTATAGACAAGCCTTATTTATAAAACTATATAGAAAAGCTTAGTTTATAAAAATATATAGACAACCTTAGTTTATAAAAGCTTAGTTTACAAAACTATAGACATGCCTAGTTTATAAAATTATATAGACAAGCTTAGTTTATAAAACTATATAGACAAGCTTAGTTTATAAAAGCATAGTTTATGAAATTATATAGACAAGCCTAGTTTTTAAAACTATATAGACAAGGTTAGTTAAGTTAAAAAACTATATAAACAAGCCTAGTTTATAAAACTATATAGACAAGCTTAGTCTATAAAAGCCTAGTTCATAAAACTTTGTAGACAATCCTAGTTTATAAAACTATTTAGACAAGTTTAAACAAGTAAAGACAAGCTAGGTTTATAAAACTATATAGACAATCCTAGTTTATAAAACTATATAGACAATCCTAGTTTATAAAACCATATAGACAAGCCTAGTTTATAAAACTATATAGACAAGCCTAGTTTATAAAACTATATAGAGTAGTCTAGTTTATAAAACTATATAGACAAGCTTAGTTTATAAAAGCCTAGTTTATAAAACTATATAGACAATCCTAGATTATAAAACTATATAGACTAGTCTAGTTTATAAAAAATATATAGACAAGTTTAGTTTATAAAAGCTTAGTTTATAAAACTATATAGACAAGGCTAGTTTATAAAACTATATCGACAAGGCTAGTTTATAAAACTATATAAACAAGCTTAGTTTATAAAACTATATAGAAAATCTTAGTTTATAAAAGCTTAGTTTATGAAACTATATAGACAAGCCTAGTTTATAAAACTATATAGATAAGCTTAGTTTATAAAACTATATAGACAAGCTTAGTTTATAAAACTATATAGACAAAGCCAGTTTATAAAACTATATAGACAAAGCCAGTTTATAAAACTTAGAGCCGAATCACAAAAATCAATTGTTGAATTGCAAAGGTCGAATGTCGAGTCAAAAAGTCGAATATAAAGCATCATTGTGTGTCGATTAGAAAATGGAGTTTCCGACGCAACTTTTACTATTCAACGCCTCTTTCGGTGCATACGCATATTTTTTTTTAAAATGTTTAAACCGAATGTTTAACCACTACTCAAAGTATTAAAAGTTGTTTTTAAATCTGAGAAAAAAACAACAACAACAAAACAACACCACACACCAACAAATTAAATGAGAATCTGGGGAGGCAAACAATAGTTATATATAAGATATTGTTACAGTTTCACATTAATATGTGTTTGTTGTATGGTCATATCGCGACGGTGTGTACTTGAGACAGTATTCTAAACGCTGCCACACTGGGATATCATGCCGGAGACACATGGTATGACACCCCACCCAGTCACATTATTACTGACACCGGACCGACCAGACCTAAAACTGTCCTGTAAATGCTGAGAGCCAAGCAAGGAAGCTTCAAGTGCCATTTAAGTGTTTGATATGACCCGGCCGAGGTTCGAACTCACGAACTTCAACATGCGAGGCGGACGCTCTACCTCTAGACCACCGCTGTGGTTTTCACATTGATATGTAAACATATGTAAAACACAGTTCCTGATATAGACGATTCGCTCATAAGGAAACTAAATAATACTTTAGTTGAACGTATTGCTCAGACCGGTTTTCCGTTTGGATTTGTTTGTGTTTATTTCCTTTAAATAGTTACAGCGACTTATTCTTAAAACTAAAGTGTTGTGATATCTGTAACCTAAAGAGACACATCACACGTTTGATAAATTCCTTCAACATATCGTGGCAGTTAATAATAAAACAATTTAACAAGAAATAACTACTTGTCCTGATTTATCAACGGTGCGGTATCAAATGTGTGACGTAAACTTTCATTTGTATATAGCATTTTGAAATTAATTGATTGAATATTAAGCGTCATTTTAATTTTAATGTCATCGAGGGCTAACAGACGATCAGTTAACCTGACCGTTGTTTCCTGGGATCCTGGGAGGTTAACCAGTACTCGATAACATCTCATCTCCGCAAGTAACTGATAACTTTCCCACTTGAATCAGCAGTGAGAGACGAACGATAATCAGACGCAATGTCGTATATCAATAATCACAGAGACTGTGGCCGGGCGGGGATTCGAACTCACGACCCCTGGATTGATCAACTTCTTAAGAAACCGATAATCTAGATATCTCCAGACTGGGCAATTTTCAATCGGGAAGCCAGAGAATGCCTGGTTCGCTCACAGGCTCTGCCAGTCAACGTCTCACAACACCTGGGATCATCTGAATTATGAGCGTCACTTTTTTCTGATGATTGGAGTGCAGGGTTGATATTCGGGTTTTATTTGTCTTTAAAAAATATTTTTTTTAAGAAATTTACGCAAATAGCGGAAGGAAGAGAAGCAGTGCTGATATAATTATTGATTCATTCCAGAAAAAAATATCACATGACAAAAGAAAGTTTGTATTTGTGTAATCTGAGATTACTCTGACTCGTGACCATACATCCGTCTTGAGTGTATTCTGACAGATCCACGTGTGATGATATGTTTCCGTAATAAGAACGTTTCATCATAGCTAGATAACACGGCAAGGTGACAAACATATTACGTAACATTTTGTTTAACTGCTTTGATTAAAAAAGAAAAACATATACAGCACAACCAGTTTTATTTCAACAATGACTAACGGGTAAAAATCTACAAATTACAATAACAATAGCATAGCAGCATAGAATAGCACAACACAGCATAGCATAGCATAGCATAGCATAGCATAGCATAGCATAGCATAGCATAGCATAGCATGGCATGGCATGGCATAACAATAATATATGGCATGACATGGCATGGCATAGCATGGCATGGCAATAGCACGGAACGGCAATGCACAATAGAATGGCATAGCATAGCACAACACAGCATGTGCGTTGATATTATTTTGATTATATATATAGAGAGAGAGAGAGAGTGAGAGCGAGAGAGAGAGAGAGAGAGAGAGAGAGAGAGAGAGAGAGAGAGAGAGAGAGAGAGAGAGAGAGAGAGTCGTACCGTTGATCTTTTTCAAAACCTCGGTTATCTGCTCAAATATTGGAAATCTAAGTTTATACAATCGGCTTTCAGTGAACAAGTAACTCGGTGGTACATCGTATTTCTCTATTTTTTGGAAAATTGGGAATACATTTAATCAACAAGGAAGGTTTACACCTGACTATCTACTGTTTGTTTTCGACTGTTAATCTAAACAATTATTAATCCTTGTAAATGCTCTGAAATAAGTAGACTGATCCCAACCAGTCTTGAAATGTTGAAATTCGTGATTGATAACGCGTGGTCTAGTGGTGGAGCTCGGGGTCGTAGGTTCGATCCTCCGTCACGGCTATGTGTAGTGTCCTTGAACATGACACCTTATCAGTATATGCTTAGTTCTGGTTCTACCCAGGAAATCTTCAAACGTGATCTGTCCAAATTGTAAGGATTTATTTTACAAGCGAAGTAAAATAAATAAGTTTAACAAGCAACAACAAAACTGATTTCATAAATGGGTATCGCGTGTGCATTTCATTGGATAAAATTGTATTTGTTCTGAATCGTACGATAATTAAGTTTGACATGAAAAAAGCTGTGCCAAATATAACAACTACTGGTAATATCAGATAAAAGAAATAACGCGTCCCAGCAGACTCGGTTTTATGTGGGTTTTTGTTTCTGTTTTTTTAAGTTGCGTTGTGTGTTTTGTGTTAACAATGGACCCTGATGCCAAATATTATTTAGTTCAAAGAATGAATATGTTCATGGCGATTTAACCCTTTACTTCATATAAACGCCTTTGGACACCTCTAATATAGATGCCTTTGGACACCTAATATAGAAGGCTTTAAATTATTGGGTGAATTATGTTTATATTAACTGACAGAGTGGAAAACAGTGCAGGAAGTGTTCAGATTGCTCGTTACGAGTAATCTGAACTCTTCCTGCACTGTTTTCAAACACCTTCTGTGATTGGTGCGGGAAAACGCGTACCTATGGAGTAAAGGGTGAAAGAAGAACGACAGAGAATCACGGAGCTATCACAGTTTTAAAAGAGTAAATGTATCCTTATAATATGTATAATAAGGTGGGTGTCGATATTTCAGTTAGCTAAAACCTTTGAATTAGCTAATAGGATGGATCGCTGATCCACATGTACAATCGATTAAAAGATAGTTGATAATTGGGCAAGTTCCTCATGGTACGTATTAGGTATAGGTCAAGCGGGTAGTTACGGTTTTTTATACAACCAAGTCATAATTGAATACCTGTCTTACTTGTATCGTCAATGTTATATTTTCAACAATTCAATATTTCAATATTTTATTCAGCATAAACATACATTATGTTTATCGCCATTACACTTTTATTTTATTTCTCAAGTAAATAAAAAACGGACTGTATAATCGATTCAAAGTTAGTTGGTAACTGGGCAAGCTCATCATTGCGGTATATGAAAAGCGGATAATTTCAGCTTCTTATGCAACCAAATCATAATTGAGTACCTATACACCTGTCGTACGATAAAATATTTACAACCGTTCTCAAGTTTAAAAAAAGGGACTGCACCTGTAAGGATTGCTAGTAAACTAGCGCCGTTTAAGGTTCAGACTCAATTATTAAGTCAGTGTAAGAGTAACGACACCATAAGCTTGTTGCAATGATACTAATAATTACTTGGTCAGAATTTGACGATTATTCATAAACGATTTTTTGACATAATTATAATATTGAACGAAAGCATTTTACTACAAAACTTTTCGATTTTATATACTGTGCTTATCACGCACATGCAACGCGCAATCGTACTTTTATATTCATTGTAGATATTATAGCATTTCGTGTTATTGACCGAAAAAAAAAAGTTTATTTTTTTAAATTTCAATCAACAAATTAATGGTGATTCATTTATTCACCCCGTCATAGTTTTGTGAAGTTTGTGGTGGACCATCCCTCCACAAACCTCACAGATGAGTATATAAGAAATGATATGCATATTTATGCCAGAAGTCTAATAACATATTTAGTAAGAGAAATGATACATTGTATTTTTGATGACTTTACATGTTCAAAAACAATTTTATTGTTTTAAAAGAAATATATATGGATTTTTCAAGAAAAAAAAATTGCCTTAAAACTGTGCACAATCCTTGAACAAATAGGAAACGTAGTCACATGTTAACCTTCATAAAAAGACCATGGGCTAGTTGTGATAATGTCGGTTCCATTACATGTAAGTGTTTATGGACGGTTTAAGGTGTTTGGGTTGTGGCCTTATTTCATAACTTTGTTAATCATGCTAATGGGGCATGCACGAGACTCTCAATATTGCTCTCCCGAGTATCACGGAAACTCTCCCGAGTATCACGGAAACTCTCCCGAATATCACGGAATCTCCCGAGCATCACGGAAACAGCGTGTGGTTAAATTCCATAGATAAAGACTACGGGTGGGTATTGTAGAAAAAATTATATGAACAGTCCCAGTACACGAGTATTAAACTGGTCTGCGCTGAAAATAAAATATTCTCCAACGTCTAACCAAATTCCTGCAGTTTTCCATAATATTCTTATAAAATGTTCTTTAAAATAGTGCATACCTTTAAATCTGGGCGAATTGTGTTTTTACTGTTTAACTGTATATCAGCGGGTTGTATAACATATGTATAACATAGCGAACATACAAGACGTATTTGGTCAATAGGCAGGCAAATTGAAACAAGGTCGTTATTTGCCTGTTGTCTTCCGATATTGCTTGACCACACCTGGGGTCGTATTTACCAACCTTTCTTGAGAATATCCTTAGACTTAAGGTTGAAAATCAAAATTTCAACCTTAGATACTAGTATCTAGTTTATCATGACAGACAGAATAATTGTGAGAATTTATTTAACTATAATATTATATAAGGTGTCCCTACTTGCTTGCAAACGTTGGTCTAAAAAGGCTGGTCTCTAAGTGTGTTTTTCAAAATTCATTCTTGAGTTCAAGTCTAAGAATATTCTTAAGGATGGTTGGTGAATACCACCCAGGGCCTTAATTCATCGCTACTTTGAGTCTCAGAATCAGACTCAGTCTCAGACTTATATTTTTGTAAAACCCTGTAAATGTACACTTGTGGGTAAGAAATGTGCTTATGTAACATTTTCTGTTACGTAATCATTAACACTGCTTGTTAATGCACATACATATAATAATTGACTTGTTTAATAAAAGTTAACTGAATCTAAAATTTGTTTATTTTACATTTTCAGCCTGAGTCTTTAAAGTCTCAGATTTAAGATATTGATGACAGACAGTTTTTATCTATGTCATAACCATGGGCCTTTGGCTTGAAATGAATAAAAGATATACTTGTTCATTATCAATTTCCAATGTAAAAATCCACATAAAAAAGTTTTTTTAAAGTATTGTTCCCATAGCATGAATGTATCGGTTGATAAAAATGCACAATGACCGGTGTGTTAACCAGATTTTTTTTCTTTGAAGACAATACAGTGACAACCCAACAAGTTTTATTTTATTTTTTATTTTAAAATAAAGAAGGTCTCAAAATTAATACACTAATAAAATATAACAATCTGTGCAAATCCAATCAATGTCACTCTTTTCTACCAAAATGTGCACTTTGAAATGTCTTGAAAAAAATAAATGAATTTTTGATGTAATATAAGTGTATCAGTTTATGAATGGATGATTTACCAAGTGAAAAATACACTAACATTCAAATGAATAAATAAGTAAATTACTTGTTGTCACACTTTAATCGGAATCAAATGTTGTTTTATTAATATATGAAGAAATGTACGTAGTACATGTTGTCATTATTGTTATTCTTGTCGTCGTCGTTATTATTAGTATTTATTTATTATTATCTTTATTATTATTATAATTTATTATTATTATTATTATTATTAGTAGTAGTAGTAGTAGTAGTAGTAGTAGTAGTAGTAGTAGTAGTAGTAGTAGTATTAGTAGTAGTAGTAGTAGTAGTAGTATTAGTAGTAGTAGTAGTAGTAGTAGTAGTAGTATTATAACATTAGTTATTATCGTTATTATTATTATTATTATTAATAATGTCATCAGCATCATCATCATCAATATTGTTATTATTGTTTTTATTATTTTTTTTAATATATAAATTAATTTGGACCACTGTTTGGAGATCCGTATTTGCAGTCAGTTTCATTATACGCACCAATACCACTACAGAATAATATATTACTAATCGCGGATGTATATTATAATTGGCAAATATATCGTTTTCCCCGCTGACATTATAAATGATGAACGATGAGTAGACGGTGACTGGCACATGGGCGGACATTAAATGAGCATCCAGCTGACATAGCAGGGGGAAACTACTTCTTCTTTTAAAAATGGATGAGAGAGATGACCGGAAACAAGCTGGAAACAAAAGCTTTTATTTACATATTATTTTGAAACCGGTGTACATAGATCTATTTCAATACTCGTAACACCATATTAAATTAATCTTTGTAAACAAAAGTAGCTCTATACAAATTTAGTACCGCATCACGGGTTGCTTAAATTACAAATAGCACTGCCACCATTTAAGTTGGATACGGAACTAACCACACACAATCACGCAAACCCAAAAACAAACAATAAAAACATTATGTGTTATTAATAGGTTTAGAACATTTAATCTGAAAAGCGTATTCCCCAGTGTGGTTTTCAAAGAATAACCCGGATGTATATGGTCTAAAAAT
>CM055908.1:39307379-39657379 GCA_029582155.1 Panopea generosa
ATACTAATACTACTACTACTACTACTGCTACTATTACTACTGTTACTACTACTACTACTACTACTACTACTACTTCTACTACTACTACTACTACCACTACTACTACTACTACGTATAGTAATAAATGATATATAGATTGATATTTCTCACTTTCGCGAAAATATGAAGTTGTGCTCTTCTTCCACATTATGTTACAATAAAACATTTGATGTATGTGATGATGAAAATTCCTTTTTTTAATAAATTAAGCAGTTCTTACTGATCTGTACAATAATAATTACCGTGTTGTGACCATAGGTCCAATTTATGTAATACGGAACATTTATTTACAGAGGCGTGTATATAATTAGTGTTTTATTTATTATAGGCGTCGCCTCAAATTGAAAAACATCCCATAATTTTACGTGCAATATTCAGTTTCAATAACTTGAAAAAAAATCTGAATAATATGAGTGTCGCTGCTTCAAAGCACCCACGAATCATTTATATCTTGATTTTCATACAAACGTTGCCGTTGAGCTGGCAAGCATGAATAATTCGGTGCACACACCCACAGACATCATGTGGTATTGAATTATTAATATACCGAAGGCCACTGAGTCTGTTCTATATAAAGGACATACGTATCGAACTACTCGTATCGACTATCTCAGTGTACTTATAATTCACTTACCGTTAAATCTAATCACTGTCCGTCAGTGTGATATGTAACACGTTTATTAAAACAAAAAAGCTGTAATTGGAACATGAAACTCTATAACGTTTACATGTAACACAGGTAGTTACAAACCAAAACAACAACAACAACAACAACAACAACGATTACATTTATTTCGTCAACAACTTACAATGATAAGTGATCAATTAAAAAAGAACAGAAAACATTTTAACTAATTTCAAAATATAAAATCAAAAAGTGAAAATTAAGTAATTTCTTCGTTGATATTGATATTACTAATACACAAATTAGTTACCCGGCTTATGGGGACAGTGAGACGCATATATTCAATAATACTTTCTTTTACAAAAAAATTTATGAGAGCATGATTCCTGTAGCATGAGACATTTGGGATGAGATTAATTATATTTCCATGATGCAATTGTGTAGTTTGAATGTATGGCCCGCATTACAAAATATAAAGTTACTGAACTTGCTTTAAAATCAAAGAGATGTATGTACTTAGATATTTAGGACATCGTAATTTTGGTTGTTCAGGAGCTGTCTGTAACATTTTGTTTGCAATAGGCAAGATATTTTGTTGTGTTCCACTTTATCATAATATGGGATCATTATTCAAACAGTAGGAGACAATTCGTACCAAGATAGTACTATAATAGTTGCTGAACTGTAGTAAAGTTAGAATCTGAGATAATTTTAGCCAAATTTATAATAAAGGCATCTCAAGAAAGGACATAAGAATTAAATACTATGACTTGAACATTTAATTGTCGTATTCACTCTTGTTTATATTACCTGTATTTGAAGCTTCATGTTTTGTTTTTCTATGCATGCACATGTATTGATATGTTATCATGTGTGATGATAGGCTATATGAAATATGCTTAAATCTACTGTGCATTCTGTATTTAATCACATTTGGTTAATTATTTCTACAGAATACAGAGAATCCGACTGCATAACGGTGGATACTCATTAACCCATTAATTTCAACTTGCACTGTATTTAGCTATAACAGTCACGTTGTTCTATTTCAATAACTGAGTAGACAAACGGCTTTATTGTTTGTACTTTATGGTCGATAGAAAAAAATTACAACTTATCATGACTTGATGATCACGAAGTAGTGACAAGTAGACCGTGGTACTATTAGTTCATAACTCCGTTGTGAACGTTGTATTACTCAATTAGAGGTAAGAACTATTTATAGATCTGGTTTCGGGCTTATCCCGCCAAATACAGTGTAGGATTTACGGGCTCGAGACAAACCATCGACATCTTACCAATAAAAGCTAAACAATAAACCCATTCACCTAACTTACCGTGGATTCTTCAGCACACCAGTACTAAGAAACATAATTGTTAATTTACGAGAGAAAACAACAAAAAGTACATAAAAACACAGGTAACGATTTTAACGTCTTATAATCATCATTAAAAATGTATCTCGGCGGGGGTTATTTTAGGTAGGGTGTCTTTCACATGGGAATTTGAGTATTTGGATTTTTGTGACATCTTAAGGCGAATTGTTCCTTCCTTGCGACAACACCTATTGCAGATTAACAACACACTTACTAAACGTTTATTTACTAAATATTAATTATGTATCGATATCAAGAAAATTTATGTATAAATGAAATCAATATAGCATGGTATCAATCAATCAATTTAACGATATAATGAATTCAATATAATATTGTGATATCGTTAATTCCAATCATTTGATCGTATCACGAATGGGTTAGTACATGGTTATTAATAAAAGCAGGCGGCTTATAATTTCCATAATATTTTTCACATTTTTGTGGTCATCTTTGACTTAAAGCGTACAATCTATTTTAATTGAAAATGAGTCAATAAAACGAGCAAACTGGCATGCAAAAGATTTAAAAGAATTTAAAGTGATACATCCTATTTGGGTTACTTAGGTTCTCTAAGTATGAAGTATCCAAAGTCCATAGAACAATGCTTCCATTTGTACACCAATTGTCGTGTTCTGGTTCTGGTTTATATTGTTCATTGTTTGCCACAGGGAATAATTGTTGGTTTCAGTGAATTATCAGTTTTATTTCATCACGTCAAGTAGCATTGTCACAAGTGGTAAAGTCACGAGCGATCACGTCAAATTCCGAGTTCACGATCGAAGTTTAATAGATATATCACTGAAACCTATAATTTTTAATTTTTATTTTATGATTAAAATGAGTGAAATCATATACTAGCATCTCAGTTAACTTTCCACTGAGAGATGGAACATATATACAATACACCAGCAAAGTAGACCGTATCATAAATTGTACTTTTTTAAATAATAAACTACTAGATTTTTTGTAAAGCTTGAACTGCCGGTATGTAAAAGATACATACATATATATATGTGAGAGGGATAATTTATTAATAAATTAATTAATACACCCAAACAATACTGAATTCTTTAAAATTATTTAAAAAAACAACGAGCGCTTTCGGAATATATATTATTCCTTCTTCAGGGGATGAAAATGAAAATATATATGATGATAATGTTAAGATGTCAAACTATTACGATGATAAAAACATAAAAGTATGACAAAATCACAATAAAAAATCAATAAAATTGTGAAAACGTTCACAAATTATGATATGCACCTTAAGGCGCACATATACTTCACAAAAATATAAAGCAAATTGTGAAATTTATAAGAAAAATACCGTAGTTTCAGTCTATTTGTTTAGTCGTTTATTCAGAAACAATGTACACGGTCCGAAAATAGACAATAATGAAACAAGTTGTAACAATCCTTAACATGTACTGTTTGTAAGTCATTATAGATACTAGTACTATTTATCTCTAAAGACTATAATCATCTAGTGCTTAGTAAAATGTGAAATCCTTAATATATATGATTAATGGCGTCATCTAGATTCCTAAAGTCAAGTTGATATCTTTCTAGGACAATCGGATATTTCTTTACAAAATTATGCTATGAACCTATAGCAATTATGAGTTATTCATCCTGAATTGTATACACCATGTATACATACTGATTATGTATACACCATGTATACATACAGATTATGTATACACCATGTATACATACAGATTATGTATACACCATGTATACATACAGATTATGAAGTGCTCTTAACTTAAAGCTAACAATACAACGTTTATTTCTATTTTTAGTTTTCGCTTTTTCGGTGTAGGTAATTTGAATTTGAAGTTGGTTTGTTTTAGAAAGACTCCGCATGCCAAGGAGAAGGTCGTCGAGCCGTACGTACGTACTCATGATTCATTGTTGTTAGAAGAAGGATTTAATTTTATCACTCTGTCCATGGTGAAAATATCGTTTTATACCATTATACATTTTAACTACATATACATGTAATATGCAATCCGGCCTTAAAAACAAAAATATACATTATATAAAACATATACATAGTCCATCCTTACATAAAAAATATACATTATATAAAACATATACATAGTCCATCCTTACATAAAAATATACATTATATAAAACATATTCATGGTCCATCCTTACATAAAAAATATACATTATATAAAACATATACATGGTCCATCCTTACATAAAAAAACAACATTATATAAAAACATATACATGGTCCATCCTTACATAAAAAATATACATTATATAAAATATATACATGGTCCATCCTTACATAAAAAATATACATTATATAAAACATATACATGGTCCATCCTTACATAAAAAATATACATTATATAAAAACATATACATGGTCGTAACGAGCAATCTGAACTCTTCCTGCACTGTTTTCAAAGGCCTTCTGTGATTGGTGCGGGAAAACGCGTATCTATGGAGTAAAGGGTTAAATACCACAAGTATACATTATGTATACACATACAAAGTCCATCCTTAAATACCACAAGTATACATTATAATACACAACCAAAGTCCATCTTTAATTACCACAAGTATACATTATGTATACACATACAAAGTCCATCCTTAAATACCACAAGTATACATTATGTATACACATACAAAGTCCATCCTTAAATACCACAAGTATACATTATAATACACAACCAAAGTCCATCTTTAATTACCACAAGTATACATTATGTATACACATACAAAGTCCATCCTTAAATACCACAAGTATACATTATAATACACATACAAAGTACATCCTTAAATACCACAAGTATACATTATAATACACATACAAAGTCCATCTTTAATTACCACAAGTATACATTATATGACACATACAAAGTTCATCCTTAAATACCACAAGTATACATTATAAAACACATACGAAGTCCATCCTTGAATACCACAAGTATACATTATATGACACATACAAAGTCCATCCTTAAATACGACAAGTATACATTATATGACACATACAAAGTCCATCCTTAAATACCACAAGTATACATTATATGACACATACAAAGTCCATCCCTTATTACAACAAGTATACATTATGTATACACAAACAAAGTCCATCCTTAACTACCACAAGTATACATTATGTATACAAAGTCTATCTGTATAAAGAATACGCAATGACACATTTATACATATATGTACAAAGTCCAATGATTATTATTAAATAGTAGTTTTGATGCAGATGACTGTAATCAATTTGACTAAGCGTTCTTGGTCTATTTATATTACTATAATAGTTTTACTAATACAGTACTTTAGCACTACCGAGCCCCACTGAACGACGTTGTGGTTTGCACGTATCGGAAGAGTGCTAGCGTAATAAACACTAATGACGTTTTTTTTTATATAATGTGTTTACTTAATTTTTAAATGTGTTTACCTCTGTATTGATATTGACAAATCACGTAGCTTTTAGTACAAGTTAAAAAGTGTGACATGGTTGTTATACTACAAAAAGTCGGTAACATAAACAAGATAAACAAATCTAATTTGCTATAGCTTAAATAATTCACACTAAATAAGAAGTCAGTACGTATGTGGAGCAAGATAAATTCACCCGTGTATATGTTCGAGTGTTAAAATGAGGAAATAGCTGGATATTAACTGATGTCGGGAATGTTCAAATAAAAATGACACTGTAAGTATGTTCGTGTGTGTCAGCTAATACATATAAGTTGTTGCTTAGCACAGATGACATGTTGTTTAACAGAGGTGGCAATCGGCACAAGTGGTTGTTTAATAGAGATGGCATTCAGCACATGTGGTTGTTTAGTAAAGGTGGCATTCAGCAAAAATGGTTGTTTATTATGGGTGGTAGTGTAGTCATCAACATTTATTTTATAATAGAGAAAACAGTGAGCACATGTGGTTGTTTGACTAGAAGTAATAGTCAGTACATGTGGTTGTTTGATAGAGGTAATAGTCGGCATTTATGGTTGTTTAACAGAGGTAATAGTCGGCATATGTGGTTGTTTAACAGAGGTGGTAGTCGGCACTTGTGGTTGTTTAATAGAGTTAATAGTTAACCATATGTGGTAGTTAAATAGAGGCAATAGCCAGCCTTGTTGTTGTTGTTGTTTAACAGAGATGAGAGTCAGCACCTGTGGTAGTTTATTAGAGGTTGCAATCAGCACACATGGATGTTTAATACAGGTGACAATCAGCACACATGGATGTTTAATACAGGTGACAATAAGCACATGTGGTTGTTTGTTATAGGTAACAGTCAGCACAAGTGGTTGTTTAATAGAGGTGACTATCAGCAGATTTAGTTGTGTATTAGAGGTAACAGTCAGCACAAGTGGTTGTTTATTAGAGGTAACAATCAGCACAAGTGGTTGTTTAATAGAGGTTGCTGTCAGCAATTTTGGATGTTTAATAGAGATGGCAGTCAGCACATGCGGTTGTTTAATATATATAATATTCAGCACATGTGGTTGTTTAAAAGAGGTTGCTGTCAGCAAATATGGTTGTTTAGTAGAGGTGCCAGCACATGTGGTTGTTTATTTGAAGTGACAGTCAGCATAAATATGTGATTGTCAAACAGAGGTGACAGTAAGCAAATTTGGACGTTTTATAGAGGGCCGCAACACAGCGATGCTTAGATTAGTGACATTAGTACGCAGTCTCTGGCGTGAGCGACCTTAATCCACTTCACTACCGCCCCGATTTTAAATTGAAATCATAAAAATAATACTTTGCCGTCAGTGACTTAATTACTGTTTGAATGTCTTCGGTTGGCCCGACATCATAGACCAAAGGACGGTCTCGTTATTTTTCAGTGTTTAAGTGTTTAGTATTTCAAGTTACTTAGATTGTAAAACAAGTTCTTACAACTTAGGCATCTTCCTGGGCAGAACCAGTACTAAGCATACATGCGTAAAAGAAACGATATAAGCTATTATATGTAGATAACTCTACATTTAAGTGAACAAAACCAAACCCAAAAAGCCACACACATACAAAACGTGGCAATCAATGCATAAGATCTAACCTTGATAGGGGAATTCCCAATATTCTAAAAATAGATTATACGCGCAACCGCAGTGCGCAGTATGATAGAGGAGTTAGATGTAGGTAAGTTTTGTGGGAATTTTAGGGAAATATTCTGCGGATTATGACGATACATTCGTGGAATTCTACGTGTTTATCGTTTTGTATAAATGTAGACGACAAGTTGTATAATTCACTATCGTATTTTGGTAGTCACTGCGTTTTGCAATATGCTAGTTGCAGGTTTTTCTTTCTTTTCAATGCAGCAAATCAATATAGGCGGCCATTAGCCTTGAGATAGAGGTTCAGGGGTCGTTACATAAGTTCGCTACACGATAAGATTGTTTGTGCAAAACATGCGCGTAGGCTTATTTGATGTCTGTAAAAAAAGAAACGTACATCGTAAAAGGAAAATACGATTAAAGAAAAATATCACATTAGGCCCGTACATGCTTGTATTGCAAATTGGCAAACGTTTTATGATTTGAAATTAATGTTTGTGCAAAGAAAGGTATATATTTTCTCTATTATTTGCTTGTGTTTATAATTATCATCCAAATTAATAGAAAAGTGTACTTAATTAATAACTATGCCTCTCTACTTACACTAATAAACAGTCGGTTCATGTATGTATATGTTTAAAATGTTTTATGTAACGGGGCACTGTTTATGCAAAGGGACGTTGTTCTGTGTGTCTCTGTATAATTATTTATATACAATATGTTGGAGGGTAGGGACTTTTTATTCAATCTCTAGGGGCAGAGGATTTTTCCCCGAACCCCACAGGATACACTAGCCACTGAATATGTTTATCAAAATCAGAAATTAGCATTTTAATTTAACTGGGACAATTTCTTGGTCTAGTTTGCCATTTACTAACATTTTAAATCAAATAGGAACACTATCCTGATTACAGAAGTTAGTCAGGCATTATAACAATTAAATATTGTATACGCTAATATAAAATAAAACTACTGTTTGTCAGTAATGCTGAACCAAATAATACAGTACTATTTTGTCAGTATATTCTTGGTGTATTTTACCAGAGACATATATAAACAGTAATTAATTCAATGATTTTACAGGGAAGGTGAAACACAGACAATGGATTGTAGTGTCCAGACCCAAGTATCATCAGGCAGCAGTCTTTACGCAGAAGATACGGAGAGAAACTATCTAAAAGAAAAAGTAGAACATTTCAAAGTGCTCATTCGGAAATTACAAGACGAGGTGCAGTCTCACAAAGTTCAAAAAGAGGGTGCTGAAACTGTGTCAAAACTTCTTCAGGAATCGAAGCTTCAAGGTGTTGCCTTACAAAGAAAAAACAAGACTTACGAATCAGTGATTAGAAATTTACAAAGTCGCCTTGAAAACAATGGGCTTTCAAGTGAAATAACTTTGCAGGAAGGTGAAGAATTTGTGCCAGGACATTCTAAAAACTTGCTTGACAATTTAACAAGAGAAAATACAAGATTGCGGAATATTGTGAGAACAAATGCAGGTGACCCTGAAGAGTTAGCAAAACTACAGCAGGTAATGACCCTGGTGGTTTTTATAAATATCAATCTATTACTGGCTTCACTTATGTTTAATATGAAGTTTTCCAAGTGGCTTCCAGTAGGCTAAATCATTTGCAAGTTTCATCTGAATTTGAAATTTAGTTTTTATAAAAGCTGGTATATATGCAGAATTGTATACAATCTGTATTGGCAGCTTTTAATCCTAGGGCCTACTTGGGAGGGTGGGGTGGGGTTGAGTTGTTTCCAAAACATTAGCCAGATAAGAAAAATGGAAACTAAATTTAATTTTAGACATAATCAAGTTTCAATATTACTTTCTTTTTGTACATTTGGGTGCATATTTTACTTTTCGTCCTTTTCATACTTTCCAGTGTTTGAGCCATCAATACTGGAAATGATGTCAGCTTCCTAAATTACAATTAAGCAAGAGCAACAACGCCTACCTTTTACCCATTTGACCTGACACTATCATTTTGTTGACTGGCCATGTGGCATTATTTGTCTATTAAAGTAAATCTATACATTGTAATACAATGTAGTGTTTAGTTTGAGACTGTTCACTTGTCTAAGGAAAATGGTAGATTTGGAAACAATATTGATCACTGATTGCTATTGGATGATCAACTTGTTTGAATGACAGCATGCATCAGGTCAATTAAAACTAACAATGACATAATAACTATGATGTCATCGAAGATCACATATTTATTGAAAAAACCATGTCCATTCTTATATATTAAATATGTATTGCTGATATTGATGGATCTTCACCTTCATGTTGCTGTTGTATGGAGGTTAGCTTGGCTTTTAACACTTTTTCAGTCATATCCCGATGGTTTCTACTTGAGACAGTATTCTGAGTGCTGCCACGCTGGAGTATCATGTGGCAGACACATTTTATGACACCCCACCCAGTCACATTATACTGACACCGGGCCAATCAGACCTAGAACTATCCTCTTAATGCTGAGGGCCAAGCTAGGAGGCTTCTATATTTAGTACCATTTTTCAAGTATTTGGTATGACAAGGATGGGGATCGAACCCACAACCTTCCACATGCAAGGTGGATGCTCTACCACTAGACCACTGCTGCAGTTTCACCTTCATGATGACCCTTGTATTAATAAGCAAATGCTGCAAAATATTTCCAGAAGCTAATCCTTGAAAAGAGAAGAGCGTGATCACCTAGATCAGCACCTAGTACACAACTATGCTTGACCCTCTCCTCCTAAATGTTTGCAGTTATAGTTTACTGATGACTAAAATTTTGACATTAAAACCAACATCTGTCACACAGTGACAACCCCCTGCGTAAAATGGCCCACAGTCTTGAATATTGACAAAATTGCTAGCCCCATTTTTCATCCCTTTCCGATCCCACCCTTCCAAGCCCCTTTGTTCCATGCCTTTCCAAGCCCAATAGTCCCACACCTTTCCAAGCCCCATTGTTCCATGCCTCTTCAAGTTCCATTGGCTCCACGCCTTCCATTGGCCCCTTGTTCAATGCATATCCAAGCCCCATTGTTCCATGCCTCTCTCCGAACCCCATTGGGTCCACGACTTCCGAGCCCATTTGTCCCACACCTACCCAAGCCCAATTGTTTCATGCCTGTCAGAGCCCCATTGGCTCTACGCCATTCTAAGAGCCCTTTTTCCACGCCTTTCCAAGCCACTTTGGCTCCACGCCTTTCTGAGCCCTTTTGTCCCAGACCTTCCCAAGCCCATTTGTCCCACTCCTTTCCGAGCCTTGAGTGTGTAGGTTGTTTAAATCTTTATTTATTTATAAATCCACGGCAGTGATTATCTAACTCTTAGTAAAATTCGTGCAGACATACAATTCGTAGAACCTTGGGCCGATTTGCTAATAATATTTTCATTGAGATATGGATATATGAGATTTTGATAAACACCTTTATGAATAAAGGAAGTAAAAACATAATAGAAGCATGACTGCGCAATACACTATATTTGATGATATCTTATTAAGGGGATTTACCTTTCATTGTTGTGGTTTCTTATTGTTGTCTGGTAGGACATGTTTGCATCTGTTGTAGGCATGCTCCAGTAGTAGAGCAACAGACCCAGGATTGGGGGTTGTGGGTTCGATCCTCTGCCATGGCTATATGTGGTGTCCTTTAGTAGGACAATTTATCAATATACACTTAACACCAATTCTACCCAGGAAGACTTTGAGCATAATCGGCTTAAGTTCTCAGAGTAGTTTCACAATTGATGTAAAATAATTAAATTTAAAAAAGCTTTTAAAAGCGTGCAAACAATTAAGTCAAATATATATCAAATATATATCATTATTTATTGGTATAGTTGTAAGTATTGTCCATAATGTTTTACCTCTCACTCATTAATCTATACTTCACCACAATTTAATAATAATTCGGCATAATTTATCATTATAATATATAATGTTCAACCATAATCAATATAATGTTCCACCATAATTTAATCATTATATTATATAATGTTTTGCCATCATTTAATTATAAATTTATAATATAATAATTCACCATAATTTGTCATTATAATATATAATGTTCAGCCATAATTGAATCAATATAACATATAATGTTAAACCATAATTTAATCATTATAATACATAATGTTTCACCATCATTTAATCATTTATTTATAATATAATATAATTATTCACCGTAATTGATCATAATAATAAATAATGTTCAACCATAATTTAATCAATATAGTGTTCAACCATAATTTGTCATTATAATATATAATGTTTAACCATAATTTAATCAATATAATATATAATGTTTAACCATAATTTAATCAATATAATATATAATTATCAACCATAATTTGTCATTATAATATATAATGTTCAACCATAATTGAATCAATATAATATATAATGTTAAACCATAATTTAATCATTATGATATATAATGTTCATTACAAGTATTTCGTAAATTTAAGCACCATATTGTATGAATTTATATTCAGTGGTTCGTAAATTTAACTTTATAACCTATGAAATGATCAATATATAATGTGCACAAACGATAATATGTTGTGGGTTTAACATTACTTGATCTGAATGTATGACTGTAATTGCCCAACCTTAAGATAGTGTGAAGTTATAATGTAGGGCATACATTTTTAACATGCTTTTTTTGCAAGCTTAATGACCTAGAGAACATATTTGGTCCATTCTATATAACCATAATTACTGTAATACAGTTATTGTACTGTCACTGATACCTACCTCTTTTGTGACAAATCTATTTTAAAGTGTGGTTGAAATCAGATCTTTATATATCTAACAGACATATGTATACACTGGTTTGTACTTACCTGCGATTATATGGGTTATAGGACACTTGCCAACAGCGCACTTTATTATGTGCGACGTTTGTTATGATATAAGCAAAGCATCACAACTATTTCTATTTATATGAGTTTGTAATATATGTAGAATGATGCATGACAGAAGAAATACGGGATGAATGGACAGCTTTTTTTATATTTGGATAATACATTTTCTGTCTCGAGATACGCAAAATTAAAAAAATATCTAAAAGGCTTCTTCGAGCGCTACGCAGAAGACATAATTACTTGTATACAACTTCGTTAATTGCGGAACTTATCCTATGTCAAGTGTTATGAGACTTATATTTCCTTCTTAACTTATGCGCCCATGACTATTAAGTTTCCATTTGCTAAATCTCCATCTGCTTTGCATTGGCTAAATGTTAAAACTGATATCCTAACATTTGCATCGTTCAGATTACTGTGTTGCATTGTGACGTAATCATCTGATACTTTCTGTTATCGTCCGTGTGTTTTAACCATTCCCGTAAGTACATCAGCGGGGACATCGTCTGATGTAGATACTTTCTGTTATCGTCCGTGTGTTTTTACCATTCCCGAAAGTACATTACCGGGGACATCGTCTGATTTAGATACTTTCTGTTATCGTCCGTGTGTTTTAACCATTCCCGTAAGTACATCAGCGGGGACATCGTCTGATTTAGATACTTTCTGTTATCGTCCGTGTGTTTTTACCATTCCCGAAAATACATCAGCGGGGACATCGTCTGATTTAGATACTTTCTGTTATCGTCCGTGTGTTTTAACCATTCCCGTAAGTACATCAGCGGGGACATCGTCTGATGTAGATACTTTCTGTTATCGTCCGTGTGTTTTAACCATTCCCGTAAGTACATCAGCGGGGACATCGTTTGATTTAGATACTTTCTGTTATCGTCCGTGTGTTTTTACCATTCCCGAAAGTACATCACCGGGGACATCGTCTGATTTAGATACTTTCTGTTATCGTCCGTGTGTTTTAACCATTCCCGTAAGTACATCAGCGGGGACATCGTCTGATTTAGATACTTTCTGTTATCGTCCGTGTGTTTTGCCATTCCCGTAAGCACATCAGCGGGGACATCGTCTGATGTAGATACTTTCTGTTATCGTCCGTGTGTTTTGACCATTCCCGTAAGTACATCAGCGGGGACATCGTCTGATTTAGATACTTTCTGTTATCGTCCGTGTGTTTTAACCATTCCCGTAAGCACATCAGCGGGGACATCGTCTGATGTAAATATTTTCTGTTATCATCCGTGTGTTTTAACCATTCCTGTATATAATTTTAAAAGTACATCGGCTCCAAGATGTATTATCAATTTAGATATTAAATGTAACAAGTATTGTACGGTCTGTTGGTCGTTTCCTTATAATTATGTATTTCTTTGTTACATTTAGTCGGCCTCGAGGTGACGTGAAACTTGAGTTACTGGCATCCTGTCTGTTTCCGGCACTTTTCTTCTCATTTTTTTGTAACCAGACAGTCACTTCACCCCCACTTATATATGTGTTTTTTTCCCCAAATAGTTTCTTACATCAACTAGGTCAACTCATTTTGAATAATACAGACAAAGATAACGTTGGTAACGGCAAGTTATACTATAGTCGGCACGTGGCCTTCATAGGCACGTGACCTTCGTGAAATATTTTTGAAATACATTATGTTCGGTAACACACTGGAACAGTTTCTGTGAATTTTGTTTTAATTAAAAACAATTATTACAATGACGATCTTCGGTATTTGAAACATAATCGGTATAATAAAAAAATGATACAATACGAGATAGTTATAGAATTAAATTTAGTATATATATATATATGATTATTCCATTCTCCAATTGCGTCCTTGTGATCTTGCACGCACCCTGTCAACAAAATGCCCATGCGAAATTATATACATGCTTGTATTAACAACCAACACGTTTTTATTGACGCTAGAAAATAAATGTTAAAATGATTTACTCAAATCATGATTCTTTGATTTATTAAAATGTTTTCCTTTTATTTCTCTTCAATTTTCTGAGTCCTAACGAGTAACGACTCAACATGCCAAAAAGTATCATTGATCAAGTTTCTATAATTTTCATGTGACATACCTTGATACAAAAGAACAGAAAAAAAACCCCACAATATTTTTAATTTTACTACAGAATCTAATGTTAAGATAGATTTAATGTTAAATACCATGCTGCCAAAATTATAAAATCGGCGAAAACGTTTAGTCACACCAGAGATATATAAACATTAATTAAGTCACTAACCAAACAAAGCACAAAATAATGGACATGTTCTAACGATTGCTTACACCCCTCTGCCTTTACACTTCGCGTGTTGGTAATTACGTGTTAAAGAACATTTGTGTCGATAGTTCGGCCCTTCTCTTCTGCCTTCGTTTTAAAACATATTTGGAACGCGAATGTTCTGTGTAGAAAAAACATCTCAAACATTCATGATGCATTTCAATCAATATTAATGAAACTTGTGTTCTTTGTTAAATTAAAGATGATAAAATAAGTAAACTAGAATGCACGAGTTCTCTCATGCAATGCTGTCTAAAAGCTTTTTTTCTACTTCGTCAAATATTTCAGATAGCCGCCACGAGACTTTATGCCACTTTTCGCAATGCATCGGCTGTAATTTGATGTACACATTTTCAATTTTTTATAGTTTTTCGTCAGATGAATTTCATTATTGCTAAAATAGATGGTTTGGTGGGGCTAAACATTTATAGCGCTTCAATCCTAGATGATGGTGTCCTGACTGTCTGAAATAATGCTTTCAAATAAATAAAACGTTGATTTTTTTTTTGTATTTTAGCATATCTCAGAACAACATTTATCAAACACCAAGCTACAAACTCACTTGGCGACTTTAGAACAGTTGTTGAGGTCCTCCGATAACGAAAAAGACAAAACAATAACTGAACTTCGGGAGGAACTTTTGCACGCGCAACGTGAGCTTAACACGCGTGCAAATCTCTGCACGACTCTAGCGGAACAAACGCACGAGTTACAAAGGCAGTTGAAGAACGTCGCACACCAGTGTCAGGACCTTGCCAAGCGGCTTCATGAGCAAGGACAACAGGGCCATACAGAACAAAATATCTGCATGGAAAAGCTGCAGAAAATGGTAAGATTCTGTATACTTTTAAATCTGGTTGTACTTATCAAATGCGAGGATTAAACAAAATAAAGTTTGAACTAATTAACATGTGTTTCAGAAATAACGTGCTGTTCCAATTATACAACTTGCCTTCACCCTTTATACAGCTTATTGCTATAGCAAATGGCAGTGATGGCAAATGTGTCGAATAGAGCAAAAAATTATGTAAACCAGTCATCAAGTAGAAGCTAGCTAGATGTGTTCTTTACGTTTCGATATGTAACTTTTTTTCTATATTGGATGCACGTACAGCGTTATTTGTGTGTTAACTAAATGTTGAATATGGAAATCTGAAACACGAATATCTATCTAATTCCATCCCCCGTAACAGTCAAGGTCGCCACGCGGCGAGGTACTCTTCACATGTAAACAATCTTCCAATCAGACCACTGTGTCAAACATATACAAGGAAGTTCCTGGTCGATTGAACATTGGTTCGCGTATTAAATCAACAGTTATTTATTGCAATATAGCAATGTTCACATTTTTTATTAACTGTTCTCCAAACGAGGATATATCGACTGAAGTCATTCATTCAGAGATCCAGGTACCTGTCAGTGTAGACACGTCTGACCTGAATGTGACGCTCACCGTAAATTTATTCATAAACCTCTACTTCCTGATTTATAGTTTTAAGTGTTATTACAGTGCATGTTCTATAAGTTTTTCAACGTCACAAGAATCAGTAGTATTAAGCCTAAAGGAAATTATACCAAAATTATACTACCATTTATCACAAATTCCCAAAACCAAACAACGCATCCTGGGACCCCATTAGTTATAGTTTTATTACAGAATTGCGTCTCCTTTCTGATACTTTATTTCCGCCCATGACGCAAGTAAGTTATTGTTTTAAAAAGCACGTGCAGGAAAAGCTAGCGAGTCCGGAAGTAACCCCATAATGAGATCTGAGTGTTATGAAAGTTACCAATATAATTTATCACTTATTTCAAGAATTTAAATTACTTGTAGCCGAATGAGACTTCTAGCCCGACATGTGTTAATTGATCTTCTTCCAGTAATTGCATCCGACGCATTATTATTTTGATTATGATATTTAAAGTAAAGGTAAATTAAACTTAAGAAATCCAAGTCATATCGCACAACATACCGATGTCCCTCTTTAGAGATTTCGCCATGACGTTCAAGATGTCATACTGGTGAATTTGTAATTTTGATGTAAAAAAGAGCCTTTAACGTTTGGCTGAAGTATCTAAAGTATTATCTGTTAATCGAATAATTACTCAAAGTGTTCGTCATGTGTTTTTTTTAACGTAATACTCTAAAACTACATCAGAATATGCAGAATTATAATGAAGGTGAAATTCCATCATCACTTTCATTAACGTTAAGTCTACGAAGGAAAACCAGCGACTCCTGACGGATAAGAAGATCAAACAATGCCATCTTTCGCATTTGTGATCTACACATTTTTGTTTAGTGATACATGTATGACTTATCTATTTTATTCGTCGTATGGAATAAGGACATTTGTTGTCATACGGAATTTCTTGCAGTAGTAATAGTCTCATTGTATTGTAGTCATTTTTGTACACATTCTTCAGGCTTAAAATATTAAAACATCAACTAACTGAAAGCAAATTGAAAAATACAGGGAATTCCATGTCTGTCGCGGAATTCATAACACGCCATATATGGCCATGTGGTGTCGCGTTTTGTTTAAGTGATCAGCGAGCGCATGATAGCTTTTAAAGGGAAGGGGGATAGGACCATTCAAAATTCTGTAAATTTGGATAGTTTATTGAACACTGGCAGTTTTTCAAACATAACATAAACGTCTCCGTGTTTAATCTGATTGGCTCAGGTAGCAGAAGGAAGACTTGCCTATTCAATGAACCACGTACCCTGAACAAAAATTAAATAATATATTCAATGTCCTATAATTTGACATACAACGTCCTCTATTGTGACATTATCATGCTGTTTTGTCATTGTATTTTGTTATAGAATAGAAAACAGTGATATCACCTAAACTTGCAGGGCTGCGTTTGCGATTTTTACGAACACGTGATATCGCTAGAACAGGAAAATTTAACACTGTTTTTTGAAATTCTGAAGCATTTATAATTACTAATCACGTGATATCGCTAGAACAGGAAAATTTAACACTGTTTTTTGAAATTCTGAAGCATTAATAATTACTAATTATTTTTTTAAAGACATAGTCGCATTTTTTCTCAAAAAGTTTCATGTTATTCAGTTATTTAAGTTTTTTAAGTTCTAGACACTAACAGTAAACTACTTTTGTAACAGCCGTTTTCGTTATGCGCCACGACTTCCTGGTATACATATTCAGCCAATGAGAGGAGCTCATTACCATCTCGAGTATGGTGGTTAAGATTGGTTGACTGTGAACTTAATCGACCGCTTATCAAGTTCCTGCTATTGAGTCAGAGGGAAAGTTGAACGAATAAAAGCTCGAGTTCCCTCGGGATTCATCATTTCCTATTGAAATGTCAATTGATTTATTCCGGATTTCACGATAAGAAAAGAAACCAAGAACACTATCGACTTTTCATTTTTAAACACAATATATTTACTGGTCACGGTCCCGAAACGACCGCAGTGGAAAATTGACGGGATTTTTTTTGTATTTTAGCTACATTTAAAATGTATTAGTGTAAACATTTCATTGGCCTTATCAGGATATACTAGGAAATTTAGTTAATTTTATCAGCTGACACAGCTGATCGGTCGCCCGATAAATAAGTATAACCGACAACCTCAATTGATGACAACTTATCATCCGCTCTGTCATCCCATTGTTGAAATACAATCTATTGGTTGTCAGTTGTAAGGAAATATGTCCATTATACAAATATCCCCAAGATAGGTATAAATGGTCTTTATTTAGTAACTTATTTATTTTACTTCGATTGTGAAACAAGTTCTCTCAGCTTGAACATCTTCCTGCGTATAATCAGTACTAAGCATATTCGGATAATGTGTCTTGCTCAAGGATGCCACACATAGCCGTGGCGGATAATCGAACCCACGACCCTCCAATCATGAGATCAATGCTCTTCCACCGGACCAGGCGCTCCATAATGGTCTTAATTTGAGAAATCGACTAGACTGAAATACTCTTTGTTTTTAATCTGCCATGTTTAAATGTAAGTCAGTATCAAATGTGTTATTATGAGGATTTTTTGTTTTATTTGAAGTTCCAATTAAACCACGACCTTCGAGAAAAAGACGTCTCTTTCCCTACATTCATATCCGATGATATTTCAGATATTGATTCGAAGTGCCGTGTGAACTTATGTACTTTAATTTAATAGGGTATCATGTTTGCTTGGTGTTTAGTTAGAACATAAAAGTGAGTTAGCTCTTCCAATTACACGTAACTGTGATTAATGACTGTGAACTGCCGCATATACACTGAGCGGCTCAGCTACCCCGCCACTTACGTATTTCCACTATCTGTGGTAAAATATTGGGTAGTGTCATCAAACCGTCAGACAACTATGTATTGATTTTACACAGCAGTGTACTTTCGTATTCCAGTTAAAATTTCTAGGAAATAATTTTAGTTTTTTTTTTAGAAAATACATAAAATGTCAGGTACATAGCATGTGAGGTCACGGGTAAGCTGTTCCGTCTAGTACAGAAGTATTCCTCATAGATATTTTATTAGACAGGAATAATGCCCCGTTATACTGTAACCATTATTATATTGAAAGTGTGCATGATGTTATCAACATACACACGAATGTATATACGCAACAGTACATGCACTACTTTGACTATTTTTAAATGTATTTTCTTATTTTTTTTCTTCAGGAAAACAAAGATATGCCCGATGGTGATAAGACTACAACGGAAGAAAATGAAGCATTGAAACAAAAAGTCAAAGAAGTATGTTTACAGTTTATGTGCACATATAAAAATATTGTTTGTAGTTTAGTATGAACCCGAGCAAGATACAATTCGTTATGTTTTTAATACATTACAATAATGATTTGGTTAATATAAAGACAGGCCAATGTGTCCAAGACACAGTTTTTCACAGGAAGACTAGAATGTTCAGATGAAAAAAAGGTTATGTCAAATATTGCAGTGTTTAATGGTACCTGATATTTTTCGGGGAAACATATAGTCGCCGCTTCGTTTGTTCATGTGTGGGTCATCAAATTCTTGTCCGGGCTATTTCTCTATACTCTTTTAGGCTTGCTATGATGCACCATTACCAAATGGAGATGTGCATATTCTCTTCGTGTTACAGGTCGATGATTTTTCACAGCGTTTTGACTTTTTGATTCTTTCCATTACCAAAACCTTGCTTTGATCTTCAAGACCAGGGAAGGAAATACATTGAGACTTGGAACATGGATACAATTCAATGTGCGGGAGCAGCAACTATCTATCTTAAAAATGACATTCCCTTTACAAACAATGCAGGTATTGCTCAACCAAGCACCTGTTCGGGTACTATCCATCGGTTCCACCGATATATCGTTTTTTGTCTGGCTTGTGTACATACATGATAATAAAGAATTGTGAAATATATAATTTTTATATAGATTTTTTGGAAGTCAAAAGTGAATAAACATTTACTAAAAATTGTATATAATTTGTGTCAGTAAAATACTTATGTCTATTTACTTCATTTTCAAGATAACAGAAATGAATAAGCGATGGCAAGACTATAACAATCAGAGAGAATCCTACGTGAAACAATTGCAAAGTGAACTCAGTGAGCTAAAAACAAGGGAATCAACTGCACAAGCAACCGCTGGTAATAACACACACGAAGTAGAGGTGCAAATCAATAAAGTACTGGACGAAGCAAGAAAAAATGTCAACAAAGCCAAGGGCGAACGTGACCATGTATGTACTTGTCTAAATTTAAATTAACAGTATTTTCAGTTTTTTAGTCTTTTCAAAGTTACTAAGATACAGTGGTTATTTTTGTCAGAGCCGTCGTGATCGGGTTACATTGTTTTTGTTATTGATATCACTGAAGAACACTTCTGGGGAGCCACACAGTTTTCAGTTGTGTTGGGTTAATGGCGCCAGGGACGAGTTTCGCCAATATTTACTAAACTATATAGATATTTAAGCTGCGAGAGTGTTTATAGGGATTTCAGTTGAGTTACGCAGATCAGTTCATATTTCTGCAGGTTTTAAGTAGTTTTATATTACAATACTTGGTAACTGTCACTACTTCATGTTAAAATACAGGTTGTCAATTTGTCAATACGGAAGAAAAGCAATTTACAATAATATCTCATATTTTATTTTGACTTGATAATGTAAACAAACTTGAGAGTTTATGAACCGTCACATGCACTAGTTGTGTTTACGACATATGACAAAGTGGCTATGAAGATGTGACCATACAGGTTAAGCAGTGTCTTCCTGTAGTTACTCTTGTTGTAAACACATCTTCGATTCCGGATGCCAGGAAGTAACCAAGTTAACCTATCAGTATGCGTCTGTAGGCACACTTAACGGTTAACCTAAAAACCATCACGTTTATTTATCAGGTATTCCATTTCATTCAGAATTGTTTTAAACCTGCACAGTTACAGTTTCTGTCAACAGGACGTATTGAGTACTAGTGTCAATTAGGTTCGGCTCGAAAACGCTCAGCAGAGCCTTGCTTAGCGTCACATATCACACTTTGCAGGGAAAGTCCTAGTTTCAATAAAGAAACGCTCATTTCCATTTCATTCCCATTTAACGGACACGGGGAGTCAATGGTAGCAATAGCACAACTAGGAAAGTCCCTGCTCTGTTTTATATCGAACAAATGAATTACAAATTTATTGTGCGTTCATACAGTCGTTACTGTATATTAATTGTCACCGTCAACACTAGTCTCTGAAAGACAATGACGTTGCTTTGAAATGCAAACGTTCCGGAAAGAGAAGTTAACTGATTTGAATAGACTTATGAATAAAAGTGTGAGTGAATGCCGTTGTTGTTTTACACTCGTCAGTCGGGTATTTTTCCACGTAATAAATACGAAAGAGGAAGATATTGAATGTAGGGTAGATGTATAGGTGACTTACCTAAACGCTAAATATACAGCAGGTGTATCGGTGTACTTATCAGATGTTTGTGGTATCGATGTACTTATCAGATGTTTGTGATAGCGATAATCAGATAAAATATTAGAAACTTGAAAAGTACTTTGCAGTTTAGACTCAAATACAAATGTCGTGTATTAACATCATGCATTGTTAAAAAGTAACAATCGCAAACAATCTTAAAGGGGACTTTTGCTTACTTTTGGGGTGAACCACCATCCCACAAGATTTATATTATTTATACGATGCTGACGTTTTCATGGCTAATTTCTAAAATTATATGTCCAACAGAAGGCGTAGTGTCCAAAGGCAGCAGCCACCACAACTATATCGTGACGGTGACTACTTGAGTATTCTGAGCGCTGCCGCATTTGCGCATCATGCCGCAGACGCATAGAATGATACCTCATCCAGTCACATTATACTGACACCGGGCCGACCAGACCAAGAACTATCCTCTAAATGCTGAGCGCCAAGCGAGGAAGCTTCTAGTACTAACTGTTCAAGTCTTTGGTATGACCCGGCCGGGTATGTAGCCCACGACCTTCCGCATGCGAGGCTGACGCTCTACCCCTGGACCACCGGTCATACTAATAGTGATAACAAGGGGGTTACTGCATTGGAATTGTCAATAACTAAAGTCCCACTGTGTGACGGTGGTCCCCTGGCTCCTGCGCCTATGTGTATGGTGCACACATATTAAATGCTTAGAATTTTATTTATTGTTTCTTAATGTTCGGATCCTTTCTGTATTTCAGATCAGGAGAGAATTAGATGCAGCGAATCGCCAAATTATAGCATTGTCGGAGCAACTTCAACAGCAAAGGGGACGAAATGAAATCATCAGAACAAACGATTCTACTGAAATCATAGAAGCACTTAAAGCTCAGATACAGATCTGTACCGAAGACTTTGAATCGGAAAGAAAAGATAGGGAGAAGGCTCAGTCCAGATTGGGGAGAGTCGAGTTTGAACTGGACCAGCTTAAAAAAGAGGTACATGCTGCTTTAATGTAGATATTGTTGTGAAATCATCAATGTGCTGTCTGCATGAAATCTGCGTGTGAATATCTCCGTGAATTTGATATCGCATGATTCCGTTTACCTCTGTAAACGTTTCAGGTTTTGTAAAAATTCTTGCAACATTAATTTGACAGAGTTAAAACATGGTGATTTTAAATTACATGCCATGTTTTCATTGCGACACATGTATCAATATTTTTGATATTGCAAGAATCTTTAAGTTGACATATGTGAATTGAACGCAGTCCATGGAACTCTCGGAGAGACTTGACAGTTTTAATTACTAACTTGAGAACACTATGGCAGTAGATTATGTGCAGATTTGGTCCCAAGTCCTAACGTCTCACACCACTATCATATTTCCATAAGGCTCCATTCTAACATTTATTTCCAAAAACAACACAGTGAAAAAATAAAATCTCGGCATGTGTCTGGGCTCAAATTCTTCACTGGCTGAAGTTCTGCTATAATAAAGAGAAAAAACATATTTTGACCCGTTATTTTTAAATTCAATGGTTTTGTGATACCTATCAATTTCCAGAGTAATGATATTTTCGCCTACGATGCTGTTGGAACCATCAAATCTTAATTGACACAGAATTGCCTAGAAATCTGGTATCAGCATCAAATTTTTAGTGGTGATTTCTGAAATACTGAACATTTAACATTTTATGAAAAAATAAATCACTGTAATGTAAATCCCTGGAAAAGGTAGAAAATGAGAATTAAACTTAACTAGACTTGATATTACTTGGTTTTAAGTTATTTAAAATTTTATTATTTTTACATATTTACTGTTCATTTGATATACTCGTTTTTAGTAAATTACAAATACATGCTACACACCAGTGTTCATACTATCGTCTTGCGTATTGCAGAATGAGTTGCTGAAGCGAGATCGTCAAGCCTGGCAGGCCACTCCCCAAATTCCCCAACAGTATAGCGATCCTTTCTATCATTACCAGCTACCTGGTAGTAACCATGGAAATTTTAACCAGGAGGTAAGTTGTTAACTTGACTTGCTATTACTTATATTGTTCCGTCATTCTTTACCTTTTTAAACTTGTTTCAATTATCAGTTCCTTTGTGGAGTCCTTTTCTCCAGCCTTGTTTCATACAATCCAATTCTTACGAAAATTTAAACTCTTGTTTCAATATTCAGTTCCTGTGTCTAGTCCTTTTCTCTCTTCTTGTTTCATACAAATAATTCTGATGGTAAGTTTAGTTAAGAGTCCCGCTTTTACATAATGTTTTATAAGGATTGATAATGTTGGGCTCTGTTATACAGTCGGTCTGTAAGACAGATTGGTTTATTGCTAATGTCAATTTAGTATGGTATAAGATTCACATCTCTAGTCGATAGTTAAAAACCTCTATTAACTTTTGCCTGTCTTTTTCAATTTAAGGGTCTCGCTCCTAGAGGTATTTCGAAAAAGGAAGTGACAGCACCACGTAGAAACATCGACAAATACAATGTCATAGACGGCCAAGAACCTCATATACAGTCGGACGGTATTGGTGAAACGAACAATATTGACAATATCCAACTGTCACGTGGTGCGAATAATGACGCTAACGACGGCGAAGACAACTATGTATCATTAAGAACGTCATCAATCTCATCCAACTCCAAGGAGCATGCGTCTTTCTCACCAAGAACGAGCTGCAGCGGCAGTCATGGCAGCTCTCCTGTCAACAGTGTACCCATTGTCCCTCTTACTACAAAATCCGATATCCAGGTCCTGAAATGTCCAAAGTGTGATAAAAATTACAGTTCAGAAGACCATGCTGAGCTACTAGAACATATTGAAACGTGTTGTGAATGAATTCTTGCAATCAATTCAAAAAAATAAATATTATTTTAAAAACAACTACTTAGTTTGGTTTGGTTTGGTTTGGTTTACTGATTTTCCAAGTGTCGGTAACCAAGTGTTTACCTTCTGAAAATGTCTTAAAATTTTGCATATGATTCCGTAACTGCGCAAGTATTTTTATTTCTCCTGTAAACATTGGCCTTTTATCAGGAGAGGTTTACTAAATGTATTAGAACAACTCATTTTTTTAAATTGCCATTTAAGATATTTCCTAGACAGCGCATGTACGGTACAGACGCCTGTGCCATACGTATAAATCACGGTACAGCGTTCTAGTGTCCTACCTAAAACAACACATGAAAGGTAAGCAAAATGTGATATTTCATTACCAACATTGTTTTTTTTCTTTTCTAAGATCTTAATTCACAGTTCAAGCTTCAACTTGTAGACAGTGTCTCAAAAATATCTGTGGAACTGCTTCTTTGGAAATATCCCCACGATCTCCGGGCCGCTTCCACATATTTTGACATATTTCATTTTACAATGTGTTTTTTGTCGTCGGAGAATTTGGTTATTGTAATCATGAATTAAAATATAAATTCTCTGTGCATGTTGTCTCTTAACATACAAGTAAGCATAACGGTTCAATTGAAATTTAAACATCGACGTGAAGGTCTATTTTGAAAGGCCATTTTTTTTTTCATTTTTTCCTTTTAACTGAACAGAAGAAAATGACTTTCAAACAAACCGTACACCTAATGCTTTTTTACTCCCGATGTTTATGAGATATCGTCTACAACACGAGAATATAAAATCAGATTCGAACTATGAATTTAGATTTTTTAAATAACTATATAATTAATGAAAAATCACGTTTCCTACCTTTAACGTGTTGGTTTAGGACACACGAAGGCTGTAACGTTAAGTTACACGTATGGCGCAGGCGTCTATACCACACGTACGTTTATCTGGCGTGGTATATGGTACCTTATCTTACTGGTGGAAGATCATGTCTGTGCCACACGTACGTTTATCTGGCGTGATATTTTGGGCCCCATCTTATTGGTGGAAGGTGTGTCTTTACCACACGTGCGTTTATCTGGGGTAATGTATGGTAACTCATCTTACTGGTGGAAGGCCTGTCTGTACCACACGTCGTTTATCTGGCGTGATATATGGTACCTCAATTTATCGTTGGAAGATGTGTCTACCACACGTGCGTTTATCTGGCGTGATATATGGTTCCTCATCTTATCGGTGGAAGACCATGTCTGTACCACACGTCGTTTATCTGGCGTGATATATGGTACTTCAATTTATCGTTGGAAGATGTGTCTACCACACGTACGTTTATCTGGCGTGATATATGGTTCCTCATCTTATCGGTGGAAGACCATGTCTGTACCACACGTCGTTTATCTGGCGTGATATATGGTACCTCAATTTATCGTTGGAAGATGTGTCTACCACACGTACGTTTATCTGGCGTGATATATGGTTCCTCATCTTGTTGATGGAAGATGTGTCTGTACCACACGTACGTTTATCTGGCGTGATATATGGTACCTCATCTTACTGGTGGACGATATGCCTGTACCACACGCATTTTATCTGGCGTGATGTATGGAATCCGGCATTATACTTTGAAGCAGTATGTCCAGTAAAACTGCTGTAGATGTCTAAAAATATGAATAAGAAGCCTCTAATTGTTATTTATAACTAGAAGACGAATTATTTCAATTTTAAATCTGCCAAAATGTGATTATTTTAAAACATTATTTTAATCAGGAGTGGTAAAATTGAAACAATCCCTTTTCTAAAAGATGAATATCACGTACGTACTGTATGACGACCTTCACCTCTTCATTCGGACTCCTTCTGAGATAAACTAAATTAAACTATGATTAATAAAATTGCGATTTAAATTAAATTACTCGACTCATGTGAAAACGTGACATGTTTTGCGATTTTTAGTAGGAAATCTCTTTTCAATAATTTAGCATGTTGCAGCGCAATAAAAGCACGTATAGCTGTGATTGTACTTTTTTGTGAAAAATCCTGATATACGTACTACCTTTAAAAGTTAACCACTTGAAATAATGTCGTAGCTGACATTGCCAGACATGGACATATACAATCACTAATTACAGATAAATCCTTTATGCGTAGAATATCAAAATAATTGATAATAGTGGGATATAATGCAACAAGACCTTGCCATGTTTTTATTATATCGTTCTCATCTCATAATTTATAAAAAAAAATGCGTTGTTGACAGTTTGAACTGCAAAACTTCCCGTTGCGGTAAATAAGGTGCCCATAAAACTGTAAACAACATGTGACATTGACGTTCAAACATATTCATGATATGGATGGACACATTAATATTTTCATAAAGTTATCATATAACAGTATTTTTTCTTAAAACTATACTTATTTAGAATATGAAAATGAAACACATCCGCGTGCACATAAAACCTTAATTTCGTTCGGTTCAATTTTGAAATGGGACTACTCTCTAAAATAATTGAATGGCGTACAACTGCATCGCTTTTTTTAAAAAAAAAATAAAAGAAAATATTAATTAATATTATCAAATAAACAATGTAATACGTTTTGTGTTATAAATGATTTATATTTGAAAGATTTTTATATTAGGTTATCACATTGTACATCAAATATACGAGTAAGTGTGGGCATTTTAGACTATTTGGCCTTTATATAATTGGTGTCTTGCTTCTTGTTTGTTGACTATATCAATCCCACTGCAGAAACATAATATCAGCATCTACTAGTATTTAGGTAAAACTAATTTTAAATTCTTGAAAAAGTGATCAACATAATTTTATAATGATGAATATGAATGTATACGAATGTATCGTTCTCACATCGCCGATTTATTTTCCAGCATCAGTAATTATCGTCCGATCCAACGTGCTCAAAGTCGGACCGGCATATTTAGCGTTCCGTTCTGCGAGCACCATATTTTATATGGTTATTTTTATATATAGCTTGTTGCTTTGTTTTCGAGTGATCTAAGGCGCCAATCTCAAGACCATTTCCCTCTCGCTTCCAAGGTGGTAGATTCGAGTTGAACTGGGTTAAAAACCTTTCTGTGAGAAAGTGTGTAAGTAACTTTCGGAAAGACAATGGTTCTACCCGGATTCATCAATATACCACAGCGGCGATCTAGGGGTAGAGAGCCCACCTTGCATGAAGCAGGTGGTTTCTATCCCCGGCCGGGTCATACCAAAGATTTGAAAGTGGTACCAGAAGCTTCCTCGCTTGACGCTCTGCATTCAGAGGATAGTTCTAGGTCTAATCGGCCCGGTGTTTGTATAATGCGACACGATGGGGGTATCATACCATATGTCTGCGACATATGACACTCATGCCAGCATGGCAGCGCTTAGAATAATGTCTCAAGTAAACACTGTTGCGATATAACTGAACTATTATTGAAAGCTGTGCTAAACACCATACAACACCAAACAACAACAACAACACCAAACAACAACAACAACAACAACAATTACTACTACTACAACTACTATTACAACAACAACAACAACAGCAACAGCAACAGCAACAACAACAACAACAACAACAACAACAACAACAACAACAACAACAACAACAACAACAACCAAAACCACAACCACAACCACAACAACAACAACAACAACAACTACTACTTCTACTACCTCTACTACTACTACTACTACTACTATTACAACAACAACTACTACTACTATTACAACAACAACTACTACCATTACTACTAATATTACAACAACAACAACAAGTACTACTACTACTACTACTACTACTACTACTACTACTACTACCTCTACTACTACTACTACTACTACTACTACTACTACTACTACTACTATTACAACAACAACTACTACTACTATTACAACAACAACTACTACCATTACTACTAATATTACAACAACAACTACTACTACTACTACTGTTATAACAACAACAACAATCCTGCACCAATAAAACTGAGTCCATGATAACTTGCAATGTGTTGAAAATGGCGTTACATCACATTAACCTTGCCAGCAGCTTTTTGTAATCAGGCTTTGTAATAGGATTATTTGGATTGGTGAGGTACGGGGCTGGCCACTTTTGCATGGTCTGCAAGACTTTCCAATGAACCTGAGAAGAATATTAATTTTACAATGTTTATTTTCCACCTGCCTACTCTATAAGCAATGTACCACCATGGGATACTTGCGGTTATAAATAATGCTTTTGTTTGTTCTTCTTTAAAATGCATTCTTCCCATTGTAATGCTCATTTTTTATTAGCTCGACTATTCGGAGAATAAAGAGACCTATTCTACTCACCCAGGCGTCGACGTCGGCGTCACACCTTGGTTAAAGTTTTGCATGCAAGTCCTTTTTCAGTAACCATTGCATGTATTTCATTGAAACTTTACACAGGCCTTCCTAGTCATCAACCAAACTACAATAACTAAGTTAAATAACTCTTGCATGAATATAATACAAATTATTGCCCTTGTTTGACTTCGAAATTCTGGTTAAAAGTTTTGCATGCAAGTCCCTATCTTAGTAACCTTTGTATGTATTGCCTTGAAACTTTACACATTCCTTCCTAGTCATCAACTCTACTACAATAACTAGGTGAGATAACTCTTGCATGAAAATAATGCAAATTATTGCCCTTGTTTGACTTAGAAATGTTGGTTAAAGTTATGCATGCAAATACCATCAAGTCTATATCTCACCAACCACTCAAGGTATTTGATTGAAACTTTACACAAGCCTTCCCAGTCAACAACTCTACTACAGTAATTAAGTTAGCTAACTCTTGCATGAATATAATGCAAATTATTGCATTTCTGTGACTTTGAATTTTGATTAAAGATTTGCTTGCAAGTACTGTCAAGTCCATATAACACCAACCGCTCAATGTATTTGATTGAAACTTTACATATGGCTTTGTAGTCATGAAATCAACTAAATTCATCATGTCGAATAACTTTTGCCAGATTTTTTGGCAAATTAGGGCCTTTGTTTTACTTAGAAATTTTATAACTCAGCAGTCACTGTATGTACTTGATTGAAACTTCATACAAGATATTGCAGTTATGAGACCTACTCAATTTTGCCAATTTTGTAAGTTAGTTAACTCTTATTTGCTTGAACTTGTCGTCAGTCTCAATCAAATTTGTACTTCTGTGACAAATATTCGAATAGTCGAGCGCGCTGTCCCTCTGACAATTTGTTTGAATGGCATTATTGGTGTATTTTAAACATTTTGTAAGCATGTTTGAATTGTGAATTTAGAAAAAAAATTATGCTTGGAAATTGGGGTATGAATACATACATGTATTTCACTTTGTCAATAGTGTACACACTGAACAGAAAAAATCTTGTATGTTATATAACTTTTACTTTTCTCATCACATTTGGTAGTACAGAGGTTGACAAACAATAAAATGTTTCACTTCTTTCATTTGAATCGCTCTATAACAAGCATGCAAACTTGTTTTATTAACTATAGAATAAGAACAAAAAATAATGGTGGACTTACACCCATACACAGTACATGTGTGACTACCTATCCATCCCTGATTCCGGAATTTGATTCACCAGACTGCTTCCCATGGATACCTGAAAACTTGCCAATCACTGCGATTCTTACATTTTTTTTATCTCTTGGATTTTGCATGTAATTAAAAAATGATCAATGGATTTCAAGATAGCGTGCGTCTGTGCAACCTCGACCATGTACATATTATACAGGTGACCTAAGGATCTACTTCGTCTGAGAGTGGCCGGAAATTGTCATTTGGATGGACTTTTATTTTCGTTTAACTGTCATCATTATGTGTAAAAGGTCAAAAGGCCTGGCATGATATTTAAAGAGGTAATCCATATACATGTATAGACAATTTATTGATTTATAAACTGTAACTGGAAGGGAAAAAAAATAATAAAAACACATAAACATATATTGTAAAACATATCAGAGCTATGGAATATAAAAATAAGTAAACTGTACTTTATGTACACTACCGGAAATAAAGCCACTATCGTCTGCGTGAAAAACTAACGCCTGCTCTCGCGCGTTAGTAAAAAACAATCACATTTCTGTTTGAACTACATGAGAACGGTTACGCCGGAACATCAAAAACGTTGTTCGTCTATATTTGCCGTCAAAATAAAATTCGTATAAAATAATATAGTTTTGGTCTCTGACAGATAAACATAGAAATCTAAGAGCTAATAGTTGGTGTATGATACAAAGGAGTTGATAAAAGAACAAACATATTCAGTTATTTTAATTCGGTGGAAATGGTATTTTTTATTAATGTGAACCATTAACGTGCACGACGTCTAGACATTTTACAATAATAGTCTTTTTATATGCCATGGAAACGTTTTTTTTATATCAACAACTACTTTATTTTAAAGCCACACATACACAATGGCGAAAATAAACTGGACCTCAGAAGTTGTCCTCCCAGGCAAGTGTCAACGGTGCAAATTTATGAGAATACATGTAATTATACACTTTCAAATATACTGAACGAAAACAGATTTTACTAGCCGTTTCAATGATTATGAAATTATTCCATTACTATCAAATTTAACAATCCAGACTTGGTCATTGATATCCTAAATGTTTTTTTCTTATTCAAGACCAAATTTCATGGATATTGTTTCGATGGTTTTTGAGAAAATACAAATATTATCTGATAAAGGTCAGCTGGCGGGTTGGCTGTGCCGTTCAGCATATATATATATAGTTATGGCCCAATCGATCACATGCTCGGGACAGGTTGGTTTCAGCCTATGAAAAGTGCGAAGGGGTTCATTGGCATTTGATACATAAAATTACTATGTTCTTCCATGTATACATTTTTTTATCTCCTGGTATGGAACGCTGGGTTATCATCTGGCATGAAAAGCTGCTAGGTTATCATCTGACATGGAACGCTAGGTTGTCACTTGGTATAGAACGCTAGGTTTTCATCTGACATGGAACGCTAGGTTGTCACTTGGTATAGAACGCTAGGTTATCATCTGACATGGAACGCTAGGTTGTCACTTGGTACAGAACGCTAGGTTATCATCTGACATGGAACGCTAGGTTACCACTTTGTGTAGAACGCTAGGTTATCATCTGACATGGAACGCTAGGTTACCACTTTGTGTAGAACGCTAGGTGATCATCATTATATCTCCAGGAAATGCTCCCAGAACGCAAGAAATGCATTCTAAAAATAAAAAAAAAAATCTCGGGGCAGACCCCCCTGGAACATAGTGGGCTTGCACATAATTTTAGGGTCAGCTACGCCACTGCTTACTATTGGATGATGATTTTATCTTCTGACTCTCTTACAAATCACTGTCCTTAAAACTGACATGTATGGAAATCCTGTAGATTAAATATTTTGAAAACAAATCGGAATAAGAAAGTTATCTTTTGTATGAACGCGGAAGACCATCCACAATCTAAAACACAAACAACCTCGCGAAATGAGTAATACAGGTACTGTGTTATGTGACCTATTATTTAATGTAGGCTACATATCTGAAATGTGTTGAAAATGGCGTTAAACCAAATTCGAAAAAGAAATACCTACTATATATGTATGGACAGTAACTGTTGTAAATAAAAAAAAAAGATTAGAGTATTGACTACTATTTCTTTTTGCAGAATGCGATATAGAGCTTTGACCCTCCTTTCTGGACACATAATATCGACTTTCGACCCCTTGTTAAATCCGGGGTTCAATCCCCTCCTGCCTATGAACTCCAGGCTAGGACAGAGCTTATGCCATTGTGTAGTTTTATTTAGATTAACTGTCGACCCAATATAATTTGTCTGAATGTAGAGTTTTTGATCCCTATTACTGGTTTGAATGTAAAGTTTTGACCACCACATTTTAGGCTGCAATGTAGATTTGTGCCTATGTTTTGAAGTTTACAGGGCACATATGTACCCCATGTTTAGGTCAAGTGCCCCCCCCCCCCCCCCCACACACACACACACACACACACACACACACACTGGGAATGTACTATTACTCTCGATAAATAAAAACAAAGTTTGTTATCTTGGATATTTCGCAAAAGTTGCAAATTGTGATTATCCCTTGAGTTTCGTTGACGTCGTCGGAATGATAAAGTGAGCTAAAAAATGACATGAACGAGTAAAATTCTAAAAAAATTCCGGTTAATAACCCAGCGTCAACTATATGCCCCACATTTGGGGAATGAGACGGGAAGTCCCCGGAATTCTGAATTAGTTCTATTTATAGCACTGAGGTTAATAAAATTTGGTATCTAGCCCACCAATAGTGTTGGACAGGGTACCAGACTATTGAAACATGTCCGGAAGAGTATTCTCCCTTGCATGGCCACTATTATAGGCATAGTACCACCATTGGAAAAAGGAAGTGCTTCCGTGGGGTAGGTGCTTCCGTGGGGTAGTGGCATAATGGCGGTTGTAAATAATCTTCGTTTCTTATTCTTTAAAAATGCATAATCCTATTATTTAAAAATGCATTTTCCTTATTTTAATGCTGTTTTTTTTTTTGAATGGCATTATTGATGTATTTTGAACATCAGTTTGATATCATTGTCATGTTTGAATTGTGATTTTAGAAAAAAATTGATGCTTGGATATTGGGATATATATGAATACATGATTTCGGAAGTCTACTTTCACTCACAGGAGCTTGGGGAGTGGATAATAACGTTTAATGGAGGTGGGCAGGTACGCTAGGGGACCTGCCCATCCCCATTAAACGTTATCCACTCCCCAAGCTCCTTAGTGCGACATATTTGCACGTCTATGGAGCCTTTTAAAGATTTTTGTTTTGCGTCTCCCGAGACAGCAGATCAGATATCAAAATAATAAAAAAGCTGTCCATTTACGTCTTATTAATCAGGCTACAAGCTCCTGTGCTTTCACTTTGTCAACAGTGTACATGCTGAGCAGAAAAAAAATCTCTTAAATATGGCAACGTGACCCCTACTTTTCTCATCATATTTTGATAGTGCAGAGGTTGACAAACAGTAAAATGTAGGTTTCACTTCTTTCATTTGGGGTTCTCTATGTATTACAAGCCTTCAAACTTTTATTATTTACTATAGAATAAAGAACAAAAATCAATGGTGGAGAGAGACTTGAGCGAGATGGGGGTGATTTTCCAAAATGTCAATTGTAGATAAAATAACCTCTTTTTTACACTCTAATATTCTTAAATGGTAAATTGAAGACATTTCCTTCATAAAAAAACACATTTTGACAAATTTATGCCTCAAATAAAGCATATAATTATATGCATATTTACATTGAAATTTCATGAAAAATCACAAAAATTTGAAGATTTTTTATTTTGGATGATTGAAATGTGCAATTTTTTAGCATATACATTGTATTGAATAATATATTTTGGTAAGATAGTGTCTTCAATGTGTCATGAGACTATTTTGGTGTAAAAAAATTAATGGAATTAGGTAAAAAAAAAAATTTTTGGTAAAATTAGTCGGAACACATCAAAATTGCATGTCGGTCAACATCTCGCGCCTGTATATAATGATCATGTAAAAAGTGGTATTTTGACAAACGTTTCAGTATGTAATGCCTGCAACTTGGCAGTATTACTTCAAATCGATAGTACTAAGTAAAAAAAAGGTAATTATGAAATTAAAAAAAAAGTTTCCTTTCCTTTTGCGTACAAGTCTCAGATATCTATGCAACCACTCATTGGATGTCAATGAAACTTTGCATTTGTGTTTACCATCATCAATGGAACACACATAGATAAAAACCATAACTCTGGATTGCATTTTGGCACAGTTATGGCCCTTTTTGGACTTAGACACCCAGGTTAAACTTTGCATTTAGTTGCGTTTAAGTTTGAGATATCTATGCAACCACTCATTGGATGTGAATGAAATTTCACATGTGTGTTCACCATCATCAATGGAACACATAGAGATAAGAACCATAACTCTGGATTGCATGTTGGCACAATTATAGCCCTTTTTGGACTTGGACACCAAGGTTAAATTTTCTGTTTAGTTGCGTTTAAGTTTAGGATATCTATGCAACCACTCATTGGATGTGAATAAAACTTCCCATGTGAGTTCACTATCATCAACGGAACACACTGAAACAAGAACCATAACTTTGGATTGCTTTTTTGCACAGTTATGGCCCTTTTTGGACTTAGACACCCAGGTTAAACTTTGAGTTTAGTTGCGTTTAAGTTTAAGATATCTATGCAACCACTCATTGGATGTGAATGAACCTTCACATGTATGTTCACCATCATCAATGGAACACACACAGACAAAAACCATAACTCTGGGTTGCATTTTGGCACAGTTATGGCCCTTTTTGGACTTAATTTTTCAGGTTAAAGTTTTTTATCAGGTAAGATATCTATGCAACCAGTCATTGGATATGAATGAAACTTTGCATGTGTGTTCACCATCATCATTGAAACACACAGAGACAAAAAACATAACTCTGGGTTGCATTTTGGCACAGTTATGGCCCTTTTTTACTTCATTTTTCAGGTTAAAGTTTTTTATCACATAAGATATCTATGCAACCACTCATTGGATATGAATGAAACTTCACATGTGTGTTCACCATCATCAATGGAACACATAGAGATAAGAACCATAACTCTGGATTGAATGTTGGCACAATTATAGCCCTTTTTGGACTTGGACACCAAGGTTAAATTTTCTGTTTAGTTGCGTTTAAGTTTAGGATATCTATGCAACCACTCATTGGATGTGAATAAAACTTCCCATGTGAGTTCACTATCATCAACGGAACACACTGAAACAAGAACCATAACTTTGGATTGCTTTTTTGCACAGTTATGGCCCTTTTTGGACTTAGACACCCAGGTTAAACTTTGAGTTTAGTTGCGTTTAAGTTTAAGATATCTATGCAACCACTCATTGGATGTGAATGAACCTTCACATGTATGTTCACCATCATCAATGGAACACACACAGACAAAAACCATAACTCTGGGTTGCATTTTGGCACAGTTATGGCCCTTTTTGGACTTAATTTTTCAGGTTAAAGTTTTTTATCAGGTAAGATATCTATGCAACCAGTCATTGGATATGAATGAAACTTTGCATGTGTGTTCACCATCATCATTGAAACACACAGAGACAAAAAACATAACTCTGGGTTGCATTTTGGCACAGTTATGGCCCTTTTTTACTTCATTTTTCAGGTTAAAGTTTTTTATCACATAAGATATCTATGCCACCACTCATTGGATATGAATGAAACTTCACATGTGTGTTCACCATCATTATTGAAACACACAGAGACAAGAACCATAACTCTGGGTTGCATTTTGGCACAGTTATGGCCCTTTTTGGACTTAGACACCCAGGTTAAACTTTGAGTTTAGTTGCGTTTAAGTTTAAGATATCTATGCAACCACTCATTGGATGTGAATGAACCTTCACTAGTGTGCTCACCATCATCAATGGAACACACACAGACAAGAACCATAACTCTGGACTGCATTTTGCCACACTTATGGCCCTTTTTGGACTTACACACCCAGAGGCGAGCTTTGTTGTCTTTTGACAGCTCTTGTTTTTTTACTTCGACAGCACAAACTTTTATCATTTGTGTTATTGTAATCTTACAAGGACTGTTTAATCAAGCTGAGTTAAGAAAATTAGTTTCCCTCAAAATGGCAAATATAAAAAAGACAAATATATATATGTATATATATATATATATATATATATATGGAGATAATTATTTGTGAATAACCAAGACATAAATGTACAGACCAGACTATATATATATATGGAGATAATTATTTGTGAATAACCAAGACTTAAATGTACAGACCAGACTATATATATATATATATATATATATATATATAATTATATATGGAGATAATTATTTGTGAATAACCAAGACATAAATGTACAGACCAGACTACGGCGGGTGCGCCTAGCTACAATGCAAACCATAGATACTATATCAAGGCCTCTGCCAAACCAATAAATTTGGTGTCGACCATGACTTATATACTATGGAATTACATGTAACATATCTGGACAGGGTGGACAAATTTACATACATGAAGTGATAGCTTTATATAAGTAGGATCCATTTAAGGATTCATGACTACTCACATGCTATATAAAGGACAGATTTATAAACCCGTTGGATCATATAGATACAGTGAATTCATATATATTTAATTTCATAAAGGGAGATAATTAAATTCACAACAACGGAATTTACGATTTTTGGGATCTTTTCAGATGCTCATTCACAATGCATGATATATATTATATATATATAGTCTAAAAGCAAACATCTGTCCAAATTTATCACGTAGCACCCAAGGTATGCCACTTGGAAATGTATGGTACATACATTTAGACCATTTCCTGACCTTCAGTACGAATAAACTGTGGTGAAAAGTCATCAAAAAAGAAAAAACTTCGCCATTTTCTGGAATGCAACTTGCCATCTCAGGGCAAGAACATTTGCACCCAGAATGATATATGATTAGAAACAGGTCGCTACGTGGTTCCTCGTGGCTGAGTGATCTAAGGCGCCTTCTCAAGATCACTTACCTTTCACCGTTAAAGCCATAGGTTCGAGTCCCGTTCATTACAAAACATTATGTGGGAAAGTTTGTCAGTTACTTGTAGAAGGAACATGCTTCTGCTAAGATTCTTTCTGAGGTCTACCTCCTCCAATAAAACTGGATATGCCTTATATAATCTTAAATGTGTTGAAATTGGCATTAAAAAAACAGGAAAAAGAAAGAAACAGATACATAGATATATAATCACAGTCAACTTTGTGAATGAGGACCTAATCAGGAAAGTGACACCATTATGGTTTTATGAATAGCTTTATATAATTGAGGAATTACCTTCTTGGTTTACTAGAGTGTTTGATCGTTTAAAAAATTTTAAGAAATCAAAATTAGAAGTATTTTCCTTTTAGACCACAATCACAATTTCATTCAGATAGTTGAACTACTGGGATATTTTCTAAATCCCAGAGAAATGGTGACATAATGTCCACTATGGCTTGAATGGTGTTGTATTTTTATGCTATGAATTGAATCAATAACTTCAGATGAATATCCATGAAACTCGCAAACGTAAATATGCTTCCATAAACACATTCTCAAGCTCAAAATGAGTTTATGTTAAACAAAAGAAATTGCAATGTAAACCAATCACATCATATTTGGATGGACATGTCATATGAACAAAACAGCAACACAAGTTGCGTCTCTCCTAACAGTCCTATTAGTCGCAAGGCGTAGATGGATTTACTCAGGTTATAGTGTACGGAAGCAGTGTCAACAATGGTACTGAACAATTTATATGCAGATTACATTGGCTTGATAATTCAATTCCTGGACACCATTTTTATTCTACTGTAAATTTTGTCAACACTCAATTAAATGTCTATCCTATATCACGTCTACCCTAATTTATGTCTACCCTAAATTACGTTTATCCTAAAGTATGTCTACCCTAAATTAAATCTACACTCAAATATGTCTACACTAAATTATGCCTACCCTAAATTATGTCAACACTAAATTGCATCTACCCTTACTTCTTACGTCTACAATAAATTACGTCTACTCTAAAGTATGTCTACCCTAAATTTCGTCTACCCTAAATGACGTCTACCTTAAAGTATGTCTACCCTAAATGACGTCTACCTTAAAGTATGTCTACCCTAATTTACGTCTACCCTAAATAACGTCTACCTTAAAGTATGTCTACCCTAAATTACGTCTACCTTAAAAGTATGTCTGCTCTAAATGACGTCTACTCTAAAGTATGTCTACCCTAAATAACGTCTACCCTAAAGTATATCTACCCTTAATTACCCTAAATGTTCAAAGGCAAGCAACTCTAATTCAATTATTGTGACTTATTGCCTATAATGGTGGAAGGGAAGCAACTCTAGTTCAGTTGAAATATCGTGACTATAAACAATAACGGTCACATAAAAAGGGAAATATATGTAGTTCTGTTGAATTTTTGTTACCTATAATGGTCAAAGAGAAAAAGCTCCAGTTCAGTATGAAGTAGTGTGACATATAGTTATTATTGATCAAAGGGAAACAACTATCGCTCAGTTGAAAAAAAAATGTAAATATAATCATTAATGGTCAAAGGGAAGCAACTCTAGTGTAGTTGAATTATTGGGACTTATAGTCTATAATGGGCAAAGGGAAATAACTCTATTTCAGTTGAAATATTGTGACGTTTAGTTATTAATGGTCAATGGGAAATAACTCTAGTTCAGTTGAAATGTATTATAATCAATAATGGTCAAAGGGAAGCAACTCTAGTTCAGTTGCAATATTGGGACTTATAGTCTTTAATTGTCAAAGGGAAATAACTCTAGTTCAGTTGAAAAATTGTGACGTATAGTTATTGATGTTTAAGGGAAGCAACTCTAATTCAGTTGAAATATCGTGATTATGTCAATAACGGTCAAAGGGAAATTACTGTAGTTCTGTTGAATTATTGTGACTTATTGCTTATAATGGTCAAAGGGAAGCAACTCTAGTTCAATTGAAATATTGTGACTATAAACAATAACGATCAAATAAAAAGGGAAATATATGAAGTTCAGTTGAATTATTTTGACTCATACTGAACTTTAGTATGAAGTATTGTCACATATAGTTATTTATGGTCAAAGGGAAACAACTTTCGTTCAGATGAAAAAATGTAAATATAATCATTAATGGTCAATGGGAAGCATCTAGTTCAGTTGAGTTATTGGGACTTATAGTCTATAATAGTCAAAGGGAAATAACTCTAGTTCAGTTGAAATATTGTGACATATAGTTATTAATAGTCAAAGGGAAATAACTCTAGTTCAGATGAAAAAATGTAAATATAATCAGTAATGGTCAAAGGGAAACAACTCTAATTCAGTTAAAGTAGTGGACATAATTATAAAGTTATTTATGGTCAAAGGGAAACAACTCTTGTTCATTTGAAATAATGTTGATATAAACAATAATAGCCAAAGGCAGACAACTGTTGTTCAGTTGAATTATTGTGACTATAATCAATAATAGTAATAATGTTCAAAGGGAAGCAACTTTAGTTCAGTTGAAATAGCATGACTATTGTCAATAACGGTCAAAAGGGAATAACTCTTAATTCATTTGAAATAGTGTGACTATTGTCAATAATGGTCACCGACCATTTGTACCAAGTAATTACAAAATCCGTCAAACATTTAAAACATATGGAGTGGGTTCAAAATAATTCCCATTTGACCTTAACATTGAACCGACATGACAGGACGCTGCGAAGTTCAGGCGAGGAACATTTAAGTTTTGCGTGTTCATACAAAGAACATTTTAGTTTTGCCTCTGTGCAGTTAAATGGAATGCCTGTGGTCATTGGTGTGTAAATCTTACATTTGATGATAATAAAAATTTTGAAGAATGCAATCTTCCGTGAGGCTGTCAACATATTTATAAAGTAAAACATTATTATAATAGCTAAGCAACTGAAGTAAGACCGGTACATCGACAAAAATACAAACATAATAGGTTGTTATTGATATTGATGAGAAATGGACGACTTTATAAAAGACGCAAATATATTTTTTACTCCACTGTAAATATAAAGCTTTAAACTGGTTAGTGGAATTAGTTTTTTTCATATATATGATAGATCAGGGTTTTATAAACAAGAGCATGAATGGCGAAACATTTCAGTATCTAGCTAAGGAAAATATAACTGCTGATCAGAGGTTGATCTTTTACATAATTATCTTACGGGTGCAAATTAGATAATGATCATTAATTGATTCTATTGGGATATTAACATTAGCTTTATTTTGTAGCATATTTGAGAAGGCTTGGTCTATCAATGTAGCAGATTAACTTGTTAGTAGTTACATAGAGAATATTGATTTGAGGATATATTCAAATGTCTGTCTGTCTGTCTGTCTGTCTGTCTGTCTGTCTGTCTGTCTGTCTGTCTGTCTGTCTGTCTGTCTGTCTGTCTGTCTGTCTGTCTGTCTGTCTGTCTGTCTGTCTGTCTGTCTGTCTGTCTGTCTGTCTGTCTGTCTGTCTGTCTGTCGTCCATCTGTCCGTCCATCCGTCCGTCCATCTGTCCGTCCGACTGTCCGTCCGACTGTCTGTCTGTTCATGTACACCATATCTTGTATACATGTACACGTGAATTGTATTTATCTTGTGAAATAATTGTGTGTTTTATTGTGTCACCTTGGTACATGTGCATCCAAACTTAGTGAATACTGATCTATTTCATGGTCAAGTGATTTCAGTCAGTATTGGTTCCTGGCTTGTGACTTGGCTCAGATAAACTTCATAGATAGAAAAGGGTACCATAATTGTAGCATGAGTATAACATGTGTTCACCTGTAATTGCCATGTGCTATAGTCCAGGTGTAAAATTCAGGTGTAGGAATCTCACAGCTGTTTTATTCAATGTGGTATTTATATGATGTATGTTTGTTTTTTAATTTTTAGATATAAAAACAGAGAATACTATTTTTCATATATTTCATGACATTCAAGGCAGTAATTTTTTGTACTGAACACAAGAAAAAGAAACTTTTTGTTGGGTGGCTATATCTCAGAATTGGATATATATACATGTATCATTTTAGCTCATCTTTTTTAATAAAGTGAATAGCTATTGTTTTGACATTGGTATTGTTATCATGTTATACAAGGTGTTTCAGTTTCATGTGTTTATAATTTGTTTTATTTACGCAATATGTAAAAGCAGAAAACACCGTTTGAAAGAAGACATTTTAAAATTCAATCATATTCCATAATACATGTCAGCATTGTTTGAAAAATGTGACATATTTTTCTCTAACTTTTGGTATCGTATATACACCGCAAAACTATTTACACATTAATCTGTAATATGTAGTTGTTACAGTGAGTGAGTGAATGTAGCACATATACCTGTATAAACAATGTACCAGTATGTGGCTAATTTACCTAAGTTTGTGCTCTGAATCTTAAAGTTTTAAGTTGTTTAGCTTCGGTTTGAATGGTGCAGGAACATAAATGTTATTCATGTCCATATGTTAGTTTGTCTGTCCATCCATTCTTGTGTTTAAGGTCAAGTTTGTTTCTGATCATTAATTTCTGAAAGTGTATTCAAGTAGATTATATTTCACACTTAACTGCTTGATTGTAAAGTACAGGTCACTTAATTCAATATTTGTCAACATTGGGCAAATTTACAGGAGTTATCATTATCAGTGGCCCCTTTTCGACTTAATTTTCAGTTTCTGATCAATTAATTTTTGGCATTATAAGATGCAAGCCTATAGTCATAGAAGTATAATTTCTTGGACAAGAACTGGCCACATTGGGTATTTGATTTCAGAGTTATGGCCCTTGAATCTTCAAAAAATGCATTATTTGATAATGTTTGTACTCCAGTACTCCTAGTTTATATTTGATTTTCACCAAACTAACACAGTTTAGTTATATAACTTAAATGTCTTAGACAAATTGGATACGGTAATTAATATCAGAGTTATGGCCCATGACTGGTTAAGCATACATTATTTGACATGTGCACTCTAGCATAAATCTGCAATTTTTATGCAATCCTCATCGTACTTACACAGCAGTTATATGACCAGCATAATATCTCAAACAACTGATCAAGTTGTCAAAACTTGAGTTATATAATGTTGTGTGCATTCTAGTTCAGCAATTTTCATTGACATTGGGTCCTTGCCAGACTTATACAGAGGGTATATAACAATTTCTTGAACTGGCTAAATTGAATAATTTATGTTGGGAGTTGATTGGTTAGTAAACTGTCAAAAATGTGTTATTTGACCATATGTGTACTCCAGCACAGACAGTTTTTCTTCACTCTTCACCAAAATGTGTTATTTGACCTTATGTGCACTCTAGCACAGACAGTTTTTCTTCGATTTGCATCAAAATTACAAAATAGTTATATAACCATCATGCTTTCACTATTAGGCTGTGACTTTTCATTTATCCTGACTAACACAGTAGTTATATACCATGTAACCATACTGTTTTTGAGCTGATCAAATTGGATAATTAATGTCAGAAAAATAATGTATGATGTTTTGTGCTCTCTTGGGTACCCGTAGTTTCTATCTGATTTTTACCAAACTTGCACAACAGTTATATACCTATAATATCTCAACTGACCAACTTTAAATGTCTGAGGCATGACCCTTGAATTACCAAAAAAATTGCCTACTTTGGCATTGTCTCCTCTGCCACAGGTGAGTGCTTTAGGACCGATGTGGACCACCTGTCTTGTAAACACCAGCACCTTCAATGTTAACATGATCCTGACCAAACTTGGTCAGAGTTTATGTCACTGGAAGTTGCCTATTTTGGTATTGCCTCCACTGCCACAGGTGAGTGCTTTAGGACCAATGTGGACCACCTGTCTTGTAAACACCAGCATCTTCAATGTTAACATGATCCTGACCAAACTTGATCAGAGTTTATGTCACTGGAAGTTGCCTACTTTGGTATTGCCTCCTCTACCACAGGTGAGTGCTTTAGGATCAATATGGACCACCTGTCTTGTAAACACCAGCACCTTCAATGTTCACATGATCCTGACCAAACTTGATCAGAGTTTATGTCACTGGGAGTTGCCTACTTTGGTATTGCCTCCACTGCCACAGGTGAGTGCTTTAGGACCAATGTGGACCACCTGTCTTGTAAACACCAGCACCTTCAATGTTAACATGATCCTGACCAAACTTGATCAGAGTTTATGTCACTGGAAGTTGCCTACTTTGGTATTGCCTCCACTGCCACAGCTGAGTGCTTTAGGACCAATGTGGACCACCTGTCTTGTAAACACCAGCACCTTCAATGTTAACATGATCCTGACCAAACTTGATCAGAGTTTTTATGTCCGCAAAAGTTCTTTATTTTACAGGCTATATGGAACTAGAATGGACAGAGTTTTAGTCCTTGGTTGGTTGAAAAATGCCCTGTAAACAGCAACACCTTAAATTTTCATTGGGTCATGACCAAATTTGGCATAAAAGCTCATACGAGTTGTTCATACAACCTGTTTTTTTTTGTGAAACAACAAGAATTATTTCTCTTGAATCATTGTAAAAAAACAAAGGAAAAATTTTTCAGCTCAGTATTTTAAGTTTCCTTTAATAAGATATTTTGATGAAATTGCATGAATATGGAAAATGAAGACAGATAAATAGAAAAATCGCCTGCACTAATTAATTCATTTCAAGATTTTTTTTATGAAATTTGGTGTATTACATCCTTGAGATGAAGAGGAAGCTTGTGATTGATTTTGAAGTAAATGGGGTCAAGGTCATGGTTACTTAAAAAACAAAGTGGTTTCCACTAAATAACTTGAAAAATTTGAGGGAATTTGGCTACACACATGAAAAAAAGCTTGATATTAATGTTTAAGGTAAATTTTTGTCACTGTTACCAGAGTATAAAAACAATTTTTGCTCAATAACTGAATTTCCGTCAGATATTTTGATGACATTTGTATAAGGATTTGTGTTGAATGTTGCTCAGGTAAAGGTCAGAAGAAAGCTTAGTAACTTTCCACCTTATTGCATAGGACCTTTAAATGTGGCACTCCTGTAAGATCCTCTATTTATTTCTCAGATGTATATTATCACTTCAGATTAAACAGCAGGTCAAGGAAAATGTCTTTAACATGGTGATGGAAGTTGTGTAGGATGCTGTTGTTGGTGTCGTTCTAGAAACACACTATGCAGTTTCCTCAGTAGTTCCTGAGTGAGTGACAGACTGCCAGGGCCCCTGCAGACTGGGACCTAGCAAGCATACAGCAAACAGAGCCATCAGATCTCCTCTTTGAGGTAAGTTACACCACTGTTTATTTTATTGATACATATTTCATTACCAGTATTTCAGAATTACATAATTATATAACAAAGAATGTTGTATTAATCTCTAGCTGGGCCTGATTGACTCGGGTTAGTTGGCTGCATGTCTGACTGTCAGTCCAGGGGCTGTGAGTTGGAATCCCTGCCTGGCAACAGTCTCTGTGATGATATACAACATTTTGTCTCATTGTTGATTGTCTCTAACTGCTGATTCAAGTGGGAAAGTTGTCAGTTACTTGTGAAAATGGGTGTGCTCGAGTACTGGTTAACCTTGCAGGATCAGAGGAAAGAGAGGTTAGATTAAATGATCATCTATTGGCCATCAATGGCATAAAAATGATGCTAAATATTCAAACAAACAAATCTTTCTTTATCCAAAAACTTGTGGAATGACAGTGGTTCCACTCAATCTGACTCAGTCTGAAGGGTTCCTCCACTAATAAAACTGGATATGCCATAGATAACCTGAAATGTGTTGAAAATGGCGTTAAACCACATTAAAAAACAAACACATATACTGAAAATAATAAGTAACTATATATTGAACCTTGACAAAAGAAACATTCTTAACCCTACAACTAAATTAGTCCTTTGAATCATGAATGTCATAAATTAAGATTTATTCAATATTTTGTGACTTCAAAATTAAATTATTTTTACGGCAAGTCTACATAGTTGTCACAATGGCGGTTTGGTATATAATTGTTCATGTGTCTATGTGTGCTTTTGTCTGATCTTGTCCAGGTTTTACTTTCTCATGTATAGAGGGATTTTAAAGCAACCATAGTTAAAATACCGTGGTCATACTTAGACATTCAAGGTCATACTTAGACATTCAAGGTCATACTTAAACATTCAAGGTCATACTTAAACATTTAAGGTCATACTTAAACATTCAAGGTCATACTTAAACATTCAAGGTCAGACAATGTTCACATGTAGATAATGATTAATACTGTTTGCTTGACATTGTGACCCGGAGTGGGCATCTGATATGGAAAAAGGAGATAGTTTACTGATATACATACATGAGTGTCCCATGCATAAATTGTGTTGTAATTTTTGAAACATTCTTTGCTGTCTTTTATTTCCTGACAAAAGTTCTCTCGGTCATGTAGTTTGAAAGAAATCTTTTAACAATGTACAATTTTGTTTTACAAAATAGTTTTCTAAAATGGGACAATAAGAATTTGGTTGCAAAAATAAAACCATAATTTGAATTAATTCCCAATGTATTGGCAAATATAAAAAAACATGAGATTAGGCCATTATAAATAAATTGTTAGATAATCGTTCATTTTTTTTTTATAAAAAAGGAGAGTGGGGGAGGATTTTATTTTGTATTTTTATGATTAAAGGTTTAAAAAAAAATATAAATGAAATTGAAAAGGGTTGGGGCAGCATGAAAATTAGAGGGCAGGCGGGGATGATAGTCTAGCAATTAATATATTATGGCCTTAATTTTGTAGTATAGGCCAAGACAAAATAATCATATGTTCTCTGTATCGTATCACTCTGGGTAAATAAATTAGCTGCCATTTGTGGAATGGTGAATGGGCATTAAGTTGACCCATATGAAGATGATTTCCTGTGAATAACTTCAGAATTGGTGTATGTGAGTAATGTTTTGTGTGTGGCTGTATAAATTATGACATGCAGGTCAAGTTTGATATGTTTCGACATTTCGTCACATTAGGGAGTTGTGGCACCTTGTATTTAAGTAATATTGGATGTTTAATTATAAGATACAGGAAGAGTTCAATATTGTAAAGTTTTGGTTTCTTTTGAAAAGTTTCATGTAAGTAATATCTGGTGTGTAGTTGTATCCTCATACAGACAAAGTTTGATATTTGTCAATGTTGGTTAGGAGTTAAGTCCCCTTATGGCTAGGGTAGCATTGTCCTATTGATTAGTTACGTGTTGTGTGAAGGCAATGACCCTGGCTGATATACATTGTACACATCTGACAGAATAACTGCATCAAAGCAACATCATCTTAATGTCTGTGTTGGTCAGGAGTTATGTCCCCTTATGACTAGGGTAGCCTTATCCTGTTGATTAATTCAGTGTTGTGTGAAGGCAATGACCCTGGCTGATATACATTGTACACATCTGACAGAATCACTGCATCAAAATAACATCATCTTAATCTCTGTGTTGGTGTTTTGGTATTTATGATGGCAATGCAAACAATGATTGGAGCAGGTGCCTTGTTTAGAGTCACGGAAGCAGTGCTCTAGCAGTAGAGCCTCTGTATGGCATGTAGAAATTGACGGTTTGGGCATCGGCCAGTTAAAGATTAAATAAGGTCAATATATGTATATTTTACATTTGAGATATATTGAGGTTTCCGTCAAGGAAAAGTCGATAGTGGGTGTGCAGATCTGACAGTTGCCGCAATATGACACTTCCTGTTCACTTCCAGTAACTCAGCTGTAGCTGGTGAGCCAGGCAAAGCTCTGGTATATTGATTGAACGTCTAAGGTATACAAAAGTATTAAGACATCTATAAAATATCTTTTGATTTGTACTACTTTATTTTAGTTCCTTTTCAAAGTAAGCCCACAATTTTGTGAATATTTTCAACATGAGAAAGGCGACTGGGAGTGGTGCTGGTGTTAATCAAGGTCAAGATTACTGACAAAAGAAAAAAAAAGTGTTTAATCAGTAACTTAAGTTTCCTTAAGATATTTTGGTGAAAATTTTGTGTAAAGGTTCCTAGCAGGTAAATCAGGTCAAGGTCACTGTTACTAAAAACAGCAAAATATTTTCCCTTTAGATATGTTATTGAAATTTTTTGATTATTAAAATGTTTCCAGTCTGCTTGTTACATACGTGTATAGACTGATTTTAGAAGCAATGTCATATACCACATATATCATCACAGAGACTTGGCCGAGCAGGGATTCGAACTCATGACGCCTGGATTGATAATCAGACATGCTACACTGAAATGCAACAAGGGACCGATTTTAACATAAGACTGCTATGCTATTTTAGAACTTATTTTGGTTACATATAGTCTTAACAATTGATAGTAGTGCTTGAAAGAAATTTAATATACATAATAGGCCAACAGGGATAAAATTGTGAAATTTCAAAGATCTTCATCTCAATAATATTTTGGCTATATGAGCAAGAGTTGTATCTTTTAGCTTGGCTATTTGTAGAATAGGAGGACTGTTGTACTTGCCCTGGCTTCAGTTTTGGTTTTTCAGGCTTAAGTTTTTGTCTCGCTGTGACTAAGGAGCGAAAGCGAGATTAAGGTGTTGCTTTTCTGTCATTTGCGGCAGCGTCAAACTTTTATATTTAGCTCCAATGTTGAGTTTTTCGTTTTTAAACTATTTCTCAACAAGTACAAGTGCTTGGACACTCATACTTGGATCATAGTTACAACTAACACCCTGCATCACATTAATACTGCAGATATATATTATATATTTTATTTCGATTTACCGCAACTCAATTAGGAGGTTTTCTAATAACGGTTAATTAAACCCCCAAAAATATTTTTTGCAGATTATGTAAACAGCTACAAGTTAGGTATAAACGATATATTGTAGCAACCATAATGTTTTATAGCTGCTAAAAATGTCAAAAGTACCTGAAAACCTTGCGGAGTGAAAAGCTTCCACACTGCTCTATTACAACCATATGCATCTATTTACTACCGTGATGAGAGGGTATCGAGTCAAAGGTAGTGATATTTTTTCTACTTACCTGCCTCCATGAAAAATACTGGGTTGGAGCACAGCAAACAAAAGATGGCCTGAGCAGATCATGTAGATCTGAAACATAAGGATAGAGGTCCACTTTGAACAGGAGGTAGTGTAGACCTCTGACTGTAGGATTGGGATTAACTATGCACAGGAGGTTGTGTCGACCTCTGACTGCAGGATGAAGATTCACATTGCACAGGAGGTAGTGTAGACCTCTGAGTGTAGGATGGTGATTCACATTGCACAGGAGGTAGTGTAGACCTCTGACTGCAGGATGGGGATTCACTTTGCACAGGAGGTAGTGTAGACCTCTGACTGTAGGATGGTGATTTACATTGTACAGGAGGTAGTGTAGACCTCTGACTGTAGGATGGTGATTCACATTGCACAGGAGGTAGTGTATACCTCTGACTGTAGGATGGTGATTCACATTGCACAGGAGGTAGTGTAGACCTCTGACTGCAGGATGGGGATTCACTTTGCACAGGAGGTAGTGTAGACCTCTGACTGTAGGATGGTGATTTACATTGTACAGGAGGTAGTGTAGACCTCTGACTGTAGGATGGTGATTCACATTGCACAGGAGGTAGTGTAGACCTCTGACTGTAGGATGGTGATTCACATTGCACAGAATGTAGTGTAGACCTCTGACTGTAGGATGGGGATTCACATTGCACAGGAGGTAGTGTAGACCTCTGACTGCAGGATGGTTATTCACACTGCACAGTAGGTAGTGTAGTCCTCTGACTGTTGGAAAGTGATTCATTTTTCAAAAGAGACCTCTGCACCCGATATGATCAGGTTGTATAGACCTCTGGCTTTGACTAGGGCCAGTGGAAAATCTTTTTTTTAGATCAGTGTTTTAATTGGTTATTATAAGTCAACTTTTTTTATTTAAATAAAATTAGATAAAAAAACACAACCTTATGCTACTCAGTGAATTGACATTGTTATGAAATAAAACCATTGAAAAATATTCACTCGTGTGAAAGATAAGCTCAGTTTTATGTTCTTTCATTTATTTGCTCTTCGACAGCCTCATGTCATTTTAGTTTGATACATAAGTCATCCAGTCATGTGATAAAAATCTGGTGGCCCCATTTTGTTTGGAAGTATATTTTAATCACCGTGATCTAATTGGAATGATAAAGGCAATTGTTATCTTTTTGGTAGAAAACTATTATTTTATAGTAACTTAAACATTATATATTTTTAAGCATTTAGTGTCAACATTTGTTTTGCATTATAAATATTTAATGGGGATTCTTAAGTGCTTGAAAACCAGTAACACCATCATGATTGGAAGCACAAAGTGCACAGGTTTACTGACAAGTTTACAGACACTTGAATCACTGATTAACACATCTGATGTTCAGAGAGATTTGTTTCTTGTACTGGGTGTGACTCTCCTTGTACACAGAACCGACAGTTATTTTGTACCCTGATCTTTTCGAAGAGTACCAAACCCTGGCCATTTCGTACCCAAACCCTGGTCAATTCAGACCCTAGCCGTTGTTGATTCATACCTTCTATAATGTTCTCATTCTTTTGTTCAAGTTCTATTTTATTATCAACGTTACTTGATTTCCGTGTTTGATTGCCGATTTTTCTCAAAAAGGATTATTTCCACACATATATGCACCACTTATGCAATTAAAGAAATTTTTTTATTAAAATTCATTTCCTGCATTCTTGGAGGCATTTCCATGAGATATGATGAATTAAAAGTCAAATAATAAAAAAGGCCAGGCGTTGCTGCATAAAGGCAACTATGTCTAATTTTATTTTGACGGACACTGGTACTCTATATTACATGGAAGATGTCACATCTAATTATGAGAAGCCGGTCTAAGTGGTATAATGATCAACTACGTCTCACTGCTGAAATTGTGGAGTTAGAGCCCAGCTTGGTCCAAAATCTTTGTGAGAAGCCAGTCTAAGTGGTATAATGATCAACTACCTCTGACTGCTGAAATTTTGGGTTAGAGCCCAGCTTGGTCCAAAATCTTTGTGAGAAGCCAGTCTAAGTGGTATAATGATCAACTACATCTCACTGCTGAAATTGTGGGGTTAGAGCCCAGCTTGGTCCAAAATCTTTGTGAGAAGCCAGTCTAAGTGGTATAATGATCAACTACGTCTCACTGCTGAAATTGTGGGTTAGAGCCCAGCTTGGTCCAAAATCTTTGTGAGAAGCCAGTCTAAGTGGTATAATGATCAACTACATCTCACTGCTGAAATTGTGGGGTTAGAGCCCAGCTTGGTCCAAAATCTTTGTGAGAAGCCAGTCTAAGTGGTATAATGATCAACTACGTCTCACTGCTGAAATTGTGGGTTAGAGCCAAGCTTGGTCCAAAATCTTTGTGAGAAGCCAGTCTAAGTGGTATAATGATCAACTACGTCTCACTGCTGAAATTTTGGGTTAGAGCCCAGCTTGGTCCAAAATCTTTGTGAGAAGCCAGTCTAAGTGGTATAATGATCAACTACATCTCACTGCTGAAATTGTGGGGTTAGAGCCCAGCTTGGTCCAAAATCTTTGTGAGAAGCCAGTCTAAGTGGTATAATGATCAACTACGTCTCACTGCTGAAATTGTGGGTTAGAGCCCAGCTTGGTCCAAAATCTTTGTGAGAAGCCAGTCTAAGTGGTATAATGATCAACTACGTCTCACTGCTGAAATTGTGGGTTAGAGCCCAGCTTGGTCCAAAATCTTTGTGAGAAGCCAGTCTAAGTGGTATAATGATCAACTACATCTCACTGCTGAAATTGTGGGGTTAGAGCCCAGCTTGGTCCAAAATCTTTGTTAGAAGCCAGTCTAAGTGGTATAATGATCAACTACGTCTCACTGCTGAAATTGTGGGTTAGAGCCCAGCTTGGTCCGAAATCTTTGTGAGAAGCCAGTCTAAGTGGTATAATGATCAACTACGTCTCACTGCTGAAATTTTGGGTTAGAGCCCAGCTTGGTCCAAAATCTTTGTGAGAAGCCAGTCTAAGTGGTATAATGATCAACTACATCTCACTGCTGAAATTGTGGGGTTAGAGCCCAGCTTGGTCCAAAATCTTTGTGAGAAGCCAGTCTAAGTGGTATAATGATCAACTACGTCTCACTGCTGAAATTGTGGGTTAGAGCCCAGCTTGTCCAAAATCTTTGTGAGAAGCCAGTCTAAGTGGTATAATGATCAACTACGTCTCACTGCTGAAATTGTGGGTTAGAGCCCAGCTTGTCCAAAATCTTTGTGAGAAGCCAGTCTAAGTGGTATAATGATCAACTACGTCTCACTGCTGAAATTGTGGGTTAGAGTCCAGCTTGGTCCAAAATCTTTGTGAGAAGCCAGTCTAAGTGGTATAATGATCAACTACCTCTCACTGCTGAAATTGTGGGTTAGAGCCCAGCTTGGTCCAAAATCTTTGTGAGAAGCCAGTCTAAGTGGTATAATGATCAACTACGTCTCACTGCTGAAATTGTGGGTTAGAGCCCAGCTTGGTCCAAAATCTTTGTAAGAAGCCAGTCTAAGTGGTATAATGATCAACTACATCTCACTGCTGAAATTGTGGGTTAGAGCCCAGCTTGGTCCAAAATCTTTGTAAGAAGCCAGTCTAAGTGGTATAATGATCAACTACATCTCACTGCTGAAATTGTGGGTTAGAGCCCAGCTTGGTCCAAAATCTTTGTGAGAAGCCAGTCTAAGTGGTATAATGATCAACTACATCTCACTGCTGAAATTGTGGGTTAGAGCCCAACTTGGTCCAAAATCTTTGTGTGAAGCCAGTCTAAGTGGTATAATGATCAACTACATCTCACTGCTGAAATTGTGGGTTAGAGCCCAGCTTGGTCCAAAATCTTTGTAAGAAGCCAGTCTAAGTGGTATAATGATCAACTACATCTCACTGCTGAAATTGTGGGTTAGAGCCCAGCTTGGTCCAAAATCTTTATGAGAAGCCAGTCTAAGTGGTATAATGATCAACTACATCTCACTGCTGAAATTGTGGGTTAGAGCCCAGCTTGGTCCAAAATCTTTGTAAGAAGCCAGTCTAAGTGGTATAATGATCAACTACATCTCACTGCTGAAATTGTGGGTTAGAGCCCAGCTTGGTCCAAAATCTTTGTGAGAAGCCAGTCTAAGTGGTATAATGATCAACTACATCTCACTGCTGAAATTGTGGGTTAGAGCCCAGCTTGGTCCAAAATCTTTGTGTGAAGCCAGTCTAAGTGGTATAATGATCAACTACATCTCACTGCTGAAATTGTGGGTTAGAGCCCAGCTTGGTCCAAAATCTTTGTAAGAAGCCAGTCTAAGTGGTATAATAATCAACTACATCTCACTGCTGAAATTGTGGGTTAGAGCCCAGCTTGGTCCAAAATCTTTATGAGAAGCCAGTCTAAGTGGTATAATGATCAACTACATCTCACTGCTGAAATTGTGGGTTAGAGCCCAGCTTGGTCCAAAATCTTTGTGAGAAGCCAGTCTAAGTGGTATAATGATCAACTACGTCTCACTGCTGAAATTGTGGGTTAGAGCCCAGCTTGGTCCAAAATCTTTGTAAGAAGCCAGTCTAAGTGGTATAATGATCAACTACATCTCACTGCTGAAATTGTGGGTTAGAGCCCAGCTTGGTCCAAAATCTTTATGAGAAGCCAGTCTAAGAGGTATAATGATCAACTACATCTCACTGCTGAAATTGTGGGTTAGAGCCCAGCTTGGTCCAAAATCTTTATGAGAAGCCAGTCTAAGTGGTATAATGATCAACTACATCTCACTGCTGAAATTGTGGGTTAGAGCCCAGCTTGGTCCAAAATCTTTGTAAGAAGCCAGTCTAAGTGGTATAATGATCAACTACATCTCACTGCTGAAATTGTGGGTTAGAGCCCAGCTTGGTCCAAAATCTTTGTGAGAAGCCAGTCTAAGTGGTATAATGATCAACTACATCTCACTGCTGAAATTGTGGGTTAGAGCCCAGCTTGGTCCAAAATCTTTGTGTGAAGCCAGTCTAAGTGGTATAATGATCAACTACATCTCACTGCTGAAATTGTGGGTTAGAGCCCAGCTTGGTCCAAAATCTTTGTAAGAAGCCAGTCTAAGTGGTATAATAATCAACTACATCTCACTGCTGAAATTGTGGGTTAGAGCCCAGCTTGGTCCAAAATCTTTATGAGAAGCCAGTCTAAGTGGTATAATGATCAACTACATCTCACTGCTGAAATTGTGGGTTAGAGCCCAGCTTGGTCCAAAATCTTTGTGAGAAGCCAGTTTAAGTGGTATAATGATCAACTACGTCTCACTGCTGAAATTGTGGGTTAGAGCCCAGCTTGGTCCAAAATCTTTGTAAGAAGCCAGTCTAAGTGGTATAATGATCAACTACATCTCACTGCTGAAATTGTGGGTTAGAGCCCAGCTTGGTCCAAAATCTTTATGAGAAGCCAGTCTAAGAGGTATAATGATCAACTACATCTCACTGCTGAAATTGTGGGTTAGAGCCCAGCTTGGTCCAAAATCTTTGTAAGAAGCCAGTCTAAGTGGTATAATGATCAACTACATCTCACTGCTGAAATTGTGGGTTAGAGCCCAGCTTGGTCCAAAATCTTTGTGAGAAGCCAGTCTAAGTGGTATAATGATCAACTACATCTCACTGCTGAAATTGTGGGTTAGAGCCCAGCTTGGTCCAAAATCTTTGTGTGAAGCCAGTCTAAGTGGTATAATGATCAACTACATCTCACTGCTGAAATTGTGGGTTAGAGTCCAGCTTGGTCCAAAATCTTTGTAAGAAGCCAGTCTAAGTGGTATAATAATCAACTACATCTCACTGCTGAAATTGTGGGTTAGAGCCCAGCTTGGTCCAAAATCTTTATGAGAAGCCAGTCTAAGTGGTATAATGATCAACTACATCTCACTGCTGAAATTGTGGGTTAGAGCCCAGCTTGGTCCAAAATCTTCGTGAGAAGCCAGTTGGACATTGTCTCTACTCAGATCTGGAGGTTTTTCTTCACCAATAAAATTGGATGTTGTATATGAACTGTGTTGTTTTGAACATGGTATTGAATCTCGTTCATTGTTGCAGACAAAATTGTTTAATTTGAATGACAGTATTTTCATTGAACATTTATTCAAAAATAGTACATGTACATTATATAGCAGTGTTTTTTTTTGACCATTTTTATGCCCCGCCCCCCCCCCCCCCCCCGAAAAAATTTTTTTGGGTGGCATATGGTAAACGCAGCGTCCGTCCGTCCGTCTGTCCGGGCGGACAAATGGGTATTTAAGTGTCTAGGGTTTAGGGTTAGTAATTTTTATGGACAGTTGAAAAGCTGTTGAAAAAACATTAAGTGGCTGTTCTAGACACTTAAAAAACAGCTCTTAGGTGGCTTTTTTTCTTTTATGTGGCTAAAATTTAGCCACACAAGTAATACGATTGACGCAAAGAAGCCACTTAAATACCCATTTGTGAGAACGTCCGTCTGTCCTTCCGTCCGGTATTTCGTTTCCGGCCTGTAACTTTGTCATGCATAGATGGATTTTGTTGATACTTGCTAAAAATGATCAACATAGTATAACGATGTGTTGCAAGTAAGACCCACACCCATACCTCAAAGGTCAAAGTCACAATTTGAGTTTGTTTGACAACACTTTGAGTTTGTGTGAGATTTCGTTTCCGGCCTGTAACTTTCTCATGCATAGATGGATTTTGTTGATACTTGCTACAAATGATCAACATAACATGACGACATGTCGCGAGTAAAACCCACACCCATACCTCAAAGGTCAAGGTCACAATTTGAGTTTGTTTGACAACACATTGAGTTTGTGTGAGATTTCGTTTCCGGCCTGTAACTTTGTCATGCATTGATGGATTTTGTTGATACTTGCTACAAATGATCAACATAACATATCATATATTTTTATTTTCACAGACCATTTGGGGGGCAAGTGACACTTAACAGTGACATTTCTTGTTATAGCTGTTATTGGGTCATATTCCAAATGGCAAATAGTATCTTTTTTTCCCTATTGAGTGGTAAAAATTACCAATTGGAAACTATTTTGTATTTCATGTACATGGTATCTCTTGTATACATGTACATGCCACATGTTTTGTACTGTACTTATATTGTGTATTATTTAACTTGTACATTTAAAACATGAGCAAATCATGCATCATCAAACTTTGTGAATACTGATCTACTTCATGGTCAAATATTGGTTCCTTGCTTGTGACCTAACTCAGATAAACTTCATAGATAGGAAAGGGTACCAAGAAGGTAGCATGGGTATTACATGTGTTCACCTGTAATTGACATGTGCTTTTAGTCCAGGTGTAAAATTCACAAAGGAAGCACATGGCTGTTATATTTAATGAGGTATTGATGTGATGTACATTTGTTTGTTTTTTTAACTTTTTAGATATAAATTCAGAAAATAATATTTCATATATTTTATGACATTCAAGGCAATAATTTATAATTCTGTGTACTCACAGAGACTTGTGGTGTACTGTCAGAGCAAAAATCAGATGTAACATTTTAGCCTATCTTTTTCAATCAGAAATGTCAATGCTTAAAAACCCCAAAATAGTGTTTATCTGGAGCACTGCATTGTTGTTGTCATTGTCGTCCAGTTAAAGTTTATGTTTAGTTCAGCCTTTTCTCTGTTTCAGAACAAACTACTGATGTTATGTTGACTTAAAACTTCATAAACACATTTATATCATGTTATACAGGCTGTTTCAGAACAAACTACTGATGTTATGTTGACTTAAAACTTCATAAACACATTTATATCATGTTATACAGGCTGTTTCAGAACAAACTACTGATGTTATGTTGACTTAAGACTTCATAAACACATTCATATCATGTTATACAGGCTGTTTCAGAACAAACTACTGATGTTATGTTGACTTAAAACTTCATAAACACATTCATATCATGTTATGCAGAATGTTTCAGAACAAACTACTGATGTTATGTTGACATAAAACTTCATAAACACATTCATATCATGTTATGCAGGCTGTTTCAGAACAAACTACTGATGTTATGTTGACTTAAAACTTCATAAACACATTCATATCATGTTATACAGGCTGTTTCAGAACAAACTACTGATGTTATGTTGACTTAAAACTTCATAAACACATTCATATCATGTTATACAGGCTGTTTCAGAACAAACTACTGATGTTATATTGACTTAAAACTTCATAAACACATTCATATCATGTTATACAGGCTGTTTCAGAACAAACTACTGATGTTATGTTGACTTAAAACTTCATAAACACATTCATATCATGTTATACAGGCTGTTTCAGAACAAACTACTGATGTTATGTTGACTTAAAACTTCATAAACACATTCATATCATGTTATACAGGCTGTTTCAGAACAAACTACTGATGTTATATTGACTTAAAACTTCATAAACACATTCATATCATGTTATACGGGCTGTTTCAGAACAAACTACTGATGTTATGTTGACTTAAAACTTCATAAACACATTCATATCATGTTATACAGAATGTTTCAGAACAAACTACTGATGTTATGTTGACATAAAACTTCATAAACACATTCATATCATGTTATACAGGCTGTTTCAGAACAAACTACTGATGTTATGTTGACTTAAAACTTCATAAACACATTCATATCATGTTATACAGGCTGTTTCAGAACAAACTACTGATGTTATATTGACTTAAAACTTCATAAACACATTCATATCATGTTATACAGGCTGTTTCAGAACAAACTACTAATGTTATGTTGACTTAAAACTTCATAAACACATTCATATCATGTTATACAGGCTGTTTCAGAACAAACTACTGATGTTATGTTGACTTAAAACTTCATAAACACATTCATATCATGTTATACAGGCTGTTTCAGAACAAACTACTGATGTTATGTTGACTTAAAACTTCATAAACACATTCATATCATGTTATACAGGCTGTTTCAGAACAAACTACTGATGTTATGTTGACTTAAAACTTCATAAACACATTCATTTCATGTTATACAGGCTGTTTCAGAACAAACTACTGATGTTATGTTGACTTAAAACTTCATAAACACATTCATATCATGTTATACAGGCTGTTTCAGAACAAACTACTGATGTTATGTTGACTTAAAACTTCATAGACACATTCATATCATGTTATACAGAATGTTTCAGAACAAACTACTGATGTTATGTTGACTTAAAACTTCATAAGCACATTCATATCATGTTATGCAGGCTGTTTCAGAACAAACTACTGATGTTATGTTGACTTAAAACTTCATAAACACATTCATATCATGTTATACAGGCTGTTTCAGAACAAACTACTGATGTTATGTTGACTTAAAACTTCATAAACACATTCATATCTTGTTATACAGAATGTTTCAGAACAAACTACTGATGTTATGTTGACTTAAAACTTCATAAACACATTCATATCGTGTTATACAGGCTGTTTCAGAACAAACTACTGATGTTATGTTGACTTAAAACTTCATAAACACATTCATATCATGTTATACAGGCTGTTTCAGAACAAACTACTGATGTTATGTTGACTTAAAACTTCATAAACACATTCATATCATGTTATACAGGCTGTTTCAGAACAAACTACTGGTGTTATGTTGACTTAAAACTTCATAAACACATTCATATCATGTTATGCAGGCTGTTTCAGAACAAACTACTGATGTTATGTTGACTTAAAACTTCATAGACACATTCATATCATGTTATACAGAATGTTTCAGAACAAACTACTGATGTTATGTTGACTTAAAACTTCATAAGCACATTCATATCATGTTATGCAGGCTGTTTCAGAACAAACTACTGATGTTATGTTGACTTAAGACTTCATAAACACATTCATATTATGTTATACAGAATGTTTCAGAACAAACTACTGATGTTATGTTGACTTAAAACTTCATAGACACATTCATATCATGTTATACAGAATGTTTCAGAACAAACTACTGATGTTATGTTGACTTAAAACTTCATAAACACATTCATATCGTGTTATAAAGGCTGTTTCAGAACAAACTACTGATGTTATGTTGACTTAAAACTTCATAAACACATTCATATCATGTTATACAGGCTGTTTCAGAACAAACTACTGATGTTATGTTGACTTAAAACTTCATAAACACATTCATATCATGTTATACAGGCTGTTTCAGAACAAACTACTGGTGTTATGTTGAGTTAAAACTTCATAAGCACATTCATATCATGTTATGCAGGCTGTTTCAGAACAAACTACTGATGTTATGTTGACTTAAAACTTCATAGACACATTCATATCATGTTATACAGAATGTTTCAGAACAAACTACTGATGTTATGTTGACTTAAAACTTCATAAACACATTCATATCATGTTATACGGGCTGTTTCAGAACAAACTACTGATGTTATGTTGACTTAAAACTTCATAAACACATTCATATCATGTTATACAGGCTGTTTCAGAACAAACTACTGATGTTATGTTGACTTAAAACTTCATAAACACATTCATATCATGTTATACAGAATGTTTCAGATCAAACTACTGATGTTATGTTGACTTAAAACTTCATAAACACATTCATATCGTGTTATGCAGGCTGTTTCAGAACAAACTACTGATGTTATGGTGACTTAAAACTTCATAAACACATTCATATCATGTTATACAGGCTGTTTCAGAACAAACTACTGGTGTTATGGTGACTTAAAACTTCATAAACACATTCATATCATGTTATACAGGCTGTTTCAGAACAAACTACTGATGTTATGTTGACTTAAAACTTCATAAACACATTCATATCATGTTATACGGGCTGTTTCAGAACAAACTACTGATGTTATGTTGACTTAAAACTTCATAAACACATTCATGTCATGTTATACAGAATGTTTCAGAACAAACTACTGATGTTATGTTGACTTAAAACTTCATAAACACATTCATATCATGTTATACAGGCTGTTTCAGAACAAACTACTGATGTTATGTTGACTTAAAACTTCATAAACACATTCATATCATGTTATACAGGCTGTTTCAGAACAAACTACTGATGTTATGTTGACTTAAAACTTCATAAACACATTCATATCATGTTATACAGGCTGTTTCAGAACAAACTACTGATGTTATGTTGACTTAAAACTTCATAAACACATTCATATCATGTTATACGGGCTGTTTCAGAACAAACTACTGATGTTATGTTGACTTAAAACTTCATAAACACATTCATATCATGTTATACAGAATGTTTCAGAAAAAACTACTGATGTTATGTTGACTTAAAACTTTATAAACACATTCATATCATGTTATACAGGCTGTTTCAAAATATATGTTACAGTTTCATATACAATGTGCAGTATTGTTTTAAATGTGACATATATTTCCAAAACTTTTGGTTTCATTTAAAATTTAAAAAATTTGACATTTTATTTCCGAACTTGGTATTGCTGGTATATAAAATTTGGTTCTGTGTTTAAAGGGATTGTATCAAGATAAAACCCTATGTTTTAAAAAAATAAAATAATTATCAAAATGGATAAAAAAATAATAATGTAAATAATCCTATTCGAATAGTTTTTAAATACTGTTTGATGACCTTCGCATTATCATTCTGACTCTTTCTAAAATGAAACAATTTTTGCTGCATATAATTCTGTATGACAGAACAAAATAAAGATTAAAGATATTTTTTCTTTTTAAAATTGTTTCAATATTGTATATACCGATACACGTGATACATATATTTTATTCTATTTTAGATATATCAGGGTTTCGATCAGTGAGAAGTTGATAGTGGGCTGGCAGATCTAACAGTTGCTGCAATATGTCACTTCCTGTTCACCTCCAGTAAACAAGCTGCAGCTGATGAACCAGGCAAAGCTCTGGTATATAGATGGAATGTTTAAGGTATAAAAAAGTATTAAGACACCTATACAATAATTTTTTACTTGCACTACCTGTAATTTATTTTAGCTCATTTTCAAAATAAGCTCACCATTTTGTGAATGTTTCCAGCATGAAAAATAAGATTGGGAGTGGTGCTGACTTTAGTCAAGGCCAAGGTTACTGAAAATAGAAAAAAATATATTTTCAGTCAATTAGTTTTTTTTAAAGGTATTTAGATGAAATTTTGTGTATAGGTTCTTAGCAGGGAAACTGGATTGGTTTTGAAGTAAATCGAGATTAATACTAAAAATAGTTTCCATTTAGATATATATTATTGAGAAAATTATTTTTGGAATTTGTTTTAAGGATAACTGGTCAAGGTCAATATTACTAAAAGTAGAAAAAAATGGCTTCCCATCAATAACTTTCAAGAATTTCCAACCTCTGAAGCTATATTCCATCTTCAAACATCATTTATAATGATTCCAGTCAGCTTGTTACAGATGGTATTTACTGCTTCGCACTCCTTGTTACGCATCTTTTAAACAGGCCAGGGTAGCTGTGTTTGTAGTATATCTGACTATCAATTCAGGGGTTTTGAGTTTGAATCCCCACCCTGTCACAGTCTCTGTGATGATTGATATATGACATTGCATCTCATAAAAAAGTACAAAACATTCAATACTTGAAAAGATATTATATTTGTTCAAGTTATTAAGTGATATATACGTTAATTTGTTTGTTTTTTTTTTTTTTTTTTTTTTTTTTTTGAATGGGGTTTAACGCCATTTTCAACACATTTCAGGTTATATATGGCATATCCAGTTTTACTGGTGGAGGAAGACCTCAGACTGAGTCAGACTGAGTAGAACCACCGTCCTTCCGCAAGTAACTGGAAACTTTCTCACATAAAGTTAATTTGTTTGAATATTTACCGTCATTATTTTCACATCGAGGGCTAACAGACAATCAGATCAGTTAACAGTTCTCAAGTAAGCCAATATCTTCAAGTAACTGATTACTTTCAGAAAATTCTCCCTTGAATCAGTGGCGGGTGGCAAATATTAATGAGAAGCAATCATCACGATGTCTTAGTCAAGTGGGGATTCAAACTCGCGACCCCCTGATTGATAGTGAGAAGAGCTATAGGGCTCATTGAAACCCAGTAAGGGGACTCTAAAACTACTATTTTATCTTAGAATTTGTATTGATAATTGTGTAAGCTGGAGAATTGTCTATTATTTAACAGTTGAGACTAATGCTTAAATGAGAATTAATATCCATAAAGGGCCAACAGGGACCCAAAAAGGGATAAAATTGTGAAATTTCAAAAATCTTAACCTCAATAACTCCTGTCATTTTCCGTTTAAAGTTATTCTCAGCTTTTTCTTTGTTTCAGAACAAACTACTTATGTTGTACTTATGTTATAAAATCATTCATTTTATGTTATAATACTCGGCAAAAAAATTAACTTTTACTGTCTTTAAAGTTCTCTTTAAAAATTTTATGAGCAGTGTCCTTCCGTCTGTCTGTCCTTCTGTCTGATATTTTGTTTCCAGCCTGTAACTTTGTCGTGCATAGATGAATTTTATAAATACTTGCTACAAATGATCAACATAACATGTCATGCTGCACCTAACACCCAGACTCCCACATCAGAGGTTAAGGTCACAATTTCAGTCTGTTTGAGATTTCGTGTCCGGTCTGTAACTTTGTCACCTATATGAATTAATTTCAAAAACACTAGGCTTAGTTTATCAGCATGACATGATGTGTCATACGCAAGACCCTCAAAGGTCAAGGTCACACTATGAGTTTGTTTGACAATACTTTGAGATTGTGTTTGGCCTTTAACTTTGTTCATACATGGACTGATTTCAAAAACACTAAGATCAATTGCTCAAAATGACATGATGAAGTGTCGCGTGTTAGACCAAGAACCTTTCTCAAAGATCAAGGTCATACTTTCAATTTGTTTGATATTTCGTGTCTGGTCTGTAACTTTGTCTTACATGGAGGGATTTAACTTGGCTCAATTGATCAAGATGACGTGTCACATGCATGTGACACTTGCCAGTGACTGTATACTTTAGTTGTATATATAAAACTGTTGGTATTTTGTCAGTGTGTTTGGCTAGTGGAAACTTTATTTAAACACAAGTGTTAATCATCCAGCTTAAAAAAAACTATTTTGCATGATTTGCATGTACGACTAGTACGTGCCAGAGTTCACCCAGTAGATACACAAATTTACACTACCTATGCAGACACCTGATCAATAGAGGTGTAACAATTCATCAATGCATCAATGGACCGCGATTCACCTTTTGAGTGTTAAATAAAACCTCCAATAGATCTCGATGCAATGGATTATTTAGACCTAAGATTTTCTCAGTAACAATTGCATGTATTGCTTTGAAACTTTACACAAACCTTCCTAGTCATTAACCCCACTACAATAACTAAGTTAGATAATTCTTGCATGAATATAATGCAAATTATTACTCTTGTTTGACTAAGAAATTCTGGCTAGTTTTGTATGTAAGTCCCTATCTCAGTAACATTGTATGTATTGCCTTGAAACTTTACACAAGCCTTCCTACTCATCAATCCTACTACCGGTACAGTAACAGAGTTAGATAACCTTGCATGAATATAATACTTAGAAAATATGGCTAAAGTTTTGTGTGCAAGTACCATCAAGTCCATATATCAGTAACCAATGCATGTGTTGAATTGAAACTTTACACAAGCCTTCCCAGTCACCAACCCTAATATAATAACTAAGTTACATAACTTTTGCCTGAATATAATGCAAAATATTGCCCTTGTTTAACTTAGAAATTCAGGTTAAAGTTTTCATGGAAATACCATAAAGTCCATATCTCACCAACCTCTCAATGTATTTGATTGGAACTGTACACAAGTCTTCCCAGTCACCAACCCTACTACAATAACTAACTTAAAGTTAAAAACTCTTGCATGAATACAATGCAAATTTTTGCCCTTGTTTGACTTAGAATATTTTGTTTAAATTTTGCGTGCAAGTACCGTCATGTCCATATTACACCAATCACTCAGTGAATTTAATTGAAACTTTACATATGGTTTTGTAGTCAAGAAACTAACAAAAATTAATCAAGTTGGATAAATTTTGCCAGATTTTTTTGCAAATTAGGGCCTTTGTTTTACTTAGAAATTTATAACTCCGTAGTCACTGTATGTATTTGATTTAAACTTCATACAAGATATTGCAGTTATAAAAGACCTACTCAATTTTTTAAGTTAAATAACTCTTATTTGCTTGGATTTATTACCAGTCTCAATCAAATTTGTACTTCTGTGACAAATATTCGAATAGTCGAGCGCGCCGTCTCTCCAACAGCTCTTGTTTGCTTAATTGTTGAGAAAAACACATGCGATACCTGATTTTTTCCCCAGTAAATTACATATAAACATTAATATAGCCATAAAGCTTTGATGAAACATTTGTTTAAACTCTGAATATACATTTATCAGCACAAGAGATACTTTTGGAGTCATTATGGAGTTTTCATTTTGGGTCAGTGCACATTATTCAAACATTTGTCTGTTACAATCTACATTATTTTACATTGACTTTCATTCCAGGGGATCTGAGATTGAATCCCCTCCTGGTGACAGTCTCCATAGTGATTGATATGCGACATTGTGTCTCATTTTCAGTTGTCTCTCACCACTGTGTCAAGTGGAAAAGTTATGAGTTATTTGCAGAGATGGGTTTGCTTGATTACTGGTTAACCTTCCAGGATCCCAGGAAATGGTGGTTAGGTTAACATTAGGTTAAACATTCAATCATGCAATCAATCATTCATAATAAAACAACTTTTTGCAGAAATGTTGAATTATAGAGGTTTGCCTCTCTACAACTCTTCCTAAGTTGCTGTCTTACAGAGAGTATGTCAGAGGGAAAATGCTATAGATGGTTAAAAAATGTCATTTCAAAATGGATAAAAATCTGAATGTTTTCTTTTGTCAAATCCACCAAAACTAATTTAGATTGGAGTGGTAAACTTAAAATGAAATAGAACTCATTCTACAAATAGATAACTTTTAAATACTGCTTGACATCATTCAGACTCTTTCTAAGATGAAACAAACTTTACTATATGTAAACTTGCAAATACTTGCAAATTGAAATAAAAACGAAATCACATGACTCATTTAATATGTCACAAAATATGTTGCATTTTTAAGTGGAAATCTATTTTATTAGTCTAACCTAGGTGCATAGTTCCAGTTAGGAAATCCCTTTGTAATATATAAATAGTCATCTGCATACACACCAGGTTAAATTATTCGACAATGTTAAAAAGAAAATATTGTGATTTCTTTTCCAGTTGAGATTAGCAGTAAATGGAATAAGTAAGACGAATCTGGGATGCCATCTGATGTTGAGTGGATTCAGCAAATGGCCTGAATAAACATTCAGGACTGCTGGGCGACGACACAGACCAGTAGTTGCAGCATATATAGACATTTATGCCATAATGTTGATAAATAGGATTTCACCACAAGTACCATATATATGATTAAATTTGAAAAGCAACCTAAAAGGAGATGAGATGACATTTTGCATTTCCCAGGAACATTCAGTTATCAATGAAGATTAATGAAGACTTGCAGAACATCATATATATGTGACGGCATGAACTGTTTATCAAGTGGGCTGTGTTTAAATTATATTATTAATTGTGTTATTTGTTAAACCCTGTAACTGGCATTAACCAAAGGCTTGTGTGAGCTATTCTAATCACTTTTTGTCCATAGTCCATATGTTCTTCTGTCTGTCTGCACAATTAAATGGGTATTTAAGTGTCTGTGGTTAAGGGTTAGTAATTTTTTATGGAAAGTTGAAAAACAGTTGGCTAAAATCCTGGCCCTGTTTCACTAACCTTTGAATGTCTTTCAAACAGATTATAACACCAAGAAACTTATAAATTGGGCAGTATTTGCAAATTTTAAAAAGAATACTATTTACTATCCATATTCCGTAAAATGATGTAATTGGAACACTTAATGAATTTCCAGACTTTTTTCGTAACTTCAAATTTTACATTTTCAGAAGTTTGTAAACTTACGAACGTTGGTGAAACTGAGTTTAATATTTTACATGTTATACTATAACAGATCATATTCTGTCAGGTTTGTACAAGCCATGAGGTGAAAAACAAACAAAAACAGAAATCATCACTGATTGCAAAAAATGTCGGACGAAGCGTACCACTGCCTTACCGTACCAGGACGAAGCGTACCAGTTTCTAGGACGAAGCGTACCACATATAGATTATATAGGGAAAATTTAATAATATTAATGTATTGTTTGTTAAACTGTTCAAATGTGTATTATGTTATTTTTTTTTTATCTAATGTTCATCTCGTCTAATTTGCATCGATAAGTACTGCAATATAGCGAAAATAAAGCGAGAATAATAATAAATTAAATTTTGAAAAGGTCTAGTATAATTTATTTATATTTTTACTGCAGGGATCACACATCTATATGTTTTCTCGTTCTATATTACCAAATATACAATTACTATATTGTACTGCTTTTACAATTAATCATGATTAATTAACCTGATAATACCCATTACTACTTTCTTTTTGTCAGATTGCTTTAATTTACCACTGATTTGAGCAAATGATACTTGTTATTCACACCTAGTTGACAACGTATTATCGAGCATCCCACCAGGTATTTACTACTATATTATATATATGTGGTACGCTTCGTCCTGAAATGGTACGTAAAGGCAGTGGTACGGAAAGACAGTGGTACGCTTCGTCCTGCACCCATTGCAAATGATCTGGCATTTATATACTATACTGTTGTCATGTGTTATTGTTAATCTAAAAAAGTAATGTTTCTAAAATTATTTAACTTTTTAAGTAATATTAAGGAAACTAAGGAAACTAAATTAGTGCCCAACCAAATTTGTTCATAAGTAGGGTTTCAAGTTTATTCAGATAAAGGGGCGACGATGAATTGAAGTTTTGATATCTATTTAGGAATATTATGAGGTAAAGGAAATTCTCTTTTTCCTATGTACTTTAAAAATTATTTTAATTTTCTTGAGCTAAAGCATTGTCTAGGTTTGGTTTACATATCTATCAATGGCCAGCAGGGACTGTAAAAGAGATTAACAATTTCAAAGATATTCTCAAAAACTGATGAGCCAAATTTAATTATGTTTGGAGTAAATCATCCTTTTAAATATGGATTTCAAATAACTAGGCTACTTAGTATATTTCCTTGATTCTCTCCCTTTAAGCATATCAGGATTTTCAGAATTGGTTAAAAATATTTTTCCTCCAGTATATCATGCCTATATATACTCACTGACTTCATATTGCCATATAACCACAGCGGTGGCCTAGTGGTAGAGTGTCCTTGCATGCAGAAGATTGTGGGTTATATCCCTAGCCCGGATCATATCAAAGACTTCAAAAATGGCACTAGAAGCTTACTCGCTTGGCGCTCAGCATTTAGAGGATAGTTCTAAGTCTGGTCATCCTGCTGTCAGTATAATGTGACTGTATTGTATTATACCATGTGTCTGGGGCATGATATTCTAGTGTGGCAGTGTTTAGATTACTGTCACAGTTATATGTATATACTGAATTAACTCCCCTTTTATATTTTTTGTTTGTCTAGCAGCATATCTTCAAAAATATGGAAGAAAATACATTGTCACTCAGGACATAGATAGCACCGCAGGCTTCTCCACAGACTATTTAAGCACGGGCACCCCAACATTGACTATCAGAAATGGTATTCCCCTAACGCTTGAATTATTTAACAAAACTTTGCAAAATATTTTCTCTAAATCATTTTATTTCTTTGCATATCTTTTCTCATTTTAATGCCTAAAATGAAACATACTTAATACGATAACTTTTAACTATTAATGCTAAAAAATATATTACAATTAGCCTCACGCAGCCCTTGAAAATGTGTTGAAGGTTTTTATGTGCTCTTATCCCAGCGCTTACATTCTTTTCTGTGGAGAACCCTGAGCGGGCAATGTGTGAAAGTGTAGAGAGAAATAATTATCTCCCCTTTTGTACTTTATTTTTGGTTAATTTTTCTTTGTCCCGAGCCGGGCTTGATTAGCTCAGTCAGTTACGTGTCTGACTATAAATCCAGTGGTCATGAATTCGAATCCCCACAAGGCAATAGTTTCGGTGATGATTGATATACGACATTGTGTCTCATTATCAATCATCTCTCACCACTGATTCAAGTGGGAAAGTTATCAGTTACTTGCGGAGATGGGGTGTGCTTGAGTACTGGTTAATTCCAGGAAATGGTGGTTAGGTTAACTTATCGTCTGTTAGCCCTTGATGACATAAAAATGACGCTAAACATTCAATCAATCCATCAATCTTTGTTCAGAGTAGATCTTCAAAAGTTTGGAAGGAATTCCAACTTGGAACACAGATTAAAGGCATTGTTTCATAACTCTATCTTGAACAATGATAGAATAATCTCCCCAATTTTATACCTTATTTTTCAGTATTTGTCTAGAGTAAATCTTACTTGCAGGAAGAGTGGTTTTACTCCGAATCTTTCTGAGGTGCATGGCTCAGTTGGTTATGTGACTATCAATTTAGGGGGTCATGAGTTCAAATCCACACCCTGCAGCTGTCTCCACAGTGATTGATATATGACATTGCGTCTCATTGTTATACATTTTTCACTGTTGATTCTATTCTGGCTTAACTCCCCCTTCACTTGTAAACAGATTTTGGGCAAAATTGCTTGAGAGCATCTGTCTGAGGTCTAGTTACAGTGTTGACATCAATTCAGGTTATGCACGCTTTTAACTGGACAGTTCTTTAATACTTTTGGTTATAGAAAGAAAAACAAAACCAGGCCCGATTAGCTCGGTCAGAAGCATGTCTGACTATCAGGGGTTGTGAGATTGTTTCAGGATTCCAGGAAACATTACTTAAGTTAAATGATCATCTGTCAACCCTCAATGGCATAAAATGATACTAAATATTCAATCAATCAATTTTTTTACATATACATTTATCACTTATACATAATTATTATATACCAGGATGATGTCCAGTTTTACAAACAGTAACACTAATATAACTTGAGGTTGATAATAAAGGCATAGTACCACCATTGGAAACAGGAAATTCTTCCGTGGGGTAGTCTCATAATGGTGGTTATAAATAATCCTTATTTCTTCTTTAAAAATATGTTTTCCTTATTTTAATGCTCATTTTTAGCTCTACTGGCCAAAGGCCAAAAGGGCTTATGCGATGGTGCATTGTCTGTTGTATGTCATCTGTTGTATGTCGTCCGTTAGCAGTACTTTCTTTGATACCACTAGGCTAATTAAACTCAAACTTCACATGGATGTTGCATAGGAGACTACAGTATTACAGAAGAATGTTTATGTTGTAATGATAATCAACTATAGTTCTATTAGATTTGTTTAAATCGTGTTCCTTGGGTTAAAAATGATCCCACCACGAGGGTTCAATTAGGTGACAAATGTCATTATAATAAACATTTTTTTTTTTTAAATGAACTGATTTTGCCTATAATTGTTTGGATATGGAGGTTCAGATTTGTAAAATGACTGGGTTGCACTGTCTTAATGGGTCAGGAGGGGCCTCAAAAAGGTAAAAATTGGGAATTACAAAAATCATTTCCTTCAGAAGCAGTCAGTCATATTTGTTAAAATTTGGCATAGATTATCCCTATGTGTAGGGGTTTGAATGAAGATAAAAATTAAGGGACTAATATTTATAGGGGCCCTGTAAGGGGACTTAGAATTTTACATAAGAGATACTATGAAAAAACAGAAAATCTCATTTTTTCATCCATTTCGGCAAAATTATTATTCAATTAAATTCTGAAGTATCATCTGGTCATAGGAAATAAGATTTGGTTCAATAAGGAGAATTGACTTTCCATGAGGGGCCTGGTTGGGTAAATAAAGGGTTAAAATAGAAAAAAATAAAAAATCTTCTTCTCAACAATCTCTGTCAATTTTGTTCTTAGGGCTATTCCATTTAAACATACAACCCACCCATGGAAGGCACTTTGAAATTGGACCCTCCCCCTTTATATGTTTAATTCATTTTATCAGGCCCCCTATTTTGAAAAACCCACCCACCTTAGAGGTTTATTATTTTGCCATCCATGGGTGGGCTGTATGTTTAAATGGAACAGCCCTTATTTGATATAGATTATCTCAGTGAGTATGGGTTTAAAGTTTGTACAAATCAAGGGGCTTGTATTTATAGGGGCCCTATAAGGGAATTTGAGTTTTATATGAATACTATGGGAAAACAAAAATTTCTATTTGTTTCATCCATTTGGGCAAAACTATTATTCTGTTCGAGCTCTGAAGCATCATCTAGTCATAGAAAATAATAAAAATAAAATATGGTTTAATAAGAAGAATTGACTTTTCCATAAGGGGCCAGGGTGGGTCAAAAAAGGGTTGAAATAGAAAATTTTCAAAAATATTCTCAGTTGTGAACAACCAGTCAGTCAAATTTGTTCATAATTGATATAGATTTTTTCCCAATGAGCATGGGTTTAAAGTTTGTACAAATCATGGGGCTTGTATTTATAGGTGCCTTGTTAGGAGACTTGAGTTTTATATGGGATAAAGGAAAATTCTAATTTTTTCATCCATTAATGATTTTATTTTTATTCAATTTGAGTTGAAGCATCTTCTTAAGTAATAGCAAATAAGATTTTGTTTAATAAGAAGGATCAACTTTCCAAAAGGGGCCAGGTGGGGTCACAAAATGGTTAAAATTTTCATAAATCTATTCTTAACAACCGGTCAGTCAAATTTGTTTATATTTGATATAAATTATTCCTATGATTAAGAGTTCTAAGTTTGTAAAGGGGCACTGAGATGTATAGAGGCCCTGTAAGGGGACTTTGAGTTATACATAGGAATACCATGGGAAAATGGACAATTCTCATTATTTTGTCCATTTGTGTGAATATGTTGTTCAATTTGAGATCCAAAGCATTGTCTAATAACAGTAAATATGATTTTGTTCATTAATAAAGAGGATTGAATTTCCATAAGGGGCAAGGGGGTGGTGGGCAATCTGGTTAATATTGGGAACTTTTATAAATCTACCTCTAAATAACATTTTCTGTCAAACTTGTTCATATATGATATAAATTATCCTTACATTAAGCAAGGGATTGAAGATTCTGCAAATGAAGGGGCTGTGATTTATAGGGAATGTTCGCATCCATGTGTACAAAAAAAAATCCATTTAAACTTAAGGATTTCTGCTCATAACTAATCCCTAAGAGTAGGTGATTGAAGCGTAAAACCCTATTCATTCATTCATTCATTCACTCTGATTAAAATATTGTTTTGTTCAGGTTTTGATGGATTTGATATACCGAATCATTTAGATTTTTTTTAGTTAAAATTATTAAAAAAAAAAGGTGAAAGTGAAACAGGTGAGCGACTTAGGAACAAAATTTATGAAGGGAATTCAATGACAGTGGGAACCAGGATAGAGATTAATGTATGGAAGGGCAGAGTTAAATAACTATAAGTCTCTTAAATATAATAAGGGTTATAATCCTCTTTGCTTGTCCAGTAGCATATTTTCAAAGATATGGAAGAAAATGCTTTGCCTTTAACAATTCTTTAAAACTCTAATAAATTAACTCCCTTTACATTATTTTAAATTATCATGTTAGCAAAGTTGTAAATTTACAATCATTTTCTTTATTCTTTCCCTTTACTGTTTAAAATTAAGTATGCAAATGTTGACACTATTTCGATTGCATAAATTCAAAAGCATATCTTGCAGCTTTTGATCGGGTGGGTGGGTTCGGGGGTTTGTGGTGGCCTTAATAGGAAAGCAAACCTTTGAATATGCAAATGAATTTCACTGGTCATTATAAAGAAAACAACAACTTTTCAATTTTACATATTTATTAATTATCAATAAACTATATTATAAACAATACAAATGTGTTCAAAATTTATTACAACTTCCACCCTGTACAAGTAACTGAGAAATGAGGACACCATTAAGGAAATATCAATATTGCCATTAAAGTTTTGACTGATGACTGGCAGGTGCTCCAATATAGCCTTCTATTGCAAACATGGCAACAACAAAGGTAGGACTAAGTAAACCTCACTTGCCGTGCAATGTCCGCTTTCAGTGGAGAAATCCAGAAATGCTATTTGTATGTCCATATTATTTAGCCATGAGCATGACCCAAATTTATTCTCATCTAGTGTTTAATTGAAGCCAGATTTATCTCCCCTGCAAACTGCAGTATTTTTCTCAATCAATAGTATAGAGTTTATACTGAAAGGATAAAGAAACACCAGGTGAATTTCAGAGCCACATTATCAAACTAGTATAAGCAATATTTCACAGTTTTATAATATGTTTGTAAAGATATTTCATTTATGATTTTGTCAAGAATAATCATTGGCAAAATCATGAAATACTTTTATTCTAAAACAGTAAATATCATTTACAATAGTTTGATAATGTGACTATGAAATTCACCCCATGGCATTTCTTTATCCTTTCACTAAAGTATATTAGTAAGGAATATCTATATATGCATATATATATATATATATATATATATATATATATATATATATATATATATATATATATATATATATGTATATATATATGTATGTATATATATATATGTATATATATATATATATGTATATATATAAACACAATAATTATAAATCTGTCTGATGTCCATGTTTGTTGTTAAGTAACAAGAAATGTAGATGTTTTCCACAAGAAATATATTGATTGAATATTTAGCGTCATTTTTATGCCATCGAGGGCTAAACAGATGATCAGCTAACCTAATAACTGTTTCCTGGAATTAACCAGTACTCTAGTACACGGCTAAACAGATGATCAGCTAACCTAACAACTGTTTCCTGGAATTAACCAGTACTCAAGTACACCCTATCTCCGCAAGTATCTGATAACTTTCCCACTTGAATCAGTGGTGAGATACGAATGATAATGAAACACAATGTTCTATAGCCAGGCAGGGATTCAAACTCACGACCCCTGGATTGATAGTCAGACATGTAACCGACTGAGCTTATCGGACCCGGCTCAAGAAATATAAAAAATGGCATTCATGTTAAGGAATTGCAACTTCTGAATACTCTCCATGTGTCTGGTTCTACCATTTATTTTAAATATTTAACTCCCATTACTAATTAAGAAAGGCTGTTGTCCTCACTTAAGATCAAAGGAAAAAATTTATAAATTAATATTTATTACTATTTAGAGTGACCATATCAGAGATTCTAGAAAACGTCAGCCATAACTTTAACAGCCTTTGCATCACGGCACTTATCGTGCTGAAGACACTATCTAGCCTTCAATGTCCTCTCAAGTTTTCAATCGACTGTCACGGCAACCACCATCACCCTGGTTAAGCATACAACTACAGGTACCATTAATGTAGGTTGCCAAGCATACAGCTACAAGTACAACAGTAGGTGCCGATAAATGCATGGAAGGAAGCCTGCCTCCAACAGCCCAGTCACACATGATGAAATTAAAGTAGACTGTTTATTTTCAGTACAGGTAATTGAAATGCAAATTATGGCTTTGAAACAAATTACTAAAAACTGTTTTTAATTGATGTTTTTTTGTTTTATTTTTTTAATAAAAGACAACTCTGACCATTTAAATAGTTCCAGTACTTATGCAATGATGCCATCAAATTAATATTAGATATTTCATCTGTATAAAAATGCTCATATTGAGGCAGACAGTTGGAGTCTTTAGTGGTGAGTTTAACATTTAACTACAGTAACTGTTATACTATAAGAAGCTGGCATTATTTTTCGGCTTGTGTATCTTAAGATAGCATCTAAGACAAATTTGCCACCATCATCATTTGTAAAGACTGATATTCATGTAGTTTACATGTTAAAAGTTGGGCATCTCTTATGGTTAAACTGACAATCTTTTTAATGATGACAATGGACCGAGCTTGGCTCAAACCCATGACCTCAGTGGTAGGAGGTAAATGATCTTGAGACAGCTCCTAAGACAATTTGGTTATGGATAACCGGACACCATTTGTCAAGTTTTGTCAAACTTGATGTTTTTTTTAAACAGAAATTGAAGTCTTATGGCTACACTGGAAATCATTATACTGACAGTCTATTGGACCTAGCTAGGCTCAAACCCATGACCTCAGTGGTGAGAAGAAAGTGACCTTGCTTATGTCATCTTGTTCATGGAGGACCTTTTGTCATTTGCAGAAAATGATCTCAATGTAGTTCAAACATGCATGCCTGTTATATAAATGAAACATGTGTACTTTCAATGTAAGCACATTCATATTGTCAGTCAACACTTCAGTGTAACTTTTTGTAAGTATATTCATATTGCAAGCCAACCCTTATGGACCACTTTAGGTCTGATGCAAATGTTTCGTGTAACAGTTTGGATATATTTATGAAAGTGAAAGTAGGTCATGGTTATGTGTTGCCAATTTTGTCAGTCAACACTACTGGAATACATTAAGTTTAGTGCAAATGTATCATGTAACAGTTTGGATATTTACATAAAAGTGAAAGTAGGTCATGGTTATGTGTTCTCAGTATTGTTAGTAAATATTACTTTAAACAATACATTAAGTCTGGTACAAATGTTTCATGTAACAGTTTGGATATTTACATGAAAATGAAAATAGGTCATGTCTATGTGTTGCCAGTATTGTCAGTCAACACTACTGGAATACATTAAGTCTGGTGCAAATGTTTCATGTAACAGTTTGGATATTTACATGAAAGTGAAATCAGGTCATGGTTATGTGTTGCCAGTATTGTCAGTCAACACTACTGGAATGCATTAAGTTTAGTGCAAATGTATCATGTAACAGTTTGGATATTTACATAAAAGTGAAAGTAGGTCATGGTTATGTGTTCTCAGTATTGTTAGTAAATATTACTTTAAACAATACATTAAGTCTGGTACAAATGTTTCATGTAACAGTTTGGATATTTACATGAAAATGAAAATAGGTCATGTCTATGTGTTGCCAGTATTGTCAGTCAACACTACTGGAATACATTAAGTCTGGTGCAAATGTTTCATGTAACAGTTTGGATATTTACATGAAAGTGAAATCAGGTCATAGTTATGTTTTGCCAGTATTGTCAGTAAACACTACTATAATCAATACATTAAGTCTGATGCAAATGTTTCATGTAAAAGTTTGGGTATCTACATGAAAGTAGGACATGGTTATGTGTTGCCCGTACTGTCATTAACACTTCTATAATTGATGCATCAAGTCTGATGCAAATGTTTCATGGAACAGTTTGGATATTTACATGAAAGTGAAATCAGGATATGGTTATGTGTTGCCAGTATTGTCTGTAAACACTACTATAATCAATACATTAAGTCTGATACAAATGTTTCATGTAAAAGTTTGGGTATTTACATGAAAGTAAAAGTAGGACATGGTTATGTGTTGCCAGTATTGTCAGTAAACACTACTATAATCGATGCATCAAGTCTGATGCAAATGTTTCATGGAACAGTTTGGATATTTACATGAAAGTGAAAGTAGGACATGGTTATGTGTTGCCAGTATTGTCAGTAAACCCTATTATAATCAATGCATTACATCTGATGCAAATGTTTCATGTAAAAGTTTGTGTATTTAAGAAAGTGTCTTTCTCATGAGGTAATCAGACAGTTAGGCTTAAACCCACAACCTCAGTGGCGAGAGGTAAGTGATCATGCCTGAGCCATCATGGTCATGGAGGACCTTTTGTCAGACATGTGGTTAAAACAAAATGGGCCTCTGTTATTTTATGGAAATGATAAACAGTACACTTGTAGTGATAATGTCAGAATTGTCAGTCAACACTACTGGAATACATATTGATGCAAAAGTTTGGGTATATTCATGAAAGTAGGTCATGGTTAGTCAACACTACTGGAATACATACTGATGCAAAAGTTTGGGTATTTATGTGAAAGTAGGCCATGGTTATATGTAGCCAGTATCTGGCTTTTTACTTTACTCTTTCATTGTTTTTATCCTTCACATTTGGCAAATTGCACCAAAGTGATACGTCTCGTATTGTCTGTGTCCTGGACAATGACTCTTTGGTAACCAAGATTTCACTAACTCTGCTTATATATTTCTTTTGTTTTACTAATATTAATGGCATCATTCCATTACAACATAACAAACAATTATTAATTGATTATAGAAGGGCCACTATCGCTCACCTATAGTAGAGAAGACAATACCAAAGATGACAGTTTTTAAGGAGGTCAGGGCCATTAAATTTGTTCATTTGAGGTATCAAAGATATATAAAGGCTAAGTTTTACGAATATCAAAATAAAAGCTGTAGGTGCTGGAGACTTCATAAATTCATATAACGCAAGCTGTATCACTTCAAGGGCCATAACTCTTGGCATTAATTACCTAATTTGGTCAGTTTAATTTGATTTGATTTGAATATTAAGCATCAATTTTATGCCAATTGTGGCTTACAGAAGATCACTTAACTTGACCATACTTTCCTAGGATCTTGGAAGGTTAACTAATACTCAAGTACACCTTTCTCCACAGATAACTTTCCCACTTGCATCAGCAGTGAGATGATTGACAATGAGTAAATGACAATAAAAAGTTACAAAGACTCTGGCTGAGCTGGGATTCAAACTCAAGACCCCTGAATTGATAGTTTTTTAATGTTGTTTTTTAACAACAATTTCAACACATTACAGATTACATATGACATATCCAGTCTTATTGGTGGAGGAAAACCTCGAAATGAATTTGAGTAGAACACTCATTCTTCCTTAAGTAGCTGGCACTCACTTAAGACCTTAGTGGTAAGAGGTTAGTGATCTTGAGATGGCGCCTTACATCGCTCGACCACAGTGGACCCTATTGGATGGATAACCAGATGTGCTACAGACTGAGCTACCCAGTCCCTTATCTAAAATACCATGGTAACATAATAACTGTGTAAGTTTAATGGGAATGGAATATAAACCATGAGTGCTGGAGTGCAAGCAAAATCAAATACACACACTTTTTGATATTTCAATGGTCACAACTGACAATATATATTGGATTTGGTAATTTCAAGAAGTTGTTCAAGATATAATTGTAAAATAACAACTTTGTATGTCTGTTGAGGATTAAATGAAAAGTGCAAGAGCGGGATGCAAATAACAATTTTGTCCAGATATTATGCACACAACATCAAATTACACAAATTTTCATAATGCAAGGGCCATAACTCTGACAATATTTATCCAATTTGGTCAGTTTTCCAAGATATTATGGTTATATGACTGCTGTATATTAGCTAAATGAAAAATGCTGCACATACCCGTTAACTAGACATTTATTATCCGATTTGGGCAGATATTATATAACTACTAAATCAATAAGTTAAAATAATAAAAAATCATATAAAAAAATTTGCGTGCTAGGAGGGTGTACACAACAAAGAATTACAGAAGGACGGACGGACAGACAGGGTGATCAGAATAAATCACCTTGAACTTTGCTAGTGTGCTAAAAAATTGGAAAAGCCAAAAAATGTTATTGTTTTGAATGTTTACATCTAAAATAGAGAGTGTATCTAAAATGTTATATTGGAAATATTGGTACTTCCTTTAGTGTGTGTAATCTTATTTAGTTAATTTGGCATATCAGTTTTCCAGATAACTGCATACTAAATTGACAATTTCACAAATAAAAAGGAAGTATGTTTTAAAATTTTGACTAGATATTTAGGCAAATTGTGCATTATGTTACTAGTATGACAGAAAAAATTTCATATCTCTATTTGAAAATGAACGCTTGTGTGTAAACTAGATATCGTACTCAATTATGCAAGCTTCGCTATTTGTACTGAGAACATCCCAAGGATGACATGGTGCCTTGCACTAGATAAATTCTTGTACACGCAAGCTTCAAGTTTCATTGTGAGAACATCCGAAGTATAACATGATGCCTTGCACTAGATAAATTCTTGTACATTTAAGCTTTGTGATTTGTTACGAAGTATCCTAAAGGTGACATGGTGCCTTGCACTAGATAATTTCTCATACATGCAAGCTTTGAGATTTGTTATGAGAACATCCCAAGGGTGACATGGTGCTTTTCTTTAGATGAATTCTTGTACATGCAAGCTTCGAGATTTGTTATGAGAACATCCCAAGGGCGACATGGTGCTTTTCTTTAGATGAATTCTTGTACATGCAAGCTTCGAGATTTGTTATGAGAACATCCCAAGGGCGACATGGTGCTTTTCTTTCGATAAATTCTTGTATATGCAAGCTTGAGATTTGTTATGAGAACATCCTAAGGGTGACAATTCTTGTATGTGATGTTATTAAGAAAAAATCTTGCAGAGCATGATAAAATTTGATTTTTCTCCAAAAATAGATCATGTTTTATGTTCTTTGGAATAAATGTAAAATATAAATAAAAAACGCAAATGGCTTAGGACTTACGGAAAAAAAGTTTTAAAGTAAGTTAAGTGAAAAAGTAATATCTACACTAACAAATGCTTGATTTTCACCTAGTATCAATGTGCAAATTTTATATTGAAAATTTTGGTAAACATTCAAATCAATTCTCTGAAAATTTATTGCAGGAGTTGTACATTTGTAAATTTTGAATAGATAAAAAATTGCAATTAAGTTCTGCACTATATTCAAACTGAGGATACAAAAGTTCAAAGCCAAATCATTCACCTAAACTTGTACTGAGAGTAAACAATTATTACTTTAACGGCATATGTATAAGACTGGGTTATCACAAACAGACTAATTTCCATGCACTTACCCAGATTGGCACAGTAGAGCCATCAAGTTAGAACAAGAGATGGATTGATCATTGTTGCATTTCTGATAGGCACACTAGAACTATCAAGTTAGAACAAGAGATTGATCAATCATTGTCGCACTTTTTGATAGTTAACAACAGCTATGTGTCGCAATGTCGTCTAGTATCTGCAAACACACTCTCTTTTGCCTTTCCTTTTATTATTATTTTCTTTTTTCATTATTTTAATTAAAAAATGCTGTATTTTATCTTTTACAAAGCAATTTATCAAATATTCTGATAGAATAAAATATTGGGTCACATTATTTATGTAATTTTAAAAAGGCTGAATCGATAAAAATAATGATTAACAACTGAATGATAACTAAAATGCAAAATATATCAATTGATTTTTTGAAGAACTAAAAAAAAACCCAGATACATGGAAACCATCACTGCTGTATTTCTGCCAAAATCAACCGCTTTTGTAAAATATTTTTCATCAACATTTCTTGTCCACAGATAATATATGGGCATCAGACAGATTATATATTGTATTTATCTATAATATATATATATATGTATTCCTTACAATATACAAATTACTCAATACTAAAGAATGAGAAAAATACTGCAGCCTGTGAGGAGAAAATATGACATACAATAAAATAAAATGAGAACAATATCAAGTCATACGCAAAGCAAAACAATATGAACATACCAAGCTTTTCAGAAATCTCACATAGAAGCAGACATCGCTGGACAAGCAAGAAATACAAAGTCGTGTTCACCTCTGTCATCACCATGTTCACAATTGAAGTCATATTGAAGCACATGTATACATAGATTGATACTTCCAACAAGATAAATCAAGTTTTTGCCAGCCATTACTTTTACATCATCTTAAAAGCAGCAGATAACAATGCAATAGTTCATTTGGTTGTCTTATATTTTTCCCTCTGGTATTAGATTGTGGTTCAACACCATTTTAAACAATTATATATTTGATCCAGTTTTATTAATGGAAGTTCAACAAGTAACAAGTAACTCTCACATGAAGTCTTTGGACTGAGCTGAGCCCCAAACCCACAACAGACCCTCAACACAAAGTCATGCAGAGTGGTCTAGCTTTATTGGATCCCCCCCCCCCCCCCCCCCCCCCCCACAAAAATGTCCTTTTCAAAATTTCATGTTCTGTTCGCAACTTTGTTATACAGAGAGGGACTTTAAATAACTTGGTACAAAATGACCACAATGACATGATATGCTGAGTGAAAGATTTAGCCTGTAGCTCAACTGCACTAAGAGGTCAAATTGACACTGTTGTATGGTATTCAGTGTCGCTTTCAACAAGTTTTCAGTTATATCATGAAAGTGTTTACCTGAAACAGTATTCTAAATGCTGCCACACTGGAGAATCATGCAGCAAAGACATGGTGTGATACCAACCCAGTCACATTATACTGACACTGGGCCGACCAGACCTAGAACTATCCTGTAAATGCTGAGTGCAAAGCCAAGAAGCTTCTAGCACCAAATCTTTTGTATGACCCAGCTGGGGATAGAACCCACAACCTTCCACATGTGAGGTGGACGCTCTACCAGGCCCTCATTCACCGATCACTTATAAGTGACATTTTTTGTTTTATTATCTCCATATAATCAAGCAGGTGCCTAAGTCAATTCTGAGAGGGGTTTAACATCATGATACTAATAATAGGTTATATGTTATCCTGTTTTACTGGTGGAGCAAGACTTCAGAGAGTAGAACCATTGTCCATCCGACCTCGATGGTGAGAGACAAGTAATCTTAGAAACTATCGGTCATGGAGGATCCCATCCAAATAGAATTGTTTAGTAATCTATTGCATGTAACATTGCTGCTGCTTCTATCTGATGTCTTACAGTCAAAACTTTTACAAGCAATAAAGAATATTCCTCACCATGAGTTGCATCATTAGAAATCCATGAATCAAATGTCGAATTCCCTGAGTAAAGACCATATACATCTCACATGAATGACTGTACATGGTGGTGCCACATTGACTGTCTTTCATTACTGGTTGTACAGGGTGGATTACAAAGATTCTTTCAATAACTAAATGAACATAATCTGAAAATAGCAAGTTATGATAATAAATTTTTCTAGTAGATTGTTAGCAAAATTAAAACATTCTTCAATATTAAAATAGATCTCTTCTTTGAAAAGTTTTGATCCAAAATAAGGCGTTTCTAACATTTGTTTAACAACAATTTTAAAATTATGTTTTTGAAAATAACAACAATGAGCAAATCATATTAAAGTCAAGCAAGGTCACATGTGTTTCCTTAATAAAGTATTTTAAAGATGCAGCAATTTCATAAAATAAAAAATTATGTTAAAGGGAGTTTATCAGGATTTCCAGAAGTTTAAAATTGGCTATAATCATTTCCCCCTAATGTATCATGCCTTTATATACACATTGACCCTGTATTTCCAAAATATATCTACTTAAACATGCCAACTTATTATACTGAAAAGGGATTTCCTAATTCAATGCGCTACACGCCTCGGTTAGACTAGAATAGATTTCCTGTTTAACATATTTTGTGACATATTAAATGAGTCAGGTGGTTTCATTTTTATTTCAATTTGATCCGTTATACACATATTAAAAATGGTTTCACCAAGAAAGATTGATTAATTGACTGAATATTTAGCATCAATTTTATGCCATCGAGGGCTAACAGACAATCAGTTAACCTAACCACTGTTTCCTGGGATTAACCAGTACTTGAGCACACCCCATATCTGCAAGTAACTGATAAATTTCCCACTTAAATCAGTGGTGAGAGACGAATGATAATGAGACACAATGTCGTATATCAATCATCACAGAGACTGTTGCCGGGCACGGGATTCAAACTCACGACCCCTGAATTGATAGTCAGACGCGTAACCGACTGAGTTAATCGGGCCCGGCTCACCAAGAAAGAGTCTGAATGATGATCTGATGGTTGTCTAGCAGTATTTAAGTGTTGTCTATTTTTAGAATGGGGATTTCGTTTCAAGTCCGATTTAAATAGTGATTTTGGTCACATTTTGGTAGATGTGACCTACTAAGCCATTCATATTTTGTTTATAAATGGTAATGAGATGTATTTTAACCATTTTAAAAATGATTTTATTTTTTAAGACATTTATAGCATTTTTTCCCTGATATACTCCCTTTAAAGCAAAATCCTTAAAGCAACAATACATTTAGTGTAAAATGAATGAATGAATTGGGATTTTACATGGTACATACACATTATAGGTCATATGACTTTAACAGGACGGACGATTCCAGGTTCAATCTCCACAACAAAAACAACAGATTAACATACAAATTGTAAAAACAAAATAAAAAATATCAACAAACGAATATGTGAATGGGCCCAAAGCCTGATACCTGGAGAACTGCAGAGTTTCAGCAAATCCTCACCAAATACCCAATTTCCCAGCTCTTGCAAGGTGCATGTGCTATGGTGTTCCTATTCTTAACCATCCCCCATTTAGCAATGTGGAAATACACAGTGGTTGGTTATTTAATAACAATAATGGACATGACAAAAAGTGGACAAAACTCCCATTCTGAGGATTCCTATCCCTCTGTAGAGATTAATAGTGATACTATTCTTATCAGTACTCTCAACAACACAGAATTAATAGAGTTTTACGGCGTTATACACATTATAGGTTATTCGACACCAACAGGAAGGAAGATTCCAGGTTCACTCTACATGTACAAAAACAACAAATTAACATATAGATTTAAACAAAATACACCAACAAATGAATATGTAGAATGAACCTAGAACCTTGATACCTTGAGTTTCAGCAAATTCTATCATATTACTCAAAATGTCGCTTCTTACGACATGCATGAGCCACAGTGGTCCTATTCTTGCCATCACTCATACAGCTCCCTGAAACCACACAGGGGTTGATAATTTAACCACAACAGTGAACTTGACAAAAAATGATAAAATGAACATGACACCCATTCGGAGGATTCCTACCCCTCTGCAGAGATCGGCAGTGATTCTATTCTTAGCCGGAACCACAAGGGCTTTCTCAACAATACACATATTATAACATAAATAAAATATTCTTGCCATCACTCAAAACAGAGGGGTATGAAATTTAACCACAACATTTGTACACAACACCCATTCAGAGGATTCCTATCCCTCTGTAGAGATTGATAGTGATACTATTCTTACTCTCAAGAACACACATATTATAAAATAATGAAATATTCTTGCCATTACTAATTTGGCACCATTGATCTACACAGGGGTTGATATTTCAACCATAATAATGAACATGACAAAAAATGATAAATGGACATGACACCCCTTAGGAGGATTTCCATCTCTCTGCAAATTGCCAGTGATACTGCTCATACTTCACTATATAAACATCAATATGTCACCCAATATATTAACATTTGATACTGCTCATAATCCACTATATTAACATCAATGTATCACCCATTTTATAAACATTAATGTGTCACCCAATATATTAACATTTGATACTCATACTCCACTATATAAACATCAGTGTGTCACCCAATATATTAACATTTGATACTACTCATACTCCACTATATAAACATGAATGTGTCACCCAATATGTTAACATTTGATACTGCTCATAATCCACTATATTAACATAAATGTATCACCCATTTTATAAACATCAATGTATCACCAATTTTATAAACATTAATGTGTCATCCAGTATATTAACATTTGATACTCATACTCCACTATATGAACATCAATATGTCACCCAATATATTAACATTTGATACTACTCATACTCCACTATATAAACATCAATGTGTCACCCAACCAATATATAAACATCAATGTGTCATCCAACCAATATATTAACATCAATGTGTCACCGAATATATTAACATTTGAAACTACTCATACTCCACTATATAAACATCAATGTGTCACCCAATATATTAACATTTAATACTACTCATACTCCACTATATAAACATTAATGTGTCACCCAACCCAATATATAAACATCAATGTGTCACCCAACCAATATATTAACATCAATATGTCACCGAATATATTAACATTTGATACTACTCATACTCCACTATATAAACATCAATGTGTCACCCAATATATTAACATTTGATACTACTCATACTCCACTATATAAACATCAAGGTGTCACCCAATATATTAACATTTGATACTGCTCATACTCCACTATATAAACATCAAGGTGTCACCCAATATATTAACATTTGATACTACTCATACTCCACTATATAATCATCAATGTGTCACCCAATATATTAACATTTGATACTACTCATACTCCACTATATAAACATCAATGTGTCACCCAATATATTAACATTTGACACTACTCATACTCCACTATATAAACCTCCACTATATTAACATCAATATGTCACCACCCAATATATTAACATTTGATACTACTCATACTCCACTATATTAACATCAATATGTCACCCAATATATTAATATTTGATACTACTCATACTCCACTATATAAACATCAATGTGTCACCCAATATATTAACATTTGATACTACTCATACTCCACTATATAAACATCAATGTGTCACCCAATATATTAACATTTGATACTACTCATACCTCCACTATATAAACATCAATGTGTCACCCAATATATTAACATTTGATACTACTCATACTCCACTATATAAACATCAATGTGTCACCCAATATATTAACATTTGACACTACTCATACTCCACTATATAAACATCAATGTGTCACCCAATATATTAACATTTGATACTACTCATACCTCCACTATATTAACATCAATATGTCACCGAATATATTAACATTTGATACTACTCATACCTCCACTATATTAACATCAATATGTCACCCAATATATTAACATTTGATACTACTCATACTCCACTATATAAACATCAATGTGTCACCCAATATATTAACATTTGATACTTCTCATACCTCCACTATATTAACATCAAGGTGTCACCCAATATATTAACATTTGATACTACTCATACTCCACTATATAAACATCAATGTGTCACCCAATATATTAACATTTGATACTACTCATACTCCACTATATAAACATCAATGTGTCACCCAATATATTAACATTTGATACTTCTCATACCTCCACTATATTAACATCAAGGTGTCACCCAATATATTAACATTTGATACTACTCATACTCCACTATATAAACATCAATGTGTCACCCAATATATTAACATTTGATACTTCTCATACCTCCATTATATTAACATCAAGGTGTCACCCAATATATTAACATTTGATACTACTCATACTCCACTATATAAACATCAAGGTGTCACCCAATATATTAACATTTGATACTACTCATACTCCACTATATAAACATCAATGTGTCACCCAACCAATATATTAACATCAATGTGTCACCCAATATATTAACATTTGATACTGCTCATACTCCACTATATAAACATCAATGTGTCACCCAATATATTAAAATTTGATACTACTCATACTCCACTACATTAAAATCAATGTGTCACCCAATATATTAACATCAATGTGTCACCCAATATATTAACATTTGATACTACTCATACTCCACTATATAAATATCAATGTGTCACCCAATATATTAACATTTGATACTTCTCATACCTCCACTATATTAACATCAATATGTCACCCAATATATTAACATTTGATACTACTCATACTCCACTATATAAATATCAATGTGTCACCGAATATATTAACATTTGATACTACTCATACTCCACTATATAAACATCAATGTGTCACCCAATATATTAACATTTGATACTACTCATACTCCACTGTATTAACATCAATGTGTCACCCAATATATTAACATTTGATACTACTCATACTCCACTATATAAATATCAATGTGTCACCCAATATATTAACATATGATACTTCTCATACCTCCACTATATTAACATCAATATGTCACCCAATATATTAACATTTGATACTACTCATACTCCACTATATAAATATCAATGTGTCACCCAATATATTAACATTTGATACTACTCATACTCCACTATATAAACATCAATGTGTCACCCAATATATTAACATTTGATACTACTCATACCTCCACTATATAAACATCAATGTGTCACCCACGTATTAACATTTGATACTACTCATACTCCACTATATAAACATCAATGTGTCACCCAATATATTAACATTTGATACTACTCATACTCCACTATATAAATATCAATGTGTCACCCAATATATTAACATTTGATACTACTCATACTCCATTATATAAACATCAATGTGTCACCCAATATATTAACATTTGATACTACTCATACCTCCACTATATAAACATCAATGTGTCACCCAATATATTAACATTTGATACTACTCATACTCCACTATATAAACATCAATGTGTCACCCAATATATTAACATTTGATACTACTCATACTCCACTATATAAATATCAATGTGTCACCCAATATATTAACATTTGATACTACTCATACTCCACTATATAAACATCAATGTGTCACCCAATATATTAACATTTGATACTACTCATACTCCACTATATAAATATCAATGTGTCACCCAATATATTAACATTTGATACTACTCATACTCCACTATATAAACATGAATGTGTCACCCAATATATTAACATTTGATACTACTCATACTCCACTATATAAACATCAATGTGTCACCCAATATATTAACATTTGATACTACTCATACTCCACTATATAAATATCAATGTGTCACCCAATATATTAACATTTGATACTACTCATACTCCACTATATAAACATCAATGTGTCACCCAATATATTAACATTTGATACTACTCATACTCCACTGTATTAACATCAATGTGTCACCCAATATATTTACATTTGATACTGCTCATACTCCACTATATAAACATCAAGGTGTCACCCAATATATTAACATTTGATACTACTCATACCTCCACTATATTAACATCAATGTGTCACCCAATATATTAACATTTGATACTACGCATACTCCACTATATAAACATCAATGTGTCACCCAATATATTAACATTTGATACTACTCATACTCCACTGTATAAACATGAATGTGTCACCCAATATATTAACATTTGATATTGCTCATACTTAACTATATAAACATCAATGTGTCACCCAATATATTAACATTTGATACTACTCATACTCCACTGTATAAACATCAAGGTGTCACCCAATATATTAACATTTGATACTGCTCATACTCCACTATATAAACATCAATGTGTCACCGAATATATTAACATTTGATACTACTCATACTCCACTGTATAAACATCAAGGTGTCACCCAATATATTAACATTTGATACTACTCATACTCCACTGTATAAACATGAATGTGTCACCCAATATATTAACATTTGATATTGCTCATACTTAACTATATAAACATCAATGTATCACCCAATATATTAACATTTGATACTGCTCATACTCAACTATATAAACATCAAAGTATCACCCAATATATTAACATTTGATACTAAAACCTGGAACACAAGTTGTTAAAACAAGGGGATCATCGCTCACTAGAGGCACAGGAGATCATGACAAATAAAGCAATTTATTTAAAAGTCCAGGGTCACAACTCTGACATTTATTATGAAATTAGACCTTACAGTATTAGGTAATTATTGAGCAAGTTTGACTCGAGTGCACACAAATAGTGTAATATCTGATTATTCAAGTGACAAAACTTCAATATTAATAATTTAATTTGGCCAGTAGGAGAACCTGATATTATGGTTTTATAACCACTAGGTAAATTTAGTCATAATTCAATAAAAATTCAGTGCTAGAGATAACATATAAAACAGAGCAATTTCTTCTTGAGTCAAGGGCCACAACTCTAACACTAATAATCACAAATGGCCATTTCAAGACCATGTCTGAGATTTTACAATTACATGACTACTATATAAGGTAAATGAAGATTCAGTGAATGAATGAATAGGGTTTTACGGCGTACCAACACATTTTAGGTTATTCGACGCCAACAGGAAGGAAGATTCCAGGTTCACTCTACATGTACAAAAACAACAAATTAACATACAGATTTAAACAAAAATACACCAACAAATGAATATGCAGAATGAACCTTGAACCTTGATACCTGCAGAAGTGCAGAGTTTCAGCAAATTCTATCGTATTATTCAAATTGTCTCTTCTTACAATGTATGAGCCACAGTGGTCCTATTCTTACCATCACTCATATGGCTCCCTGAAACCACACAGGGGTTGATAATTTAACCACAATAGTGAACATGACAAAAAATGATAAAATGAACATGACACCCATTCGGAGGATTCCTACCCCTCTGTAGAGATGGGCAGTGATTCTATTCTTAGCTGAAACCACAAGGGCTAAGATTCAGTGAAAATGCAGTGAGGGGCAATACCTTTAACAATAGTAATGTGATTTGGCCATTTCAAAGCATTGTAATAACCACTATGTAAAGCAATTTCAAATACTGTTATGATATTTATGGTTCATCAGAGCCAGAATTATCCAACAGTATGTTAATACAACTAGTTAGGAACCAATGAAAATTGTGGGTACTTAAGTGTCAATTCAGTATTTCACAACCAAAACTAGTGCAAAAGAGCATACAAGGTCAAATAGTGCAATGTTCAATATTTCAAGGGTCATAACTCTGACATTACTTTATATCCATTTTGACCAGTTCAAGACCTTTCAAAGATATTATTATGGTTATATAATCACATAAGTTTGGTGAAGTTCTAATAAAGAAATAAAAGTGCTAGAGGGAATATAACCTTTAAAAGTTAATGGACAGATAACCGACAGATGACAGACACAGATTGATCAGAACTAAAATATATAAACTCATACACAAAGTGAAAATTGAGATAAATTAAAAACTCTAAATCTAAAAGGGACATACAGCAAAACTGAGATAGTGTTACACATGTTCATTCCTTGAAACAATCATTACACATTTAAACAATAACCATTTAGAAATGTCAATCTCAAAGTAGTACTACTTGAAACTCCATATTTTAGAAAGTACTGTGAAATCATTTATTTTCACTGGTATTAATTTTCGTCGTTTTTTGGTTCAATGACAAATTCGTGGAGGCTTAATTGCGTTGAAAACGAATTTTAGAAAAAAACTGTTTTGGTTCAATCTTTGAATTAAATTATTTATATTACATAATGTCTTTATTACTGACCTGTACCATTATTAAGTCAATGTCTGTACCTACACACACAGTAATAAATGCTCTCTGCAACATAAGGTTATTGTCGGGAGAGATGTCAATTAGTTGGCACTTTGGTGTTGCAAATTTTGCTCAAACTGTTATGAGGATGTGTGACAAGTTGAAGGTGTAAATATGCCGAGACCAACGCAAATTCACTCTTTAAAAATAGTTATTACTCATCGAATAAAAGAAATAAAAATATAGTAGCTTAACAGATTACTTTTTATTTAAATATTAGAAATCTGTATTGTATCTGTTATTGGGACATATATTTTCTCTCTTAAAAATAGGAAAGGAGCACTGTGCCATGCTGATGTACCTCTGATACTGACACACATATTATATCTAATAAAACGGATGCAATATTAGTAAAGTTACCATATTTTTAACTTAACCAGTGCACTAAATTAAGATTTAGAATTTAAATTTAACTTTCAATACATCTAATAGCAAAATGCGCACACTAAATAGAAACTACCAGATAACATTTAGATCTAGCTGAGAAAGGTTTTAGGTAATTACCGTACAGTATGGTATATTAAACAAAATTTTGACTACAGCCATTTCTTTGGGATTTAATTTCGTTGTCGAGGCCCCCACAAATCAATGAAAATTAGTGAGTCCCCATCGAAAATTAATGATTCACAGTATCAACATTTTTTAATGAATGAATGGGGTTTTATGGTGTACTAACACATTGTAGGTTATTCAATGCCAACAGGAAGGAGGATTCCAGGTTCACTTTATATGTAAAAGAACAACAAATTAACATACATATTAAAAAGATACATCAACAAATGAATATGCAGAATGCAAATTCTATTGTATTACTCGAACTCAAATTGGTTATTAACCACAATAATGAATATGCCCAAAAAATAATAAAATGAATATGACAAAAGTATTCAGGAAATGACTTAAGTGAGTATTTATTAAAATTTGTAAGTGGTCCAACACAAATGATTTTTTTCATCATTTATTTCAATGGGGTTTAATCACATCATCACATATATATGGCATATCCAGTTTTACTGGTGGAGGAAGACCTTAGACTGAATAGAACCAACGACCTTCTGCAAGTAACTGGAAACTTTCTCACAAAAAGGTTTTTGGAGCGAGCGGGACTGAAACCTACAACCTTAGCGGTGAGAGGTAAGTGATCTTGAGACCATTTGGCCATGGAGGACCCAACACAACTGATAAAACTTGTATAGTAACAATATTTCTTGCATACCAGACAAGTATTTCCGCGTATTTAACCGGGTACGAATTTTCATCCTACACCCCCTACAAGCACTCATCCTATCCTGCTGTGACATTGGAACAATCTATATAAAGATGTATGACGTAATGTATCTAATTTGACATCTTAAAGCAATCATCGTAAAATTTAAAAATAATTAGATTTATAATAAATATTCAATGTGTTTGGTTTGCAAGAAAAATAATCTTACATGGCTTTTTCCGTTCAGACAGAGCCTCGTTCCCTCGACAAAAAGTAATCCTACGCGACGGAATTTTCTATCCGAACTTCCAACCCATGTAAGATTATAAGTATCTTGTCTATTCTTTAAATTTAACAACAACACTTGAATTGTTTCAATAGAACACAGTTGCCCTTGCTATGTCTCCACACAGAAAATATCAAACTTGACCTGTATTTTGGTGATACAGCTTTACACCAATTATTTCTAACATACATGGAACCTTTCGAAATAAACTGACCTTAAATCATTACTTTACCAAAAATGAAGTAAAACGGGGGAAGAATTCCTCTTAAAAAATTGACAAATTTTAACTGATGTTAAAGGGAATAAATCAGGCCTTTTCAAAAATTTAAAATTGTCTATTAACATTTTTCCCGAATATATTATGCCCATATAATTATACTCCCTGACCTTGTTTTGCCTAAGTGTGACCTTGACCTTTGAAGTGGGAGAATGGGTTTATGCCCGACACGTTGTCATGTTATGTTGATCATTTGTAGCAAGTATTTATAAATTCCATCTATGCATGACAAAGTTAAAGTCTGGACACGGAACACCGCACAAAAGGATGGACGGACAGACACTGCGATTACTATATGCCACCCAAGTGAGTACAGAGAATTCAGCATATGTGGCCATTTTTAGTGCTGCTAACTTTTATTCTGTACTCCGGCCTTTAACACTACAACAGTTGATACAAGATACAAAGTAACCTATTTCATGTCAACAAACTGAGATAAGTGACTTGTGAACATAATTGAACTATACAACTGTTGGTACAAGATACAAAGTCAAACATTTCATGTCAACAAACCAAGACAAGTGACTTGTGAGCATTGTTTAACAATACAACTGTTGATACAAGAAACAAAGTAACCTATTTCATGTCAAACCAAGACAAGTGACTTGTGAACATTATTGAACTATACAACTGTTGGTACAAGATACAAAGTAACCTATTTCATGTCAACAAACTGAGACAAGTGACTTGTGAGCCTTATTTAACAATACAACCGTTGATACAAGATACAAAGTAACCTATTTCATGTCAACAAACTGAGTCAAGTGACTTGTGTACATTACTGTACTATACAACTGTTGGTACAAGATACAAAGTAACCTATTTCATGTCAACAAACCAAGACAAGTGACTTGTGAGCATTATTTAACAATACAACAGATGATACAAGATTCAAAGTAACCTATTTCATGTCAACAAACTGAGTCAAGTGACTTGTGAACATTACTGAACTATACAACTGTTGGTACAAGATACAAAGTAACCTATTTCATGTCAACAAATTGAGAAAAGTGGCTTGTAAACACTATATATAAAAATGAATTTAAACCTATTATACAATTTGTTGATACAAGATACAGTCACTTATTTCATGTCAACAAACCAAGACAGTGACTTGTGAATACTATAATTTTATCAATACGACTGTTGACACAAGATACAAAGTAACCTATTTCATGTCAACAAACCAAGACAAGTGACTTGTGAACATTATTGAACAATACAGCAGTTGATAAAAGATACAAAGTAACCTATTTCATGTCAACAAACCAAGACAAGTGACTTGTGGACATCTTTTAACAAGACAACTGTTGATACAAGATACAAAGTAACCTATTTCATGTCAACAAACCAAGACAATAGACTTGTGAACATTATTGAACAATACAACTGTTGATACAAGGTACAAAGTAACCTATTTCATATCAACAAACCAAGACAAGTGACTTGTGTTCATTACTGATCAATACAACAGTTGAAACAAGAAACAAAGTAATCTATTTCATGTCAACAAACCAAGACAAGTGACTTGTGTACATTACTGAACAATAAATCAGTTGATTCAAGATACAAAGAAACCTAGTGACAAGTGAACATTAATTAACAATACACCTGTTGACACATGCTACAAAACAACCTATTTTATGCCAACAGACTTATGAACACTATTTAACAATACAACTGTTGATACATATTCTCCATAGTGATTGTTACATTTCAATGTGGAACAAATTTCTTTCACTGCCATTTACCATTTTAGCTATTTGTGGACAGATACACATGCTCGACGTCACAAGTGATACCAGGACATGTGCATGACATCAGGAGTAATTAACAGTTCTATTTGATTGCGTGCACCAATTTATAACTCTTTGCTATCATTAATAAGGGAAATATAAGGATTTGAATTTGCATGTCATTGACAAGAAATATGAAATTTGCCCAGCCAGCCTATATAGCAACCACATTTACGTTATCTCTATTGCAATGTTTCTGAAAGGTTTACCGAGTCTTGCATACCAAGACATGCATCTACTGCTGGTCATATCATTGAGATATTTGTAATAATAAAAAAGTTGTGTGAAGTCTCAATCATATACAATAGTGGTTGGTGATATACAGACTTGATGGTACTTGCATGTAAAGCATTTTAACTCTTGTGATAAGTTTCAATGTAATACATGCAACAGTTTCTTAGATATGACCTTGCATTACCTATTCTTTAAATTGTCAAGCTAAAAAGGCAAATTATTGAAAAAGCTTTTGAAATGTCTTATGATGTTGTTTGTGAAACTCTAAATGAATTCCTAACTTCTGCATTAAACATACATCAATGGGTAACTAAGTCTCTAGGACTTTGTTTGACAGTTGAAACTCAGTTTAGTTCATTATGTAGCTACTTCTAGCCACTTGTAAACAGTTTTTTTAGGTGGCTAAAATATGTTGTGTGGCTTATAATCAGCTGGGCACAAAGAAGCCACTTAAATACCCATCTGTTAGAACATCTATTTTGTTTTTATCCATAGCTGCAACCATGCAGCTTGTCTTTGTCCATAGCTCCAGCCACACATCTTGTCTTTGTCCATAGCTCAAGCCGCACATCTTGTCTTTGTCCATAGCTGCAATCATATGTCTTTGTCCATAGCTGCAGCATAACATCTTGTCTTTGTCCATAACTGCAGCCACACGTCTAACAAGTCTTTTGATACTTTCTATGATTCTATTTAAGTGCCTAGCTTCCTGAACGCACAGATCCTAAAAAGAAAAGAAAGAGACTTATGAAAAAGGAAATAAATTGAATTGTGCAGTAAATAGAGTCCAGAACAATTATTTAGAAGTTATCCTTTTCTTTGCTGTAAGCAAATCATCTATTTTAGAGACAGAGATTACAAAATACTGAATAGGGTATATTATACAATTGTCAAATATTTGGCAATAAACTCATGTCATAGTATTCAAGCTATAGTAGATACAAAATCTGATTAAGAAACTATAATTTCAAACACACTTTCACATATGTATTTAAGGGATTTTAAAAACTTTTATTTTTCGATAATACCCCTTGAACCAGACTACTTTTTTTAAATGTTTTCTAGCATAAATAAAAGATGGCAGATGGTTAATAAAGGAAGCCAGAAAATAAATCTATAAATATTTGATATTCAGTTATTATATAATGAAAATAGCGTGCACCACTTATTTTAATAATAAAATATAACAGAAATAGTTTGTTTTTTATACTGCTTTTATTTCTGCTCTAATTGCTAAATGTTACATTGTACCAGCACTGTGTCAACATATTATGTCTGATTATGGCAATTTTGAGTTGATATTGCCATATGATGAAGGAATAAATCAAGAGGAAATGCAGTCATTATTTGAATAATTAATGCAAGATGTTGATGGATATGAAGACATTTTAATTCAGACTACTCAAAGCCGTTGGCCAGTAGTGCTAAAAATCCAAAAGGCAGACATCATCACATGAGATTTGCAAGAAAAAGAGTATCACAAGAACTCTATGAACAAGAAAATATCGGTGGAACTGATGGATGCTCCCCAAGTGAGTGTTTGCCTCTATACGGGATACTTGGTTGAAAAATACCAAACTGTACAGCAGGAACAATATGTGGTTCTGCACTTCACAGAACTAATTTGCAAATCATTTAACCAGAACAAAATATCAATATGAGCAGATTCTAGCTAGTTTTACAGAATTGAAACCAGAGGTTGACAATATGCACATCTCCACTTGGTAATGATGCATCCTGGAAAGTTACATAAAATTCCAATCACAGGTTGAAGAGAAATAGAGCGGAAAAGAATTTGGTCACAGACTGAATCAAAGGGCCATAACTCTGTGAAAAATCATTGAACCGAAACACAAACATAGCAAGTTTCATAAAATTCCAACGTGAGGTTGTAGAGAAAAAACGCAGACAATAATTTGGTCACAGACTCAATCAAAGGGCAATAAATCCATGAAAAATCATCAAACCGAAATACTAACAATATGCGCATCTGCACTTGGTAATGATGCATCCAAGCAAGTTTCATAAAATTCCAACATGGGATTGTAGAGAAATAGCATGGACAAGAATTTAGTCACAAATAGAATCAAAGGGCCATAACTCTGTGAAAAATTATGGAACCGGACCATAAAGATAGTATGCGCATCTGCACTTGATAATGATGCATCCTAGCAAGTTACATAAAATTCCAACCTGAGGTTGTAGAGAAATAGCCCGGACAAGGATTTCCTCACAAATAGAATCAAAAGGGCCATAACTCCGTGAAAAATCATCAAACCGAAACACAAAGACAGTGTGCACATGGGGTTGTAGAGAAATAGCCCGGACAAGAATTTGGTCACAAACAGAATCAAAGGGCCATAACGCCATGAAAAATCATCGAACCGGAACACAAAGACAATATGCACATCTGCACTTGGTAATGATGCATCCTAACAAGTTTCATAAAATTCCAAGCACAGGTTGTAGAGAAATAGCCCGGACAAGAATTGGTGACGCACGGACGGATGAAGTGGCGACTATATGCTCCCCCCTTTTGGGGGAGCATAAAAATGTCTGGACAGCAATAAATAGGCAAACAGCATTCTTAGTGCAATTTTTAGTTGACGTTGAATTTGAAGTAGTGTCTGTCACGGCCGACAAAGCAATACCATTACAGCACTATCATTGAGACCAAAGATTGAGGGTAAAAAATGCCTACCTACAAAATTACAACCCTGTTTCATTATGGTTTAAATTGTGGTACATAATTATTAGGGTATCACTAAAAACAACCGCTTTAAAAGTTTTGGGAGATGGCTCTGGCCTCAAGCATGTTACGTTGACAGACGAAACCCATCAGAAAAATCACCAAGGTGGCCTTGAGTCAACAGCAGACTCTGAGGAAACACCAGACAAACGAATGTATGATACTGGGGGGACTCATGTGTCCTGTAGAGTGTGTAAATTTGTTTTTATTAAAAACAGACCCAAAAGCAATCCACCTTTTTAATCAAAGCAACAAAGCAGCTCTTCTTGATTCCAAAACTCAATCTGTTATAAAGATGTCCAAGAGAAGGTGAATCAATTTTCTAGTTTCATGCCAGATAGTTGCAAAAATGCTGGGGTTAAAAGGTACACAGCGATCCAGGCCATGAATGATGCTGGCTTTGAAAGTCAGACTATTATGTTCATGTCAGACCATAAACTTGAAGAAGTTATTCTCGCTGACCCAGTACGACACAGAAACAGAATATGAGTTTTGTTCTCGAGTCAGTAGCTACCGATGACCAAAACATCAGGCCTGTTCAGGAACACGTTCCACACCCACCCATCGGTAGTGCACTGCAGCCATCATTTACTCAATCATTGTGTCCCCCTTCAACCTCTCTGCATCCTACCTCACAAAATTCTAGCACAGTCGTTAGTTTGTACAAATCTCAAACAAACCAAGACATTCAACAGTTGTCGGGTATTGCTACACATAGTTCATTCCCCAGCTGCATTTTCAACTTTGTCAACAAGTAGACAACCCTTATAAATGAGTGGGGAATCTGATAGTATTACAGGAAACTGGTTGTTGTTATTTTATTGTTTTAAATGTATTATCATCATTAATGAATTAAATGTGTTGAATATTTAATTTGTTTTCTCTACATGTGGAATGTGTACAACAATAAAGGATGTAAGTGAATTTCAGTTAATGTCGACTATAATGTATTCATACACATTTACCAAGCAACAGATAATTTAAATTTTCATTCATAAATTTCACTTGTGGTGGATGTTTCAAATATATATATATATAATTTATATATATCGTCAGAATTGGAATTATTAGGATTACTTCGGACTTTACTCGATTTGTGCATCATGATTCAACATTCTTTACACATGCATAAAAAACACAAAAAAAATGAATTTAATCCTATGATAATAGAATGAAAAAAAAACCTGACATTTTAAGTTCTTAAATTCACCACCACGGAGAAACACATCAACGTTTTTGTGAGAACTTGTTGACCCTTTTGTTAATGACTCTGTTACATAATTTGTCCAAGACAAGGCTCACCATGTAACAGAGTTCTGAGGGAGTGGCACCATCTATTATGTATCAAGAATATAAGGGCTCATATTTCTGCCTGTAATCCAAATTTATTCATCCCGATTTGGACCCTCAGTCATCTTTAAGGTAGTGAATACTCACACTGTATAATAGTTGTATGCGTAGTGGATACTGAGATATAAACATTATGTCAAAACTTTTTTTTTTAAAAAAGCTATGCCAATACTGGGGTGAGTACAATATCACCTTTTCCAAATAAACATTGAATATAAAATTTGACCCTAAGGTCTTTGTCAACAAATGCTTCTCACCAAATTGATATAAAAACTCTTAAAAATTTGAACATACAAAATAAATTCAATGTAATGTAGTGTTTGACTAACAATGCTAAATGAATAACTTTTCTAATCTGGAACCAAAATAAAAGGTATAAATCATACTCAAGCCAGAAATTCTAAATTACTGAAAAACCTATAAAAAAAAATTATATGAACATACCCTGTGTCTGTACAAGAAAGTTCCTCTGTTGTTGTATTTACATCAGCAAGGCAGCGGTGTTGACTGTGCCCTTGTCTTGTATCCTGTATCATTGTGCCTGCCAACATCCAGCACTATAAAAGAAAAAGTCAATCAGTATAATGCACATCAAATGAAAGTTCTGTCACAAGTGAAACAAGAAATGTCACCAGTAAACAACAAATGCCACAGAAGTTGTCTGTGATTGTAAAGACATACATCAGGCTCCATATGAGGGGCATTTAAAAAGTGTAGTAGTTTTATTCTGCGCACTCTTGTACGGTGTTGGGCCTTGATGTAGTGATACTTAAGTAACCACAAGGAGGACTTTTTGTGCGTAAGATCTTCTTGTAACAGTAGTGTGTTCAGGTAATGACACCTGTGCCACCATTCCGTCTGCATAAAAGAGTAAGGCATAAATTACACATTTCACAGTCTTACTTCTCCTTGCTATTTGAGGCCTATCCCCATTTTCATCTATCCAGACTTTATTATTTCCCTTTCCTTACAGTTTAAAAAACGATACCTATGTTTCATCACCAGTACACATTCCATGCAGACGCCTGGGGCCACAACCATCATACCTATCTAAAAGTTCTTGGCTATTCTAATATGCACCATCCTTTACTCTGAAGACTAAAGATGTGGTAACCATCTGGCACAAGCCTTCTTTACATTCAGTTTATCTTTTAATTAAAAAAATACTGCCTATGAGTTTAAGCCACGTATCTTGGAAATATCATTCAGTGTAATTTGTGTCTATCTTGATAGCTTTATGCACAGCAATAGCATATTTCTCACTAAATGCTAACACGACCGTCCCGCCCTGACATCATCTTTTACACTATCTCTACCATTTTTAAAACATAGTGACCAGTTTGCAACTGCATGATACTGAAGAGCAATATCCCCAAATAGTTGTCCAAGTCTGCTTTAATTTTAGTAAGCAATTTATTTAACAAGGTCTGTATTTTGATATATTGGTTTAAACAATATTTTATTCAAGAACTGTACATAGTATATTACATAACATTTGCAATTCATAAATGACAAACAATTCTAAGAATTGGGATTTAGAAAAAGCTAATTAGCTTGTATGAATCTAGCTCCCAGAAATTACTGGTGATTTACAAGTGAATTTACAAGTGGCGGTATATAAAGCATGTTATTTGAAATATTTAAAGTTAAACTTAAGAGTTTATTCACTGGCGTAGTTATTCCATTTGGACAAATACGCCGTGGTTGTTTTGCATAAGTCTCGTAAGAACTGTAAAAAGAGAAGGGGGAAAAAAAAGAGAAGAAATTGAAAGTTGAAAATGATTGAACGAGAAGGTTAAAGAGATAGAAAAGTAAAGATGAGAGGAAAGTGGTTATGCATGTGTGTCCAGAGTGCCCCGGGTAACCGAATAGGTTTTGTGTGTTTGATTTTACTTGTACAATATGAACAGCGATTTGTAAAAAAGAAAGTATAAAATCATTAAGGTTCAGATCAACAAAGCGTTTTGTACTAATTATATACTTTTGCACAGCATCAAATACAGCGATATTTGTTTTGTCGCTGTTTCTTGGATTTCCCCTTAGCAACAGGTTAAGGCTGATATCAGTTATGCCTTCAGATCTTATGGTGTTAATCATTTCAGTTCGATGATTGTTATAGTTTTGACAGTTGAGTAAGAAATGTTTACTGTCTTCGAGTGAACGGCATGTGCACATGGGACTTTCAACAATATTTTTGGAATATAAATGTTGGTTAAGTGAACTACAATTTAGTCGTAGACGGGTATGGTATATTTGAGCCAATCTCTCTCCGTGGAGGAAACAGGTAGGAACTTTGTCAGTAATAGGGTTCAGTCTATTCTTAAATATACTTAATGTTGGTGAATTCCGGGTTAGTATAGGTAAACTATTCCATGCTTTTATTGTTGAAGGAAGAAAGGAATGTGCAAAGAGTTGTGTATTACAAGCAGTTGGTTGAATATTGTGTGAGTTTCGTAAATTGTAATCTATTCCAACCGAAACCATATCGGGTATAAGTGTTGTTAAGTAAGATGGAGTTATTTCAGTTTTCATTTTAAAAAAAAGTATAAGTTTATGTTTTAGTCTTCTAGATTGTAATGTTTCCCATCCAGTTTCTTTATACAACATATTAATGGTTACTAGTTTAGTCGCTCCTGTGACAACTCGAGCGGCTTCGATTTGTATTTTTTCTAGGTCTTTTGCTTCAGATGCTGTACAATTATCCCATATTACATCTGCATATTCAAGTAAAGGGCGTATGAAAGTAAAGTAAATTGTTTGAAGTGATTGGCGATCAAGTTTAAACTTTAATTTTCTCATAATGTTTAATCTTTTCCAAGCCTGTTCCTTTATATGCTCTAAGTGAAATTTCCAGGTACCGTTATTTGAGAGAATGACACCAAGATGCTTATGTGACTGAACTTCTTGGATTATTGTATTATTCATGACAAGTTGAGAGTGGAAGGGTTTATTTCGTTTACGCGAAACAAGAAGTGCTTTTGTTTTATTTGGATTGAACGTTACTAACCACTTTTCAGCCCAATTGTGAATTTTTTCAAGATCTGAATTGTTGCTCTTCTATGGCTCTTTTGACCAGATTCACTCAAATTCAAAACGGAATAAAGAAAACCTGGCTGAGAGAAAAAACAACTAATATATTAAGAAAATTGGTAATCACTGAATTGGAAACTGAAAGACTTTTCTATACATATGCACATTATAACTATTGAATAAAAAATAACCGAGAAACAGGCCAAGCGCATAGACTTTTCAAACACCTCTCGTAAACTTAAATACCTAAATCTAAGAAAAGCGGCTACATGATTGTGATTGAAGACTGGTTCCAGTTAAACTGCATACTGCTTCATTGATAATGATTATATAATAGATAAATAACCAGTCAAAACTAAGTTAAGATTTTAAGTATCTAAGTGTTATGATGGTGAAACAGAAGCGTGGACTTTCTTCAAGGATTTTACAGTAACTTGCAGGAGAACTATTATACCTGGTGGGCATTCTACCACTAAACCATCAATGTGGTGCAGTGGTAAATATAATAGTGATAATCAGCTGCTTTTGAGGGGTTGCGAGTTCAAATCCCTGTATGGGCACAGTCTCTGTGATGACTAATAGACAACACTGCATCTCATTCTCATAACTTGTCTCTCACTGAAAGTAATCAGTTACTTGCAGATATGTGTGTTGTACTCAAGTACAGGTTAACCTTCAAGATCATAGGAAATAGTGGTTAGGTTATCTGATTGTTTGTTAGCTCTCGATGACATAAAATTATATCTAAATATTCAAATAAATCAAAACAGACTCTTGGATAATACCTGATGATTTATGAAAAAAAATACTTTTTTGTCAATCATAATTGATTGATAATGTAAATATTACTGACAGGAACCAAACCAAACTTGAAACTTTATACCAGAAGGTAAAATAACTAGACCTATCATTGAAGGTGATTTAATACCCCTGCATGTATGCAAAGTATCAAGTCAACCATGCAAGTAATTCACTCTCCAAGAAGTGCTGTATGGTAAATGCAGCAATATTATTAAGAATGCAAGACCAATAACTCTGCTTGGGATTAGTCAGCATCATAAAATTTACACCGCACATCTACACTTAATGTTGATTGTGCATGAAACATTTCAAGTCAGTCTTTTAAATTGTGAAAGTAGTTCACTTCATAAGAATTGCAATATGGTAACAAGGGCAATAACTCTGCTTGGAATTAAGTCAGTGCCACTACATTTGTGTCAGTCACATCTACACTTAATCATGTATGCAATGTATCAAGTCAATCACCTGAAAACTGCAAGTAGATTCTGCTCCATTCTAAATGCAGTATGGTAAATACAGCAATATTACAAAGTGCAAGGGCAGTAACACGGATTTATGTCAGTCTCACAAAATGTATATCTGCTCATCAAAACTTGATTGTTGATCATGTATACAAAGTTTCAAGTCCATTAGATGTAGTTCCTATGAAAAAATTAGACATAAAATTAAGTCAGTGTCACAAAATGTGGCACACAAATCTACACTTGTCTGTTGATATTGATCATGTATGCAAAGTTTCAAGTCAGTTACGTGAAAACAGTGGAAGTAGTTTGCTTCACAATTTACTACAAATCGACCGACACAGTGACTCCTTTGTACCCTCTCTGAAACTTTGTTAGCGGAAGGAGAGGGGTGTGGGTATAACAATTAATCCGTATGTATTAATAAAAAAAAAAAAATATTTGAACAAACCTTCACAACATCAGTTTCTTCTTAATTACACTCCAGTACTCGGTGTATCACACAGCAGCTGACTTTTTTGTAGGTTCCCTTTTATTCCTCCTCCACAATATGAAGATCTTCGTAGGTTTATCAACTGTCAGGTTTAGGGTATTTTGTTCTGAAGGACCTACATTTACAGTGTTACAAATGTTAGCTCCTATATATTCTGGCAGACATCAAACATCTGGTTCTGAGGAACCTACAATACATTTACAGTGTTACAAATGTGCTAGCTCCTATATATTCTGGCAGACATCAAACATCTGGTTCTGGGGAACCTACAATACATTTACAGTGTTACAAATGTGCTAGCTCCTATATATTCTGGCAGACATCAAACATCTGGTTTTGAGGAACCTACAATAAATGTACAGTGTTATAAAATTGTTGTGCTAGCTCCAATATATTCTGGCAGATTTAGGTCATAGACATCAATAAACATGCTGACCATTTGTTTTCCAGTGCATTCTATAATAAGAAGATTTTTTTTTAAAGTTTACCTTAAATCTGACTCTTTTTTTTGCTCTGTCCCCAAGGCCAAAGAAGGGTGGCGGCACTCAATAAAACATAAGTATTAACCATCATGTGAGCAACAACATATCACACCAAAAACCATTGAAATAAGTTAATTCAGTCATGAGAAATAACAGTTTTTGTCATTTTCTCAATAAAGATTCAGTAAAGTAGGCCCCACCACCAAGGCCAACAAACAATGAGACCCAGGGGCATGAAATTTATCATTTTTAAGAAGGACCTGTAGGCCTCAATAATTATGCTTACAATTTGTTTCCCAGCGCTTCCCATATTAAGGTTTTTAAGTTTGCCATGAAACTGGCTGTTTAGACCACATGACTTCAACAACCCTTTTTTTTAGGGGACCTCTATGCAATGCTGTATGTAAATTATCTAAGGTCTATGGCTTGAACTTTCAGTCAGAGAAAATGTTTTAGTCCTATGACGGGTTAATTTGATGTCGAATCATGCTGGTTCAAGACCTTGTTCAAGATCTTGTGATTATATAACTGCTGATGAAGTTTGGTTAATATTCAGGGGTGCTATGGCGTCTACAATAAAAAGGTCATCCAACATCAGACAACTGACCATGACCATGACATAGACTTTGGCCAGAAGAGCTAAAATAATGACAGAACCGGAACACAAATGGGATATGCCCAACAAAAACTCCTTCCCTGCAGGTTTCAGTTAAATCTGACCACAGAGGAGTGCTCCTGATAAGATGCTCAAATCCGAAAATGCACAGAGCCGCAAATATGTCATAAGTCATCAAATGTTAACACAAATAGGATATGCACAACTTAACCTCACACTGATCGTTCCCAGCAAGTTTCAGCTAACTCCAACTGCAGAATGTTTAAAGAGATATCCAGACAGGATTGTGTAGCAAATAAACAAAATTAAATTAAAATATTGTTTGTTTGCTGCTTCCACTGACCTAAAACAATCCTGCAGGTCAGGAAAATTGTTTAGGTTTCCCAAAAATGAAAAATATTAATTTTTTTTTTGTTTATTTAAAATATTCTTGGTTATTACATGTCCTTAAAAATTCTCTGATTGGTTACAAAAAAAAAAAAAAATACCTACCTACCCACCCATCCATAAATGGCATGAAACCAAAGTGGCAAACAAGCAATTGTTTAAGGGTGACCTGGGTATCTAAGTGACTTTTATATGCCAGACTGAAAATTATGTGCCCCATTTTAGCAACAAAAATAAGTTCTTCAAAAGCAACACAATTGTTTTCAACTGTGTTTCAACTGTCCAAACTTATCCTAAGATCCTAGCAAGTTTCCTAACCCTAGTTGTATGCATTTAAGTGCACATTTGTTTGTGCGGGAACAGACAGAAAGCACAAAACCAGTGTATCTCCCTGAGAGGGTTAGACATAATTAACATAAAGTTCATAAATAGAATACTAAATACTAGTGCACAATTTATTGATTTCGAGAAGAAAACAACAATGACTTGGTGTTATTTTATTCACACCCAAAAAAACTTTGCGGGAAAAGATACCAATGTTGTATTTTCTGTATCAGGCCACATTTAAAAATATCTCTGTTTCCCTTTGCCCGACTTTAGATTTTAGAACTTGGCAGGTAGGTAGCCTTTTTTTTTTTTTGAAATTCATAAAAAACATACATGTATTTAAGTTAAACAGAGAAACTCAACATTTTATTAACTGATATGGATATTCCATAATACAACAACATAATTTATATTACATGTATTAATTGTGCTCAATACTAACTGTAATGCTCCTAAAAGTGTAGGATTGAAAACTAAGAAGAACTGTAAAAATGAATAGTATTTGTATAACATTTATATATAATAAACTGAACTGTGTTTATTTTGATTAACAAAATGACTTGTTTTAGTAAATTGGACAGCAGTTTCTTAAACTGTTGGCATTTAAAAATGCCTACAGAACTATATAAAATCAAAGCACTCCAGTGCTGATGGGTGCGGAGCTTATAAAATGTAAAATGTCGCTAATGTTTTAGACAAACAGGTCAGTTTGCATACGTTGAAGTAGAATAATCCCGATTACCTTTTATTCTTATACAGGGTACACAATCTATATGTTCTATGTTTAACGTTGACCCTTTCCTCGAATAAGTCAGAGAATGTAACTTAATGGTTTGCCTTTGAAAGTGTTTTTTGTATCTTCAACTCAACTCGTGATATTTTCAGAGATGACAAGCTTTCTATCATATATAAAATATCAAAGTGCTCTGAATCTAGCACGATGAATTCCACTTCATTTACTATTTTCTTTATTGATTTCACTAGCGCAACAGTGAAACAATTCGTTTAAAAGACGAAAAGTAGAAATGTGTTCTGTCGAAATTAATAATTGATTCTTACATTTATATTTTTTTGGGCCCTATATCACCCCATAAACAGAACCGCACTAGCCAATATGTTATGGCGCCATTTTTAGACACATCTGGATGTTTGCATATTTTTATAACAGAAACACAAATGTTTTAACTATTATATGTTTAAATGGAAATTATCTAACCTTCCAACTATTGGAAATATATGAAATATTTACTAAATAACATAAAAACAGCACTGTCATTATTCATTATACATAACTCGATCAATCTCGAATTCTTTTTAGGAATACAAGTCTATTTTTAAACATTTGGGAGAAACAGTAAGTCACGTGATCGACATTAGCATATCTCTATTTTTAGAACGAGTATTGATTGTTTAATGGCATAAGCAAGGAACTATATAAGTATAGTTCCTTGGCATAAGGGACCGATCTAGAAAAGTTTCGTTCCCGTATTCAATGAAATATGGTAAATATATTTATGACTAATAGTTAAAAACGCAGTTGTCTGCACAGTCTTCAATTGCTGTCCAAGATGGCGTCCTTAAAAATCTTTTGGTCACGTGACCATAGTTCAGCGCGTCTGTATTCATGCGCTTTAATTCCTGTGTGCTGATTAATAGCACTGAATATAAATTTGGAATTTATATGATACACAATTGTTTATAGGTATAAATCGTCGCTGTCTGTTATTATAATAATGTTTTCTTTGAAATAGACGAATTTACTGTTTATAGTGAGTTCGAACGCTTATCAGGGGGTGGAACTATTTGATTGGTGGTTGTCAGGTTTGCATTAACACAATACAAGGTTGTAGATTTGCGGTATAGGAAAATAAACATGTAAGGTCTGCTAAAGCACCACCCCCAAAAGTGAAACTGTATATAGAATAACAAGTATTAATCTGTTGGCATTATTTAATATAATTCATAGGCATTTTTAAATGCAACAGTTTTAGTAACTGCAGTCAAATTTTCAAGTATTAGTCATTCTATATAATTATACAGTTTCTGAACCTTGTTTATCAAAACAAACTAGCAGAACTTGCCCTGATCAAAGATTCACTTGCCCAGATTTTTATGACCAATACACTTTGCGCTATAAAATAATTAAAAATAAATATATTAATGTATTAATTTTTATGTAAGGTTAGCTCTCCATAACATTATGCATGTGTAAATCACAAGTTTTAGAGTTTGAATAAGACCTGGAGAAGTGAGAGAAATTCAGGGAGAACTGACTATGTCCGACTTATGTTGTATTTAGTCTTTGTTCTTTATTGACTATCATTTCTGTTCTGTCACTCTGTGGCAGTGTGGGAGCAGGTGTTAATTCAAATATTATTTTAAATATTTTTCTCTTCTTTTCTAATGATTGCTAAATGTCATAACATACAACAATGGCAATGTCAAGCCTACAAAGCTATTAAATTCATCCAACAGAACTTGGCAGTCTATGATCTAGAAAAGTGCAACTAGTCAACTATATTTCAAATATTAAAAAGACAATTTATCTTAATTGTTGTTTTCAATACTATATTTAAATCATGATATGACTGCCAAAGAAAATATGCTGAAACAACACAACCAAAAAGCAGTAAGTGTATTACTTTAATACCCTAACTCATTTTTCTTTACCGTATACTCGATTTGAATATCAACGTCCATGTTTTCACAGCAGGGGTCGGGAAAAACTTTTAAAAGCACTCGTTTGTTGGGCAAGTGGACTGGTAAAAAGTAATCGTATGGAAAACTCACTTGTCAAAAAAAGTTATAGTAAAATAGTGTCTACTTTGGAAGAAAGTTGTGATAACCTTATCTTACCTTAAATAGTTTTATTACTTCATTTACAGTAAGTACACCACTAGCTTTAACCGTTATGATCATGCAATAAACATTAAGTTTGTTGATGTTTATATATCGCTTTTGTTCCGAATACAAACAGCTTGGGGTAAACATAAAAAATTAATGCATTCAAGCCTCCGTAACATGTAAAACGCAAAAGACCGTTAATATAAATAAGTCCGATTTTTAAACCGGCATTAAAAAGCTGGGCATGCATGTCTCGAGACCTTATAAAACATTATGCCAAATAGTTTGTAATGAAAAGTACCCTTGGAGACTCGACATGAAATTAATTAATAAAGTTATCGTTGATGAACGTATAATTTTAAATTTACACATTATAATTTCAGCAATAAAATATAGAAAGAATAAATACCGTAACGACTTTCGATCATTACTTTTGTTACAGTTTTCAGATTGTTTATTTTTCGATCTCTGCCAAAAAGTTTAGAGCAGTCAAAAAAATAACAAAAAAAAACTAAGAAATTTTCTCAAATAATTCTTTTTTAAGTCGGTGCTTTTTTCGAGGGTTGTTCACGCAAGGGGAAACAAACACTAATTTTATTTAGGCCTCAGCACTACAAACCTGATCTCATCATTCCTCTTGTCCATCTCTTCCTTCTTCTATTCTTTTGCCAACTTTCCCTTGATCGTCTCTACAACTTCGGGCAATTCTTCAATTCCTCAACACCTAGAGTAAAGTTGTTTTAAATGAATGTGATTGAATGGAATTTTCCACATATTACAGGTTATATTTTTAACAAACAAATAGTTTATTATAAATAAAACAGTACTTACATGTTTGTAACGTGTCTATATATTGTCCAGTTATATCGGACGGTGTTCTTGTATGGTGCATGTGTTAAGAGTCTATATTTACAAATAAATGAATACAAATTAATGGGGCATACTACTTTACACTTTGCTAATTGCAACAGTGTTCGTACATACCAAAATTCATGAAATGCTTGTAAACATTTATGTGATGCAGTTTATATGGTGCAAATGTACCATATTTACATGTAAAATGCTATCAAAATATGGTTCATATGCCCCATATGGTGCTTTTGGGCCATCTTCCTGACCTGTTCAAACCTCAACATCTTTAAATCAAGATCATTTTGCATGATCAAATATCTTTAAACATCCAAGATTACATACAGCTTACAGTCTATATTAAGAAATCAGGTGCCTGTGAGTTATGAATGATAAATTTCCAAATAATGAATCCTTCGTGTGCTGTTTTACCAACATTTAGTTAGGAGATACAACTTTCCTATCCTTCTATACAAGTCCTTGATTAGGTATACAAAAACGTAATGTTGTTCTTAATTGCATTATTTAAGTTTTTTGTTTCCAAACTTTTTAATATTATCATATACTAGTATATTAATTCAAAACCACATTATTAAGCCCCTAGCTCTCCGTCAAAATAAGACACTGCACATGCACGTACCCCACCCACTTTTGACTCCTTATTCTTCAGTGCTTTTATAAGACCGTTAGATCCATATAATTCCTTGGACAGAATATACTCATAGTAAACAAGACAAGGTCTATACTTACTAAAACATATTTTTCTAAGTTGGTCGGGTTAGTCAATAACAATTCATAGTAACGTCCATTTTATCTCGTGCGTTTTTTTTTTGTTTTTTGTTTTTTTTTTGGCTCTTCATCCGGGCACTTTCATTAATTCAAATTAAATTTAATGGGCCAAATGACCGGACTATCATATTAGTGCGATAATTTTCTGGTTAATCTAAATTCTTAGACAATATATGGTGAGATATTTATATATTTAAATGGAGATAAACATGTCTCTGATAGTCTCTGATAGTATCTTTATGAGAGTCAACACATTTTTAAAACAATGTATTCAAATAAACTCTGTCATATTTATCGCATTGGTGGTACTGTACTACTACTGCTAGAGCGTCCGTCTTGCTTGCGGAAGGTCGTGTGTTCAATTCCCGGCCGGGTCATACCAAAAATTTGAAAAATGACTTTGCTTTTGCCGATATACTGGTAGGCCTATACCCTCAACTTGAATATTATCACCAGTGGAGTGCTAGAAGAAAATTTAGTGGAAAATGAAAAAGACGAGTTAGAGCAGGATAATTAGTAGAGATTGAAGGAAGTAAATAGAGGGAAAGAATAAAAGAGGACAGAAGAGTTTAAGAATGAAATGAGCCGAGAATGCTGGGTGTTTAAGACCTGGGCCTTGAAGGAATCCAGCGACTCTGCCAGACAGGTGTGAGCGGGGAGCTGATTCTACTGCACAATGGTTCTTGGGGGGAAAAATCGTGTGTAATCCCTGTCCGCTCTTAGCTGATGGTATTGATGTTGGCGTCTTCCCGTGCCTCTGGTGAGGTAATCATCCTCATTTATGGCTACCAGTTGTTTCCGAATTTTGTAAAGCATACACATACTCGAGCTGTTACTTAATATTTTGGTAACTTCTGCATTGGTGTCATTTTTTCATTTCCAAGTAAGTCCCCTCTAAACCCATGTATTGCGTTTTCATACCTCTTCCTGTATTACGTTTTCATACCTCTTCCTGTATTGCGTTTCCATACCACTTCCTGTATTGCGTTTTCATACCTCTTCATGTATTGCGTTTTCATACATCTATCTGTATTGCGTTTTCATACCTCCTCCTGTATTGCGTTTTCATATCTCTCGAGTGAACACAGATCGTCACCATTGCAAATGAATGTGTTTCTTTTTGAACACAGATCGTCACCATTGCAAATGAATGTGTTTTTCTTTTTACCCCAACTGTCTGTATTGGTACAACGTGGCCGACAAATACAATAATAACTTTGGTAGATGTGTAAAAATAATATAACTATTATTTATATAAAATCCATGTTATTGCAAAAGTAATATATAAAGTTCATAAAAATACAATTAAATCACAGTTTCTGATATATCCGGCAAAAGAATGTACACTTGATCAATACTCAATGAACAACAGTCTGTGCAAAGTAGAATTAACGGTAGATGAGACATTAAACATATAATCTGGAATTGATTCATAACATGAAATACGTTCTGGTGTGCATGCTTTTTAATTGGTTTAAATGAGAATGATTTATAATGCATATACTGAGCCCGTTATTAAAAAGTGTATGTTTATCGTCCTCCTATCTACCCACTTCAGTTGTAGCATCGCAAACTTGTAATAGACTTTCAAAGCGTTGATATTCTTTTTTTCATGATTTCCTACCATATTTGTTCAAAATGACACTAAAAATAAAATCTGTCATTCTTTTAGTTACCTGCCTACGTGAAAAATACTGGGTTGAAGCACAGCACGCACATTTTAAGGATGACTTGATAAAACTAAGTTTTGTCAAGAAAAATAGTTATAAAACTACAAATGGGACATTCAAGGCTCTGTGGACACCATTTTTAGTCATATAAAAGGGTCTTCCGAGGCCGAGTGGTCTAAGGTGCCATCTAAATATCTTTCTTTTTTTTTTTTTTTTTTTTTTATTTTCATTCTCCAATTCATGAGATATTACAATAGGATAATACAATTTCAATTAACAACATGTATAATATTTACTTATATTAATAACAGATTATTTTCTACAGATACTATCTTATTGTAATTATATTTTTTGAATAGTGAATAACATTGGATTTTACCATATGGTGCTATTACATAAGTGTTTTGAGTGTGTGTTTTTTCTCTTGAAACGCAAAAAATAGAATGCACCATATAGGTTTTCACATACATGTATACATCTATGGAGATAATTATTTGTGAAAGACTAAGACATAAATGTACAGACCAGACTACTGCGAGTGTGTCTAGCTACAATGTAAACCATATATATATAATAACAAGACTTCTGCCAAACCAACAAAGTTGGTGTCGACCATGATTTATATACTATGGAATTACATACAACACATCTGGACAGAGTAGACAAATTTACATATATAAAGTGATAGCTTTATATGAGTAGGAACCAGTTAAGGATTCATGACTACTCACTTGCTATATAAAGGACAGATTTATAAACCCATTGGATCATAAAGATACAGTGAATTCATATATATTTTATTTCATAAAGGGAGACAATTGTGAATTCAGTTATCTCCCTTTATGAAATTAAATATATATGAATTCACTGTATCTCTCTTATGAAATTAAATATATATGAATTTACTGTATGTTAATAAACATAATAAACATATGTACTGTAAACTGTTTGATTCTTGTATAACAAAGATTTTAAAGACTTCAAACTGGTCATGACACAATAAAGATAATTCCACTTGACTAAAAGTTAACGCCATCACATATATACACTACACTGCAATCATTCATTAACCAAATTGTCTTGGTGAATACGACACTTAGACACCGCAATAGTAGTCTCATCTCCCTTTAAGGTTGATATTCAAATGAATCGTACTCGAGATACAACTCTATTTATTAAAATTATGCTGTAAAGTTCCATCGGAAATTTAAAGTTTATTTGAGAAAGTTTACAAGTTACTTGTGGACGAACGGTGGTTATACTCAGTCTCATTAATTCTGAGGCAGGTACCAAAGTTAAATATCGTAAACAGGGCTGAGTATTTGTGGGGATAAGGGGGTTCTTAGAAAGTTTACAAAGTTGTAATTAGGAAATGTATTTCATATGATACGAAACCAAACTTTAAAATAAATTACGCGGGTGGGGATGGTGGTCAGTCAAGTGCCCAAGTAGGTTTGGGATCATGGTGAAGGGCATATTTAAACGATATCACAAGGTATTTTTCATAAACAAATAACTATTGTACTGTGTTCTCTGCCAAAATACCAATCTGAATACATTTACAAGAGTTCACATAGGTACCCAGTAACAGTTCACATAGGTACCCAATAACAGTTCACATAGGTACCCAATAACAGTTCACATAGGTACCCAATAACAGTTCACATAGGTACCCAATAACAGTTCACATAGGTACCCAATAACAGTTTACATAGATACCCAATAACAGTTCACATAGGTACTCACTAACAGTTCACATAGGTACACTATAGCAGTTTTGGGTTCCAAAGTGAATAAGAAAATGAACCAACAGGTGCAATGTTATTAATAATATAGGTATAGAGCCAACATTCGTTAAAAACGAACACAAGACATAACAAATAATAATCATAATACAAATGTGAAAGTAATGCATGTTTTTACAACTTGTACGTAAATTTTGACAGAGTTACAAGCTCAATTTCTCCTTTTCAATCAATGTTTCGCCTAAAATATAGCAGCCTTTTAAATATACAAAATCTCGATATATTAGCAAGCACACTTGTGCAATGTAATATTCACCTGACTTTACATATGCGCAGTGAATCACCATTTGCACAATTTGTTTAAAGATAACATATGACCTTTTAGCCCTGCAATATGACCTTGCCTTTCAAGGTAGAAACTAAATGTGTTACCTACTGTCTCAGAGTACAAGAACGTACACATGCTAAGCCATGCACACTTACGAGAAACTTGCACTAACACTTTAACGCAGGGGCGAATACAAAAAAACTCCTGTATTCGAGTTCATAGAATCGAGTTAAAAATGAAAATAAAATTGAAAAAAAGAAAAGTTAAATTTGAAAACGTGTGACAATTGTTTTTTTTTTTTATATAGAATAATGTTTTATCAGTGTATTTTGTTTGTAAGACATATAACAAGTATTTCAGCTTTACTGTAGCAATGTGTAAGTTATACAATAAACTACTTACTGACTAATGATATCAGTCAATACCTAACTATACAGATCTAATATATCCAATTTCCATCGAGGCCAACATAGATACGTTCATAGATTAGGTAAGCTTCGGTAAATATAATGTCGATGTAATACATCCATTGGAAACAGGAAACGCTTCCGTGGGCTAGTCGCAGTATTGGGGTGATAAATAATACCTGTTTCTTCTTATTTGAAAATGCATTTTCTTGCTTTAATGATAATTTTGTGACTTGAATGCCATAACTGATGCATTTAAAACAGTCTTTCTAGTCGGACAGGCCACTTTACCATCCTAGAATGAACCAAATGTAAATTAAATGGATTAAATTGAAGAAAATGAATTCGGAAAAGAAGCCGTTGTAATACGTGACGGTATTTCTATAACTTAACATTATGTACTGTATAATTTGTTTAGTTGTTTATTGATGCAGTGATATGGAAGTATAGTTGATCTATTTAGTTTAGAATGGTGGCAGCGCCCAGAATACCGCCTCCAGTAGACACCGTCGCGATATGTCTGAACATTTGTTCGAAGCGACGCTTAACGCCATACAGCAACAACGGTAAAACTACCTGCATTCATCCAAATACCACGTAGCCATGGTGATATTCGTTCTGGATACAGCTGCATCTGTCAACAGTTTGATGTACCTCTGGTCGCACAGGCTTTACCACCCTGGAATAAACCAAATGTAAGTCATATAAATTAAATCGAAACAATTGAATTTGGAAACCGGACGTTTTGATACCAGATGGTATCTTTCATAACTTAATATTGTGTATTGTTTTATTTGCTTCGTTGTCTTAATTTTACAAATGATAACAAATTATGAACTTTCATTACAGTTTATATGAAATAACGTTAGGTTAATGCAGTGATATGAAATTATAGTCCATATATTTCGTTTAACATGATAAATTATTTGTAAAAAAAGTTTGTATTTGACAAATGATTGGCTGATATATTTAAAAGAATGGAACGTCATTGTATCAACACGGTTTGTAAACTACCGTAGCGGTGGTCTGGTGGTACAGCGTTCGTCTTGCGAGCGGATGGTCGTAGGTTCGATCATCGGCCGGGTCATACCAACGACTTGAACAGATAGTACTAGAAGCTGTTTAATGTGACTGGGTGGGGTGTCATACCATGAAACTCTAGTGTGGTAGTGCTCAGAATACTGTCTCCAGTAGACACCGTCGCGATATCACTGAACATTTGTTGAAAGCGCCGCTAAACACCATACAACAACAACGTTTGCAAAACATACCTGTATTCATCCAAATACCGTAGTCATGGTGATATTCGTTCTGCATACAGCAGCATCTGTCAAACAGTTTGATCTCTCTTTGGTCGCACAGGCCACTTAACTACCATGGAATGAATCAAACGTAAATAAAATAAATTAAACTTAAACAACTGCATTTGGAAAACCAGACATTTTGATACGCAATATGTTTTTTTTATATAACTTAACATTGTGTATTGTATAATTTACTTTGCTGTCTTTGTTTCTTTCCACAAATGATTCCAGATCATTAACCTGCAATGCAGTTTATATGAAATAACGTTTGATTATTGCAGTGATAAGGAAGTATAGTTATCTATTTCGTTTTAAATAATAAACTATGAGTAAATAAAGTTTGTGTTTTAACAAATAATTGGTTGATTCAATTGATGAAATTATTTTTAATGATATTCGTTTTGGATTCTTCCGCACCGGTGGTCTAGTGGGAGAGCGCCAGACTCGCACGCGGCTGATCGTGGGTCCAATCAACGACCGGGTCATACCAATGACTTGAAAAAATGAAAGCTGTTTAATGTAACTGGGTGGGGTATCATGCAATAAAACTACAGTGTGACAGCGCCGAGAATACTGTCTCAAGTAGACACCGTCTTGATATGACTTACGACGCGTTGTAAGCGTCGCTAAACACCAATGAGCAACAATGGCTTGTAAAGCATACCTGTATTCATCCAAATACCGCGTAGCCATGGTGATATTCGTTTTTGATACCAGCATCTGTCAAACAGTTTGATGTCTCTCTGGTCGCACAGGCCACTTTACCACCCTGGAATGAATGAAATGTAAATGAAATAAATTAAACCGAAAATAGAATTTGGGAAACAGACAAAATAACAGTAGTTCTTATACCCGATTATACTCTTTAAACCTTTTATTTTAACAAAAAACAACTATACTATAAAGGAGCAATACTCATATTTGTCATATTCACAAGATATCTCGGGTCATATTAAAACAAGAGCTGTCGATAAAACTATTCGAATATTTGTCACAAAAGTATAAATTTGATTGAGACTAATGACAAATCCAAGCAAACAAGAGTTATCTAACTTTCTAAACTGAGTAGGTATTATAACTGCAATACCTTGTATGAAGTTTCAAATAAATCTGGCAAGCGTTATTCCACTTGATTAATTCATTTGGTTGTATGACAACAAAGCAACACCTAAAGTTTTAATCAAATACATCAAGATGTTGTTGTGATATGAACTTGATGGTACTTGCATGCAAAACTTTAACCAGATATCAAACATTTGCATTATATTCATGCAAGAGTTATCTCATTCAGTTATTGTAGTAGGTTTGATGACCGGGAAGTCTTGTCTGAAGTTTTAATCCAGTACATTAAGTGGTTGGTGAGATATGAACTTGGTGGTACTTGTGCGCAAAACTTTTACCAGAATTTCTAAGTCAAACAAGGGCAATAATTTATTTTGCACTATAGTCGTCATCCAAGAGTAATCTTATTTAGTTACTATAGCAGATTTATTGCCTGGGAAGTTTTTAGTGAAGTTTCAATCAAATACATTAAGTTTGACTTGATGGTACTTGCATGCAAAACTTTAACAAGAATTTCTAAGTTAAACAATAGCAATAATTTTGCAATGTTGTCATTTAAGAGTTAGCTAACTTAGTTACTGTAGTAGGTTTGGTGACTGGGAAGTCGTGTGTGAAGTTTCAATCAAATACATTAAGTAGTGAATGAGATATGGTCTTGATGGTAATTGCACGCAAAACGTTAACCAGAATTTCTATGTCAAACAAGGGCAATAATTTGCACTCTATTCATACAAGAGTTATCTAACTTAGTTATTGCAGTAGGTTTGATGACTGGAAAGTCTTGTGTAAAGTTTCAAGTAAATACATGCAAGGGTGACTGTGCATTTAGATAATTGAAAGAAAGAAAATAATATATTAATGGTGTTGCTACTACTTTTGCTACGATTAGTTCTGCTTCTACTGCTGCCATTGCTACTATAACTACTACTGCTGCTGCTGCTGCTGCTGCTGCTGCTAATACTACTACTACTACTACTACTACTACACTACTACTACTACTACTACTACTACTACTACTACTACTACTTCTACCTCTATTAGTATTACTACTACTACTACTACAACTACTACTACTACTACACTACTACTACTACTACTACTACTACTACTACTACTACTACTACTACTACTACTACTACTACTACTACTACTACTACTACTATTACTACTACTACTACTACTTCTACCTCTATTAGTATTACTACTACTACTACTACTACAACTACTACTACTACTACACTACTACTACTACTACTACTACTACTACTACTACTACTACTACTACTACTACTATTACTACTACTACTACTACTACTACTACTACTACTACTACTACTTCTACCTCTATTAGTATTACTACTACTACTACTACTACAACTACTATTACTACTACACTACTACTACTACTACTACTACTACTACTACTACTATTACTACTACATTACTATTTCTACTACTACTACTTCTACTACTACTACTACTACTACTACTACTACTACTACTACTACTACTACTACTGCTGCTGCTGCTGCTGCTGCTACTACTACTACTACTACTACTACTACTACTACTATGACTTGCATACCAATAACTTTTAATTTCATGTGATATATATCTCCAGAAAACCAATTAAGCGAAAATTGTTATAATACCGATTTGCTATAACTTACAACTTGCACGGTGTACGATTGCTGACAAGTTTATTTTATAAATAGGGTTTAACAAACGTTTCAACATATTTCAAGTTAATACGGCATGTCCAGATTCTATCGATAAAAAATAAAGCAATACTCTGGTAGTTTAAACTTATTTATCTATAAACTAGATGTCTAAGGTCGAAATATGTTTGTTTTCTTCAAGTTTAAATCTAAGAGTATTCTTAAGAATGATTGTTGAATATACTCCCTGGTCTGCCTTTGGCTTTCCCGGCTAGAAATGGCGTCAGTAAACATGTTACCATTTAGAAATAGTAACCTTAAACATTCAAAACTATTTATTCCCAAAACGTCTCACTCCTCTCTCTCTCTCTGTCTCTCTCTCTCTCTCTCTCTCTCTCTCTCTCTCTCTCTCTCTCTCTCTCTTTCACTCTCTCACTCTTTCTCTCAATCTCTCTCAAAAACACACATACACACACAAGTATGCTTTAAACAATAAACTCTATATTGACACAAAAGTCATTGTGAAAATATATGCTATTGAAGACAACCAAAGCAAGGAAGCAAGGGTACATTTGCGGCTTTGTTTTTGATAATGAAATCAATGTACGGAACGGTCGATTGTATATATATATATATCCATGCATAAATCAAAGGGAACTATTGGAGAAAGCATAACAGGTTTGTTGTTTTATTATTTTACAAGTTATACATTTGTACTTACAGGTTGAAAATTAAATTTAATTGAATTTAATAACATTATTTGGATGATTTTATAAATATATATGTTAATGTGAAATAATGAAAAATAGATTGGGACTGGAGGTGCACAACATTACAATGTACTGTTAAGATTAATACCGAAGAGTGTCGTGCAAATGATGTTTTTTTTATGGGGTTTAGCGTCGCTTTAAAAAAACAGTTATATCGCGACAGTGTCTACTTCTTAGCATTGTCACACTGGAGTATCATGCCGCAGACACATGGTATGATACCCACACTGTCACATTATACTAACACTAGGCCGACCAGGCACATAACTACTCTCTAAATGCTGAGCGCCAAGTGAGGTAGCCTGGAGTACTATTTTTCAAGTATTTGGTATGACCGACCAGGTATCGAACCCACGACCTTCCGCATGCGTGGCAGACGGTCTACGACTAGACCACAGCTGCAGTCGTACGAAAGTGTCATCAGCTGTTTTTAATGGGGTTTAAGTTTTATTGGTGGGAGGAGACCTCAGAATGAATCTGAGTAGAACCACCGTCTTTCCGCAAGTTATTGGCAAACTTTCTCACATAACGCTTTTGGACCGAGCGGGACTCTAATCTAAGACTGGTAAGTGATCTAAAGACGGCGCCTTCGACCACTCGGTCACGTAAGACCCCATTCATCAGATTATAAGGAAAACATATACTTTTTGGTTCTAGCACTACTTTGGTCGTAATATTAGAATATGGCGACTCCACGTCCGACCACCCAGACTACAAATAGAAGCAGAAGTCGATCAGTGCTACAACAACATCAACAACAGCAGCAGCAGCAACAACAGAAGATTCCTTTGGGGGACCCGAAAATGAGAGGTAGTATTGGTAGTCTGACAGACCGCGGTAACAGTTTTGCGACATCAACATCGACGATATTGCCATCCAGCCGGGGCGACCACTCACAGCAGCAGTTAGACCTCTCCCAGCAGCAGGAAGAGCAGCCGCAAGTTCAAGACACGTCAGATTTACCGTTTTTTAAACAAGACCAGTTTACGGATGTGGTATTGCAGGTATATATAATCCTCCATTTTTTAAAACTACTACATAGCATTAAGTCACATGGGTTCGTGCCGTGCACAATAATTTAAAAACTTTTCTGCCGATTGTTTTATCTAACTTCAAAACCTTTTTACATTAATTTTGTATGCCGCACCAGACAGACAGACAGACAGACAGACAGACAGACAGACAGACAGACAGACAGACAGACAGACAGACAGACAGACAGACAGACAGACAGACAGACAGACAGACAGACAGCCAGACAGACAGACAGACAGACAGACAGACAGACAGACAGACAGACAGACAGACAGACAGACAGACAGACAGACAGACATATTGTGCGTCTTTGCGATGCCAGTATTTGCACTACATTGTCATGTACGTGTAGGTTGGTGGAAAGAAACTCTACACAAGCCGTGCACTGTTGGCATACAATTCTCCAGTTATGGCGAAAATCTTAAGTTCAGGTTCTTCGAAGAACAAAGATCTGGACCTTCCTGAGAAAGAGTTCGAGGACGTGGTCGAGTTGTTGGCTTACATAGACCCTCGGGTAGACTACATCATTACAGGTACATTATAAAGTATCATTTTGAGGAACAAAATAGTGTAGTAATATCTCAATAAATTATTATTATTTCATGTTTAAGAAGATCTTCAAATCAGTTAACAACTGATTTAAAAACACTTTCTATAACAAAACATGCCTTTTAACATGCTTCCATGGTTTGTTTATGGTTGTAGTATATGGGATAACTGCAATAAATCATATATTAATACAATCTAAACTCCAAAGTATAAATACCATATCTTTGGAAGTTTAACAAGACCTGAGATGGTTAACTTCAATGCAAATATCATACTGGATAGATTGTTTACAAGCGTTACATAAATTAGCCGTTTTTGTATTAGTAATTAGATAGTGTTATCAGAAAATTGACTAATAGTTGAAAATATAGATAGTGTACACATTCAACCAAAAACGCAATTTTAATACGATCATTTACTTATACAGACAGTGGTGTCTGGAATGCTATTCCTGTACGGATACGTTAATCATCTTCTGTATACGCAGTTAAGAGTAATTAAAGAATATATTTGTTCAAAAGCTACATGTAGGATCTTAAACATACTCTTACCATGTTTGCTCTATTATAACATGTATGTACCTTTCTTTTTCAATTGTTAACATGTGCATGCCATTTCTTCTTGTTTGTATAATTGTAATGTTATTTAGGAGGCCATATGGTAGATACATTGCCTACTGTTGTATGATCTTGATATATTCCATCTTAAAATAAGGATTATTATTATTATAATTATCATTATTAAAGTTTTTATCATTATTATTATCATTATTATTATAATTATTATTATTATTATTGTCATTATCATTATTGTCATTATCATTGATATTATCATCTTCTGTAAAGATTGTCTGTATGTTAACGCTCAAAGACAGTTCATGCAATTTTTACAGCAGATTTTGTGCCAAATTTTTAATATTGGTGGACAAATGATATTGCAAAAATCACGCTTTTATTTAAAACTTAAGAGTTTTTCTTTAAAACACTTTTCAAACATTGTTTCAGAACAATCGGCGATAGCGCTTCTGCCTCTTGCGGAAGAATACGGCGTGGCAAGTCTCAAACAATTATGTGAACAGACAATAATGAAGTCATTCAGGGCTCTCCGCAAGGGAAAGCACAAAGGAGAGATTCCAGTAGAAATCAGTCTTGAGTACCTTCATATTGCGGATAAATACGAGTTCCCTGGTCTACGAAACATCGTTACTGACGAGTTTGTAAACAACGAGGACCCCTCGGCAACAAAAGCTCTACTGGAATCGTCGCTAATATCGGAGCATGTAAAGTTAAATGTACTTGACAAAAAAGTAGACAAAGTACATTTTGAGCTTGACAAAGAACGGAGGGAGAGGACTGCAGTAGAAACTAAACTTGGTGACTATGGAAATAAACGGTTTAGACGCATCCTGCAGGACTAAGTACTAGTGTATATTTATCAGGGTTGGCTGTTATATAGATGTCTCTCAACTGACTACTGATATTTAAAGACTCATTAAACTTCCGAAACGATCGATTTTTGTTTATAATTTCAGTCTACTTTACTATTCCAAATTATAGATTACATGTTTCTTTGACATCTGAGAAAGTATGCTAACAAATATATAAGTAAAATATGCGTTATTTTAAATAATTGCGAACGGGTGTTTGTTTACAAAAAAAACAAGGGTCGCTTCTTGTTGATAAATATATTTGACACAAAACAGGTAACAACGAGTCCGTTCGGAACGGCAACGGACGGTAATTTATGCACATGTCGATTTGTGTACTTCCAAACATTGGCAAACAACCGAGTCATAACGGAATAGTTAAAAACTCGGTCCGCTCTTTCAAGAAATACACATTTCGATCTTAGTTATTTATTTACTCGTTTTTTTTTAAAAACAATCTCTAAGTGGTCTATAGGAATGGTTTTCGCCATACTATAAACACATTTAATAACAGCCATTTTTGGTATTATCAAAAAATGTGCATTTTGGAAGTTTTATGAGGCTTTAATAGATTCATACCATTAAACATATATGTCCATGTTAAAAAAACATAATTTTAGTACGTATAACATGGTTTGTAGTAAACGAGTATATGATATATAGATCTGTTACATGTGGGATGTTGGTGTGTAATTGGTTTAGGGTGTTTTTTATAATCTAATTGTACCAACTTGTAGAGAATATCATATTAGTGCCTGATAGTCTAAAATTTATCAGGTTAGGTAGAGAAAAAAACGAACCTGACACGTGACTAGTAAATAAGCTTTCTTAAGTTGTAGTTAAACATCTCCAGAACATATCAAACCCGTACCTAAATACGAGGATTCGTCTGAAATCCCGAAGATTTTCTGTAATAATACTGTTACTTGGCTCATATTTAGATATGTTTATGTTTAAAGAAACAAATCTCAAGAAGAAAGCGTTTTATTTTCTTGATTATATTCTTCCAATTAAATTTCTTCTTCAAAAAAAATTCTTCAGGCTTTCAAATTTTGATTTTTTTAAATTTGCAATAAACGTGAACTGTACTACAAAATAATTTTTATGCCGAACATTGAGGAAGAAGGGGTTGAGAGTTTGGTCTATATCTCCTATATAAAGGTTTACGAGGAATGATAAGATACGTTGACTTTTGTTATATCTTGAAAAATATTCGGACTATTTCATTCATTTTTCCCCCTACTGATAGCATGTTTATATTATAATTAATTCTCGCGTTTACCGATAAAAAATATGGTCGTTTTTGATACCCCTGTCTTACAAACGCGGAGCACGGTCTTAATGACGTCACTTTTACGTAAGGCCTTCCTTATGTAAGTCGCCATTACTTCATTTAAATGGAAACACAAATCCGCAAAAGTTCGCCTGCTGATAGAATGACGTCTGTTATAACCGTTGATGTTTTGTCCAAATGTCAGTCATTGCCGTTTTCATATGCGCTACAATTGTTTCCACACAGTGGCCAAGAAACAATGACATAATTATGGCTTCATCGGAATCCATGGAAACACGTGCAGTTATAAACTTTTGCCGTAAATCTTGGTATGACACCAACTCGTACACGTACAAAATGTAATGTTACTAATGCACATCTAATGGAAATACATTAAATTGTCATGGCCCTGAACTGAATGTGTTTAAAATCTAGATTGAAATTGAATAACAATTCAATTATGATTTATGTTATAATTGTTGTTATATTATTTATTTGTATGTAAATTGCATAAATGCGCGGAAAATGTGGTTTGCTTTCATTAAAATACTCGATGGAGATGGCTGAAGTTTATATCTGCATTGTATCCTAATGCTGCATTATATGTATTCGCACAGACATTTTCAGAGATCGAAATTAATTGTAAAGATAAAAGTATACAGTTTGTCAGGGAAGGAGCATATAAAAGGATTTTAACTTTCCCAATCGTACATATTCGGTGAATCCCGTTGTTCTTTGGTATTATCCGAATGTCTCATATGAGTGCAAATACACATCTATTTAAAGGGCATTAATGGAATTCTTGTGAATAGCCTTCTAGACCTACTGTCTGAGTCAAACCATCAAAACTCAGCGAGTATTGCAAAAACGACACATAATTTGGTCAGTGTACACATACCACAACTGCTTACTGTTTGATTCAATTAAGGTGCGTATTCAGCAATCGGAAAATTTTGCCTTTGGTCATTTATAATGTTTTACAATATGACAAAGACAATTCTGCCTCTTTAAGTAGACACCATTGTAACCATTATAACTGAAAAAATGCCGAAAAAACTACGCTAAACACCATACAACAACATCATCATCACCAACTTCAACATCAACAACAACAACAACAACAACAACAACAACAACAACAACAACAACAACAGCAGCAGCAGCAGCAGCAGCAGCAGCAGCAGCAGCAACAACAACATCATCATCATCATCATCAACAACAACAACAACAATAACAAGTGAGTCATCAGCAGCATCCTTGTAATGTGGATTTAAATATATTAGGATCACAGAGTAGAGTAGAGCAACAATGAACAAAATACAATAATCAATACCTAACTGTCTGTTAATGTCGTATACATAATAATGTTTAATAAAGCTACTCAATATTTTGACGAAGACATTGGTAATACAAAATTGGCGAGTTAGTTGTTCCGTACAGTATAAATATAGAGCTCAGAGCTCTGGAGTTCTTTCACCGTATATTTTCTCCAGCAAGAAGAAATAATATTGCGATAGTCATATCGCTATTCCATTAAAATTTTACGTGTTTTGATAAGGGATTTTGTGCTAGGATTAAATACAATTTTCGGTTGAGCACTGGCAGCAAATGTAACAGTTTTGCTGAAAAATATACAAATAAAGATAAAATTTATGTTTCCAATATCCGGAGTATTAATTAATAAATAAATATTTCATAATTTTATTGACCATAATATAGTAATAATTGGCATGCAGTCAAATGGTGTTTGAGAGATAAATATTAATTCCGAATGTCTGGAATATGTATTGATTCATTTCCGATTGTTTGTAATATCTATTTATTTGACTGGCTATAAACCTTTTCGGTCATTCGGGCAAATATTCAAATTATTTTCGATTGTCCGGAAGGTACTGCTAAATTAACGTATTTCCAATTGTTCGGAATATAATGCTCTGTTTCCATTGTCCGGAATGTATTACATTATTAAAATATGTCCAAGTGTCCGGAATATAAACTATGACTGCTGTCAAAAGATCAGACTGTTATTAGAATTAAAACATTTCTGACTGCGTGTCAGAAATATAAATCATACGATTTTGTATCTGCTCAAAAGCCAACACTGCTTAAGGACTCATCCCACTATCATCTCTGTTGAGTACTCCGGACCTACAGATGAAGGAGGTAGAAATTAAACTTTAGTTCTCTTCTTCTTTTTTCGGGCTTCGTATAGCAGTAATTTTTTTTCAACGATGTTTTAAATGGTCAGTTTCTTAGAAATCACCACTGAAAATTTAAACTTGATACCAAATTTCAGGGCAATTCTGTGTCATTTTAGAATTGTTGGTTCGAACCGCATCGTGGGCGAATAGTTGACACATTACTATTCTTGAAATTTATAGGTATTAAACAACCATTGAATTAAAAGAACTAGACACGGGATGCTTTTTTCCCTTTATAGTTGCAGACCTTGAACAAGTGACACGTTTGAATCCAGATTTCAGATTTTGTTTTTTTCACTGTGTTTTTGACATAAACGTTACAATGGAGTCCTACGGGAAATGTAATAGTGGCATGAGACGTTGTTTTTTTCACTGTGTTTTGGACATAATTGTTACAATGGAGTTCTATGAGAAATGTAATAGTGGTGTGAGACATTAATGCCATAATCAATGCTGCTATAAAACAATGTTCAAATAACATCAATATGTGTGCATTAACGCCTGTCTAGATTATCATTAATCTCACGTTCCTGGAGACGCACACAAAAGCCGGCACGCCGCAGTTTAATTGTTCCGAGAAATGTCGATATCGGAAGAAGGGTAATCCATTCTATAATCATATATACATGTGCATGACACGCTAGGCGTGAGTTAAGTACTTTATATTAAAGTATTAATGGCAATAAACGTGGAATCAGTTCCGCAAGATTTTGTTTAATATCATAAGACGAGACAAGTTTAGAACGGTGAAAATGTAGGCAGGGAGAAGGGTCTCGGGCGAAAAAAAATTATCTTTCATAGGTTTGAGGTGCGGATGGAAAATTCTGTCCCTGCTCGGAAAATCAATACAAACTGTTTTTTTCTCTTAAAACTGTCATATATTTCAACCGACGAAATACCGAAACCATCTACTAGTATAGTTATTAATGATCCAATCTAAGTAAACGTTTAAATGGATCAAATGCAATATGACATTTTTGCTAATTGTCGCCAATAACGACTATGGGGTTTATTGTTTGATCTCGCCGTTAGATAATCAATACTAAGAGTCATACACATTTTGTCCAAATATTATTAAGATTGATCTTGAAATTAAGACTTAAGAGTCTTAAATATATCAAATACTGTTTCTTGCTAAATCAAGGGAAATAACTTAAGTGGTGTTTAAAAAGGCTGGTCTGACCGAAATATTGGCCATCATTTTATAAACATTCACATTCTACCTAAATATGATTCAGATTGGTCAGTATTTTGCTCTACTAAAGTATTGTTAACAAGATCGATTATGTCCTTTTTCTTAATCAAGGGGTCATAACTCTGATCATACTGGCCATTTGGTCATATACATTTCTTCCAAGGTTGGTCAAGACAGATTGCTTGAAATATATGGCCGCTAGACTATAAGTAAACCAATTGTATGACACAAACGATAAGGTATATATTGTAAGCTGGCTGAAAAAAAACGTGCGTACTAATAAATTAAAAAAGTCAAAACATATGTCACATGTTCGATGTTTGTTATTTACGGTCGTATTTGTAACAAAAGTGTAAAGAATTCGCACGAATTCCTCACACGTGTAAATAATTCGTTTCCGTGCGTGTTACGTTACAACAAAGCGTCAACCGATTTACTGCCTTGTATGCGATGTATACGTATTCCTAATTGGAATTTTCATCTATCTTTTATTTTAGAAATAAATGTTTTATCGCAGTTGCTCCAGAAATAAAACTGTAAAATGACCTTATTGGATAATAGGGTACAAATATAGCAGACGACATCTATATTTTTGTCCAGTTTAACCCATCTCTTAAAGACATTAATCTATCCCAGAACCTGATATCTCCCGTATCAGGTCTATTAACACCAATCTTTTGAATAATATTACTATTATATTACTATTATTTGTAAGAAAATTTCATTTGCAGAAAAACACAAGTGGGCGCCTAGTGATCATCTGTTACTACTTCCGGTTAAATACAACCCCAGTTTTGGTCAACTCACCATTTCGCAGATTAATTCCTCTTTCCAAAATATTAAGTTGTATCAAAGTTAAATTCAATATTTAAAAGGAAATATGATGGAGATACAGATTAAGATTTTTAGAAACAGCAATTAAAATATAACATAAGTTTCAGAAACACATACGTAGTTATGTTGTAAGGCTCGATGACTCTTTTAATGATGGATGAACAGACGAAAATTGGCCATTAAGACGTGCAAACCCGCGACCTTTGGAGTAAGCGGTCAACACTCTATCAACTGCGCTAACACTCTTCTTAGAACGTACTGTGCTCCTTGAAAGACTAGCACAAATGTTAAAATCCATTTTACTTGCGTTTCCGCATGAATCGAACCATTGCATTATGAACGTATTACTATATGAATATATTAATACTAGTATTGTTTTTATAAAACTAGTTCATTTAAATATCAACGCCATTTTGTGCCTTCGAGGGTTAATAGACGATCAGTTCACCTAACCATTGTTTCCTGGGGTTCTGGAAGGTTAACCGGTACTCGAGCAGAATCATCTCTGCAAGAAACGGTTAACTTTACACCTGAAATCAGCAGTGAGAGACGAATGACAATGAGACGCAATGTAGTTCATGTATATAAATCATCACGGAGATTTTGGCCGGCCGGGGATTCGAAGATTGTAATTTTAACAAGTGAAATCATGTTAGTTTTGAATGTATCTGTGAAAATGCTTAAAAATATAAAATGATATTTCTTTGGATTTGTTTTTTATACTGAGGTAGTTAGTTTCATATTTGATTAAGGCCGAAAAATAAACTCCATAAGTTTCCGGTTGGTTGAACGTCCATAATATTTACTGCCTACCCTATTTTTTCCTAAATTAAAAAAAAAAAATAAACATTCATTTTCTTATTGTTATTCATTTTCCATTTGAATCATTTACGTTACGCAGACACTGCATTATACCTTACAAGATGTGGGTTTTGAATATTCTAATGTATGTGCTGTAAGATATCAAACATGGGCGCCCGGAGAGACAGAGAATACTGCCCAGAACAAATGGTCATTTGAGTTAATTAAAATGTTGTTGGTTGAAGGAAAGACGTAGTATTGGATCTAGATCGATTTTTATGTAGAATAAAAAACAAAACAATGGATGATAAGAACGTCTAAGTAAATGGCGATAACCATGATGATGATGATGAAAACAATGATGATAATGATGATGATGATGATGATGATGATGATGATGGTGGTGGTGGTGATGATATTAATGATGATGATGATGATAAGGATGATGATGACGGTGATTATGATGATGATGATGATGATATTTTGCTTTTTTATCATGATAATGTTGATCACGATTTAGAAAGGGACCTTTATGCGGAACGTTTGTCGACTGGCTCAAAATAGTAGGCCACTAAACAGTAGTGCAATTGTAGATATAACTAGTGTACAAAAAATACTAGTTTTTGTAGAATGAGGTTTAACGTCATTAGCAACACATTTATAATGTTATGTATTGCATATCCAGTTTTATCTAATGATAACAAACCCAACATTAAACGTGCTATACCAACGTTGACGTTTTGCTTTAAAGCGTTTTTGACGTAGGGTAGGGTTAATTAATTGAATTTTATAAAAAATCTAGTTTGTCATTTTTTTCTATAACTCTCACAATAGTGTTACAATATATTGTATAAAATCATATAAAAATTATGCAGAAATCGCTCGGTTAGTTATTGATAATTTTGATAAGAGACCTTTTTTTTCGAAAAAAAGTCGAGAAAAAATATTTCCCGTTTTTCGCTAGTATTTTCAGAATGTGTCGTTGTTCGTTCTTTTTGTTTTTGTAAATCCATACTTCCGTAAAATGTTCAATTCACGTTTGCAAACGAATTAAAAGTTTAAGCGAAATGACCGCAGCCCAGTACTTGAACCTCTTGTTATTAGTAGAATCCGAATGACCCTCGATAAAGGGATAAAGGCACTTTAAGTTACACTACACAGTTGTGCCCCTGTTTTGTAACTATATTAAGATTCTTACACTTAAAAAAAGTCCTCTGTTATTTGGTTTGAAATATTTTCAAAATGGTTCACATGGGCTGCGATTTCTTGCTGCAGATGAATAGAGCAAATGCTAGTATAGTATATACTGCAATACAACTAGTTTTTAAAAATGGCTGTTATAGAATTTTAACAGATGCTTGTGTTTATGAGCATTTGAGGACTTCTTTTTTAAAACAATCTTAGAGTGGCACTGCACTGTCTTTAAGAAATCAAGCCACAAGTTATTTTGCATTTTTATGTGCGGATACATTCCTACTATAAAAATATAGTACTTTAAAAAAAGTTCATATGTTGCTTTCTTTTACTGTGGAAATCCTATACCTTATTTTATGCGGAACAAAAACGCAATGAGACCAGCAGAAGCGCACCATACGGATATCTTACTCACGACGTACTTGGCACTTAGTGTGTTGATTAGCAATATCACCTAGATGCTACATATCTACTCACCAGCAAGTTCTATGTTGCATGATGCTCAGGTACAATCACAAGACTGTAATGGATTCTGACAATGTGTGATGGAGTCAACAATCTACTGCTTTTAGCACTAATTAATATCTAAATGGTTTTCGACACGCACATACGTTCAAAACACTTTAAGAGTCAGCGTTAACAAAATGTTTACACTTTGTGTTTGTACACTAATGACGCCGGACTTCATAAAAAGATTGAGTGCAATGACGGCTTGATCTCACCGGAGGCCAGCGTGGTTGGAAAGTGTATTAACATCGTGTATATAAAGGAAAATAATACAGATTTTGTCTGTACTAATATATCTTAGCTCGATTACGAAGTAAACTCGGAGCTTTTTTAAATCGTTCTCTAGGCCGTTTCCTTGATAGAACCAATAAAGGATGCTGTTGTTTTACACACACCGATCTGTAAATGCACACATCGATCTGTAAATGCACTCACCCATCTGTAAACTAACACATCAATCTGTGAATGCACACATCGATCTGTTAATGCACACATCGATCTGTAAATGCACATACCGATCTGTAAACTAACACATCAGTCTGTAAATGCACACATCGATCTGTAAATAGACACACCGATATTTAAATGCACAGACCGATCTAAGAATGCACGCACCGATCTGTGAATGCACGCACCGATTTATTAATTTACACACCGATTTAAATACACCCACTGATCTGTAAATACACACATCGATATGTAAATACATACGCCAATCTGTAAATGCACACATCTATCTGTAAAAACACACACCGATCTGTAAATACACAACGGATTTGTAAATTTACATATCGATCTGTGAATGCACACACAGATCTGTAAATGCATGCATCGATCTGTAAATACACACACCGATCTGTAAATACACAAACCGATATGTAAATACACACTCTTATATGTAAAAACACACACCGATCTGTAAATAAACATATCGCTCTGTGAATATACACACCGATCTATAAATACACACACTGATATGCAAATGCACACAACGATCTGTAAATTAACATATCGATCTGTGAATGCACACATTGATCTGTTAATGCACACATCGATTTGTAAATGCACACATCAATCTGTAAATGCATGCATCGATCTGTAATTGCACGCATCGATCTGTAAATTCACACAAAAATCAGTTAATGAACACATCGATCTGTAAATACACACACCGAACGGTAAATTAACATATCGATCTTTGTATGCACACACTGATCTGTAAATGCACACATCGATATGTAAATGCATGCATCAATCTATGAATATACACATCGATCTGTAAATACACACACCGATCTGTAAATACACAAACCGATATGTAAATGTACACACCGATCTGTAAATTAACATATCGGTCTGTGAATGCACACACCGAGCTGTAAATACACACACCGATATGTAATTGCACGCATCGATCTATAAATTTACACATCGATCTGTAAATGCACACACCAATCTGTGAATGCACACACCGACCTGTAAATACACACACATATATGTAAATGCACAAATCGATATGCAAACGCACATACCGATCTTGAAATTAACACACACACACCGATTCCGTTAATGCATACCCAAATATGCTAATGCACACACCGATCTGTAAATGCACATATCGATATGTAAGTGCACAACCCGATCTGTAAATGCACACATCGATCAGTAAATGCACACACCAATCTATGAATGCACATCGATTTGTAAATACACACACGGTCAGGGAACTCTGTCACAACGCGGAGTGATTCGCGCAGATTTCACGTCGATCTGATGCGGGGAAAACACGGCAAACTTTGATGTATATAGTCAATTGTTCTAGATACAGCTATAGCTTGAAAACTGTTTTACATGATTGAGTTTCACTTTTAAAATATTAATTAGTATTTCCAAAGCTCCAATCGATCATGTGTGTGTTAGTAGAGGTTTAAAACGCACGAATTAACGTGTATGTAAAACGAAAGAAGAAGTGAAATTATTAATAAAAAGCACTCATCAGTTCAGAATACCATTGACAACTGTTGTATAATTAATTTTGTTAAAAAAGGGTTATAATTAATTAACATTTTACTTATACTAAGTGAGAAATACCGTTTAAAAAAAAGAGCTTCTAGTCGACACTTTTGGCAGGACTGGACATATGATCTTGATGTACGTCTAGCATTGAAAACATGTCCTATTTTCTCAGCCAATACAATTCCATCAGATTTTTCAAAATAGAACATTTCATTTTACATAGAATGTCATGACCTTCAGTAGATGTTGACATCTTTCCTCTGCCGATGAAATCGTTCCAGGAACGAGAAAGTAGATCAACTAAGCCGGTTAGCCAAATAATTTCTAACCGATACGTGTATCGTTGCACGAAAATTGTAATGAGGCATGTTCTTAAAACGTATAAAAAAGCAAGAACAGTATCTATTCATATAAACAGTATAAGTTCACCATTAGCCTAGCAGATTAAACTAATAATTCAGGATCATTCAAATTGTGATACAAGCACCAAAATTGGCATGTGTACTCATGTTGGATTACTTGTTTGAAAAAGCCCGTTAGTCACTTCAATTTTCAAAATGGCCGCCATTTTTCAAGATGGCCGCCTTTTTTTAAATAAAAAATACTATTTTTGCTATTAAATTTGACTGGATAGTCTGATTTGAATGATTTTTGGATCAAATATTAATTCTTACGTCATGGAGAATCCAAATGTGCAACATTAAAACTTATCTGAATAATCTTATACTCATTCGGAGAAAATTAAGAGTGAATGTCAAGGCACAATCATGGCACACTGGTAACATCATTGCTGTGAAACTCAACATGAGGTCAGTGTCAGCTAAGTTATTTCTGTATCGCAGTGTCCCAAATGGTATCTTGTAAGCTTCATACATATTAGCATGTAGTTTATTTAGATGTAGTATCAGTTAGCCACACCCGAATCGACAGGATGTGCCAATAAGAAAGAGACGAGTCATGGATGGATGACGGTGCTTCAGTTATCCGGAGAGTGGACTCAAATGACACTGCTATGCAAGGTACCGAACTGCTATGCAAGTTACCGAAAAGAATCAGCAGCTCACAGGTTCGCGAGACCCAGTGTCCAGCTTGATGTTTTTTTTTCATATTATCGAGTACTTAAAGTAACAGCAAAAAAGAGGAGATGCCGATGTCAGCATAAAAAAGGGAGTTGTTTGTCTATCCATTCTTAGAAAAGGGCTACATACCATGACTGCTAAGGTCCATAACCCATCCGCAACGACAACATCCACTTCTTTTCATGGAACAATCATTACCATCATCCAGCACCCAACCCCAGATAATGAAGGTGAAAAGTGCGAATCAATTCAACTCAGCAATGTGAAAAAGTTTCTAGAACTTCAAGACTCATTCATCAACATTAGGCCTGTTTCCTTCACGATAAAGAAACCTGCTCCACCCAAATTTGCCAGACTAACCTGGATACAGATATTTCCAGTTTGCAATTGGCATGCGAGTATGAATGGATAGAGAAGGTCAACATTACTGAACAATTAATTACTTGGTCAGCCCACCATACATCCATGATAAGAGGCCTTACATTTGAAGTCTGCATTTGAAGGTCACGTTTGCATACCTTAATCGATGTCCATCTCCCATCATCGCTTCTACCAGCCAATCTATGTGGTAGCAATTGCTAACGCAGATGCAGTAGCATTGACCTGATCAGTATTATATGGTATATCATGTTTGGAGGTCTACATATTGAGATGGCTGCACTGAGCTCTCCTTCAAACTAACGGAGGTCAGGATCCTTTGTTGAGGCAGTGGTAGCTTCTTCTGGAATATCAGAATCATTCCTATCTGCTTCCAGTGTCATTAGAACATGACAAATGTACCAAGCAAGGCATCTCTACACACTCCTGAAGGAAGCATACATTTATTACTGCACAGAGGCAAAATCTAGTATTGTCTATGGAACTGACAATCTTATCCTTGGTCCGAGTATTACGAGAAGTCAACATTTCTTTGAACTGTCAAGCGCTGTCTGCGCTGATACCCTTCTTTTTAGCAAAATAACAACGTAAACTACGCACGATGGCTTCCAATTTATTCCATTCTGTCCTTTGAGCAGAGATATCCCCAGCACTGGAAACCCATGATGTTAAATGTGTTGTACACACACATCAAGCCGGTAATTCTCAGTTTTCTCATCGATCAAGCTCATGAACAGGCCAATGCCGCTATCAAAATTGACAGTTGTACAGTTGGTGTGAATGAAGACCCATCGGCACTAAGAAGATAGATGGTAGCTGGTCCTGAAGTATGTCACCTGGTTGCTCAATACGAAGTAGTCAGCCGTTATAAACAGACAGAACAAACACAGACAGTATTCTATATATAAAATAGATAAATTTTGCAATATGATGAAGGATATAGACAACCCGTTCCTGGAAGACACTGGAGAACTACTTGCACTTGACAAAAGCTATTGCCCACCCAAGTGTTGCTGAAACGATTACCACAAACTATAAGAAGGTCAAATTTTCTTTCGACACCACCCATAACCAGCCACTGGGGATTCAAAGCAACAGAGAGGACAGTGAGTGTCGGCTATTCTCCACGCTCTTCATGTCCTGTCCTGTCAGTCCCTATGGGAATTCTTTATGCTTTATTGTGTGACAGTGGTAAACTCTGAGGATTCAGAAGTTGCAGCTTGCTTCAATTCTTGAGACACTTTTTACAGCTCCTGATGCAAAGCTAAATGCTAGTATCATCATTATCATATCGCTTGTTTAACTTTAGTTAATTAACTTCCTCCACAGACCTCAAAGACGTTTCACGAAGATGTGGTACTAGACGTAGTCTCCAAATTGCATAAGGACATTTACTGGTCATCTGACGTCCAACGCAATGCATAGGAGCTAGACGCAGGGTGAAGGTAATTACATTAAAATAAACATGTCGCATATAACTTTACACCATGATGATCGTGTATACTTAGTTTCGTTGCAATGTGAACGTTGTGAGCCACAATATGTATGTAAAACCAACAAACCAACTGAAGTACCATCAAACTGACTATATACCCCACACACTTGATAGTGTTGGATTTATAAAACTAATAAAGGTTTCAAGATAAGTACAATTGTCCATCTTGAAAAAAAATGGCCGCCATTTTGATTTTTCATGTGGCTAACGGGCATAACTAGTAAGTACTCCCAAAGGAGCATGCACGCCAATTTTGATGCTTGTATCACAATATGAACGGGTTTTCACTAATCTGCTGAGCTACATTACCAGTAGCGGGAATTACAGTAGTCATGTGGCGTGTGTACACAACGGCAGATTATGTTCCGGTCACTCATGCGACCGCAAGTTTAGCGCACTGTTTGATTTAAAACAATCATTCAAAGCATCTACATATACAGTCATTTACGTCATGTGCACAGATCAAAGTATCGTAACTTGGACCGACAACACCCACCCTACGCACAAAAATATAAACACAAATCTTGTATGTGTGTGTTTGATGTTCATTTGAAATATTATTATAGAGTTCATTTTATGCCATTTTGGGGTAATACTTTTTCTTCAAATTTCTTAAATTTTTCTAAATAAAACCTTAATAAATATATATTTTTTTACAATTAAAAAAAAAAGAAATTAAAAAAAAATGTGTTCGATAAATGTTTTTATATATTAGTAAGATATTATTTTCTCAGAAATTTCAAAGTGATTCCTGTGACAACTAGCTTAATTGATTGTTAAGCATTGGATTTACTTTGGTGACAAGTCATAAAGAAATACTTATCACCCTATGTTGTTGTGTATGTATGTTTGCATGTGAATGTCTGTGTATATATGTGTGTGCGAGCGTGTGTGCTTACGTTCATGCGGATGTGTCTGTGTGTGCGTGTATGTGTGCATGCGTGCTTCCGTGAATCCGTGTGTGTTCGCGTGAGTACGCATGTATATTTTCTCATTAACTACACTTTATGTCATTTATTTTTACTTGCTAGGAATGTAATATATCTTAACCATCGTTAAAAATGGCAAAATATAGTTGAAAGGGAATGGCCGAATCTAATGTTGAGAGAACTTGTGGCCAGATCCTTTTGCCTTTAATTGTATTTGACTTATATGCATGATACATATTGTGCTATGTGTTTATTTGGCAATAAAATATGTTTAAAAACTAAACGCTATCTTGTTAATCCGGTTATAGGTTCGCACGTTTCTTTATTAATAACACCTTCTGCTAAAAGTCCCCAGAGTTCAAAAAGGTACTTTGGTTCACAAAGTTAAAGTATTACCCCAAAATGGCCGAAAATGTACTCTATAATAATATAATATATATAAGATATTATTATAGTATCTTTTTTTCTTCAATTGAACATATCCCATAAAACACATAAATACAAGATTTATTTTTTATGTGGGTGAGCAGGGTGGGTCCAAGGCACGATATTTTGATCTGTGTAAATAGGCACATCTCCATATTACACTTTCTCGTGTTTCCCTGCAGATCATTATAGTTTTTGTATACATTTTGTTTTATTATTTCATAAAAAACCCCCCAAAAAAACAAAACAAATATAACGTTACCAAATGTGTTGTGTTTTATTAATCCCGAAAAGTTCGAAAAAGTTCAAAGTTTATATCTTACCATTAAATGTCTTATTTGTTAGATAATAGAAAACGAATAATGGAGAATAATGTAAGACTTCAATCCGAATCTCCAACTTCGGCAGATAATTGAGAACAAGACATGCATCATTCGATGGGCTGAATAAATACATGATCACTCAAATTGTAAATAGGGAAATTCATATAAAAAGTGGCAATTTGTCCCTAAAATGATTCGTTATAATTATGGAAAGTTTTGGATTGCCAGTGGAAGTCTCACGAAACATGACAATTACTTTTGGGATGAAAGTACCGAGGTATTGTTTTGCTTTAGTGCCAGTTCTAACTTTCATCGACTTAATCCGTAACATAACGACATTTTTTCCTTTTTCCTTTTGATGACCTAGTATTGTATTTCGGCGTAACATTAAATGTTGACCCCACTGGAATGGGTCATTTTTCAATGTTAAAAACTGGTCACATTTCAACATTATGGGGTCCTTTTTAACGGTTTTTAAAACATTACATGACTGATGTCACATGTTTCAACAATTAAACATAAGTCCTGGTAAGCTTTGTTACGATCGGTTGCTATGATTACAAATGGTTGCTTTAGCAGTTCTCGTTTATATGTATGCTGATTATGTAAATATATTCACATATTACTAAAAGGGTTGATGAATTGCATCAAAAATAGGAAGGTATTAGTAGAAAAAAAGACATGTCCGTAATACAGCGCGCTAGACTATACACACTGCTGTGTCAATAAATACTAAAGACCTGAACAAGTTATAGTATTTGTAACACATGCACATTTCATACAAATTTGAGTGTTATTAAGTTTTGGGTTCTATATATTATTCTGAGTTATTAAACGTTTTAATTGAGGAAAGAAGTTTGACCAAGATGTTTGTTTGTGGTTTAAACATATTTTATTTCTATTTATACTATAGAAATTGGGTTGGGCCACAAGGTCTTCCAGCATTAAAGTCGGTCCTCTCCGTGGGTCAGATGAGTGTTGAATATGAAAAATATACAAATGCAAGAAATGGGAAGAATTATTATCACCACCACCATCAGAGGTATGGGACAAAGCTGGGACACTATGTTTGATCACGAGGACGTTGGTGTAATTTCAAATCAATCGCATATGAGGTTACTGAGATATGTGCATGATATCAAGCTGCACGGAAAATTTTAACCAGCATTTCTAAGTCGAACAATGGGCATAATTTGCATTAAATTCATCTAAGAGTTAATTAACTTGATTCTTTGATAACACTGCAGACTTGGTGAAGTTTAAAATTAATCCAGTAAGTAGTTACAGAGATATTTGCATGAAAATAACTTGCATGCAAAAAATTTACCGAAAGTGTGATGCCGATGCCAAACAAGGAGAGAGAGAGAGAGAGAGAGAGAGAGAGAGAGAGAGAGAGAGAGAGGGGGAGAGAAGAAAAAGAAAAAAAAAGAGAGAGAGAGAGAGAGAGAGAGAGAGAGAGAGAGAGAGAGAGAGAGAGAGAGAGAGTGTGTTGGTGTAGGAATGTTTCAATATATATATATATCGTAAACCAACAGTTTCCGGTTATAATTCACCATTTTTATCCACGAGAACATCCGAATTTATAATTTATAATAGCAGTTTTCAATGTTGAAATGCTGTCCGGCCGACTATTCGGCCAGTTTCCAACTGCTGGTGATCAGGTTTTCACAAGGGTCAATTTTTCACGTGTGGATGGGTCATTATATAACGGTCGTGGTCAGTTTTCAAATGGATCACTTATTTTCAACTGGGTCAAAATTTAATGTTACACCGGACGGCCTCCGTGCGAGATCCAAAGTGTAGATGGCAGTATTTGCATAGGGTTGCACTTTTCTACAATGTTAAAACTATCGACACTGAATCCGTGACATTGAAATACGGATCGACACGCATCCGTTACCCTGTCGTCGCAAAGCTGTGACATTTTAAAATTTTGAATTTTATATAAACGAATAAATGCATGTTCAGGTATTATCAAAACTTAGCATTAAAATTCACTACATTTATTATTTATCGTTCTGTTTGTGATTTGATGTTGTAGTTATGTCAACCATTAACATGCTAGAGAAATGCAATTAAATTGGTTTTGAAGAAATATCCATAATCAGATGATCAATTTGATCACATTTTACTTATAATGCATAACATTCCCCCAATGTAAAAACTATACTTCACGTTTGAATACCTTTAACATATTCAAAACATCCCTGGTGATGTCCCCGCTATCGACTAGTAACTGTGACAAAATTTAATTAAAAAAATAATACTGTCGACGTGATTCTGTGACAACCCACCAACGCAATCCACTCTACGTTGTGATAGAATTCCCTGACCGTGTGGAAGCACGTACCGATCTGTAATTACACACACCGATCTGTAAATACACACACCAATCTGTAAATGCATACACCGATCTGTAAATACACACACCGATCTGTAAATACACACACCGATCTGTAAGTACACATACCGATCTGTAAATACACACACTGGTCTGTAAATAGCTTTTTAGACCCCCCCCCCCCCCCCCCCCCCCCGTCATATAAATTCAATCTGTACCAGTATACAGCTGTTATTATTGGTATTTACATAGATTGATATTCTTTAACTGTTCCCTGCCAATATGTTAACTTTGAAAATGACTTCCTAAATAAAAATATCATAGCTCTAACATAACAGTCATCCATAATCATTCAACCTCCCATCACCACTCAGGTGTCCCATAACAGTGTTTTACGTTTGGATATTGTTGATGAGGGAGGGATGGAAAGTGTCCGGTTTGGAAGAAGATTTAACCCTTTACTCCATAGATACACGTTTTCCCGCACCAATCACAGAAGGCCTTTGACAACTGTGCAGGAAGAGTTTAGATTGCTCTACGAGCGATCTGAACACTTCCTGCACTGTTTTCCACTATTTCAGTTAGTATAAACATAATTCACCCAAAAATTCAAAAGCCTTCATATTAGAGGTGTCCAAAGGTGTCTATATTAAGTAAAGGTTTAACGCGTCACTTATATAGAACGAGTGTACTCGTGTTACTTTCTTATTTGACGTAAACATATTTTACTTCAAACATAATGGAAACTAGAGCTATCACTGAAGGTGATGAATACCCCCGAACGCCACCATGACAGAAAATGGTTTACCATTGTATGAAGTTTTATTAAATTATATCCAATAGTTTTAAAGTTATGCTCAAGACAAAAAAAAAATTAATAAAAGAGAATGTTATGGATTGAGTTTTTTGTATTGTTAATTTTTTTTATGGTTTTGTGAAAATTAAAAACGGTCTTTTTAATTATTGTGCAGTGTACAAGCTTTTATGGCAATCAATAAATGTTATACTTTTTCGAGTTATGTTGATTAGTCTATAATTAGCAAGAATAGAGTTATGTTTCTTGTACACTGCACTTCCTCTCATTATATTCTACCATTGTATGAAGCTTGATGAAATTCCATCCGGCACTTTTCAAGTTATGCTCCGGACAAGAAAAAATATCAAAGGGCAATAACTCTGTAATTAGCAAGAATAGAGTTATGTTTCTTGTACACTGCATTTCCTCTCATTATATTCTACCATTGTATGACGTTTGATGAAATTCCATTCAGTACTTTTCAAGTGATGCTCCGGACAAGGAAAATCGCAACGGACAGACCGACAGACTGACCACAGGGTGACTACAATATACATATACCCCCTCAAACTTCGTTTGTCCGGGGTATAAATATGGAATAAAAGTTGACTATTATATGTTTATTGTAGGCTTCAAACCGGAAGCGTCCCGAAAATAAGGATACATATTTCGTATTTGACGATTGGGCCGTCCGGGCAGACAAATGGGTATTTAAGTGTCTAGGGTTTAGGGTTAGTAATTTTTATGGACAGTTTGAAAAGCTGTTGAAAAAATATTACGTGGCTGTTCTAGACACTTAAAAAAACGCTCTTAGGTGGCTTTTTTCTCTTACGTGGCTAAAATTTAGCCACACAAGCAATACGATTGACGCAAAGAAGCCACTTAAATACCCATTTGTGAGAACTTCCGGAAAATCGATAATAATTTCGTACAGTTAAGGAACGGTAACTCTAACGATATAGCAACTCCGCATATCAGAAATTGTACTGCAGTCAAAAGTGTGAACTGTATAATAACGATTGCTTATGTACAGGCACGTGGTACAAATGCTCATGCTCATGAAATAGTTATCGTCAACAAAAATGTTGCTCTCAAGCCTTAACTTGTTTTAATTAAATATTCCCAATACAACATTATTGGCATTGTATCTTTACACCGATAAACACGTCTACGGTGTTATTAATAGCTGATTCAAATTACTGTTGAACGTCACTTCAGTTTATTTGGATATGATCAATGAATATTTAAAATTTTAATAACAAAACGTTTATATACTTTACAATTGCCTTGTGATACACCGGCGGACCAGCCTGGGTAATTGCTCCAGTCATTTATATACTTGGGAACACTTGAAATGACGTGCTGCTACAATTGCCTTGTGATACACTGACTAGCCAGGACAATCGCTCCAGTCATTTATATATTTGGGAACACTTGAAGTGACGTGCTGCTACAATTGCCTTGTGATACACTGACTAGCCAGGACAATCGCTCCAGTCATTTATATATTTGGGAACACTTGAAGTGACGTGCTGCTACAAATGCCTTGTGATACACTGACTAGCCAGGACAATCGCTCCAGTCATTTATATATTTGGGAACACTTGAAGTGACGTGCTGCTACAATTGCCTTGTGATACACTGACTAGCCAGGGCAATCGCTCCAGTCAGTTATATACTCGGGAACAACACTTGAAGTGACGTGCCGCTACAGTTACCTTGTGATACACTGACTAGTCAGGGCAATCGCTCCAGTCATTTATATACTTGGGAACACTTGAAGTGACGTGCTGCTACAATTGCCTTGTGATACACTGACTAGCCAGGGCAATCTCTCCAGTCATTTATATACTTGGGAACACTTGAAGTGACGTGCTGCTACAATTGCCTTGCGATACACTGACTAGCCAGGGCAATCGCTCCAGTCATTTATATACTTGGGAACACTTGAAGTGACGTGCTGCTACAATTGCCTTGCGATACACTGACTAGCCAGGGCAAGCTCTCCAGTCATATATATATATTGGCTCATTTTGAAGTGAAGTGCTACTACAAGCCTCTTGTGATTGCCAGTGCAATCGCTACTGTCAGTCATTTAAATACCCGGGCACCCTTGGAAATGACGTGCTGCTATTAAGGCAATGAAAATGAGTGTTATAGACAATGTTTCCTCGAATTCTTCCTCGACAGAATTATCAAACCTAAACCACAATATGACAATGGCATTGCTGCCGGTTACTGTTTTGATTGGATTTGAAGCCACAATAGGAGCTGTAGGAAACGTCCTGATATTGGCAATATACTCTAGACGTTACAAGAAAAGCAACTTTAGGTGTTTTGTAATAGCAATGGCCATAGTGGATCTAACGAACTGTCTTACAGCCATGCCGTTGGAAATATATTCGCAGACGCATTGGTACACGTTTGAGCAGGAGTGGAAGTGCAAATTTAAATCGTACTGCCTCGTTCTGACAGCATGGGGATCGGCAACCGTACTCGTTCTACTTGCCTTTGATAGATATAGGAAAGTCTGCCATACATTAAAGTGGCAAATACAACCGTCTCTCGCTCTAAAGATGTGTGTGATTTCTTTTATTATTTCTGCTTTGGTAGCATCACCAGTCACGTTTGTGTGGGGTCTACAGAGGTACATTCACATGCACGACGGTGTTCCAATCGAAGTTTCTATCTGCGAAAAGTCTGGGAAATACGCAAACGGAATATTTCCATTCTTGTACATCGGGTGTGTTTATATTGTACCGGTAGGTTTGATGCTGATTTTTGTAATTTTCGCCAATGTTCTTATCGCCCGGAAGCTTTTATGTGGAAAACGCGGGATGCCGAGCGTTAGAACAGAGTGGTGTAAACGCTGTTCTTCTACTTCCGGTTCATCATTGACTGAAAGTGTGAGTTCAGATGTCAATTGTACATTACCGTCTCCTTCTGCTGCTGTGAACAGTAATCGGGACTTTTCTGAAAATTCGACTATAACAATGGGCAAGCGGGACATCGATGACAACCCACATGTAAAACAACTAACGTTTACGGCGTCGCGTTTTACAAAGGTGGCGAGGACAACGTTGTCGGCTGATGTTGTCCTTCTTACAATGCGTAAACGACTTTATGCCCAAGGAAGAAACGCGGCCGAAAACGTAGGAATTGGTTCAAGAAATGATACATGCAACGTTCGTAAACTGGATTCGAACAGCACGGATGCTATACCACCGGCTTCACGAATGGCAGCGTCTGTATTCACTATCAGGTCCGGAACAAATATGCGCAGACCGTGTGGCAAAAAACGTCACCGGAAACGGAAAACGGTGATCATGTTCATTCTTACGTCAGTGTTTGTCACTACCATGACTCTTTATGTAGTTCTTATTTCTATCGTATCGGAAAAACAAGGAATTGTTAAACAGTTGTCTAACAACCAAAAGGTCGTGTTTTTCTTATTCTTGAGAATCTATTTTATTAACAGTGCATTGAATCCTGTATTGTATGGACTATTGGACCCGCGATTCAGACATGCTTTACTGAAAAATAACTGTCGTAAATAGTATTAGTTTATACTAATTTATTTTAACTCGATTGCGATGAAAGCTCAGAGCGTTTGAACCGCTCTCGAGTCAGAACAAGCAGTATATACTGAGTGCTGTCTAATGCAAGGCATCGGGTCAAGCTAGGGATCGAACCCGCAACCTCCGGCGTGAGCGGCCAACTCTCTATCCATTACATTACCGCCCCCGCGGTTAATTTACAATATTAATCTCTGAACAAAACTTTAGTTTATTTTTGTATGAACACAACTTTTGTATGTGTGTGCCTTATTTCTAACATGACTATGCGAATAATGAAGTATTTTCAAAATTTGATGGTGTCTCAAATTACACTTACATTGGTTTGCACAGAGACAACGCGGTTCCAAACCCACGTGCTCATTAAAGGACATAAAAACGACAATATCTACAATGAACAAGAGCACCGCAAGCGGGTACAGACGCTCGTCTTTTTTTTCTAAATCTATTAAGTAGGTCAAAGTCAGTGAAGTAAACTTTTTAAACATGGTGGTGATTAGTTTAAAAAATCAATACTATTACTGAAAAAATAAAACAGATTTAAAAAAAAACAAGTGATGTTTAAGAACAGCGTTTACTCGACTATTCTAGCCTTGTCACAGAGCAATATATATACACATATATATATATATACATATATATATATGTATATGTATATATATATATGTATATGTATATATATATATATATATATATATATATATATATATATATATATATATATATATATATATATATATATATATATATATGTATATATATACAATGTACCATCAGAAAAACAGATATATATGTATGACTGAAACCATCTTTCATGGTAGCAAAATAGTAGATAAATGTATTTGCAAGTAGGACCATTAGGGCAAAATATAGCTATGGCTAGCTAAACAGTACTTAAGTTGAAATGTATTTTATTCAATACATTTTTTTTAATCTTGTGTGTGTGTGTATGGGGGTAGTAACAAAGTTCGAAAAGGGGCAGAGTATTTTATTTAATATAAAACAAAATTTAAAAAAGAAAAAAAAAGTGGGCAACGGGGTGGGAGTCTTGGTTGGGCTCGGGCAGGTAGCCAAGTAGATATGGGACAATGGACCTGGCATATTCAAACAATGATACAAAGTGTTTTCAATCTGTGATCTATTTATCAATCTGGATACATCTACATACATGTACAACAATTCATATAAATACCCAATAACAGTTTTGGGCTCATAAAACATTTAACCGGATAATGCAAGTATTTACCAAGTCCATTAAATAGGTCAAGGTCAGTGATGTAAACATAGTATAACTGAAAACTAAAATTAATTTAAAAAGCACCACCCCCTACCTCCCACCCCCCAAATAAAACCAACTTCAAGCTAAACAAAAAAATTTTAACCGAAGGTTTAAGAGTACGGAAATTTATGAAAGTTAGCTATATACATTGTTTCTATAGCATAATATGAATGGGTTTATGAAGTTTAGTCACTAAAACATGAGTTGTTTGTTCAAAATCAGAGAAAAAACTGAGCTAAACATAAAACATAAACCGCCGGACGACGACGACAACGACGAGTCATGACAATAGCTCTTCACTTTTTTAAAAAGACAGCTAAAATTGACTGTCTGTATATTATTTCAATCGTGTCTTGGTAAACAGTATACAATCTTCGTTGGAATACTACAACGCACAATATTACCGTTAAATACATAAATAATACTTTTACTCTGGCATACTATATATTACCATCAATCCGGCCAAACATAAGTTACAATCTCCCCCGGGCAAAACATAACTTACAATCTTCCCGGCATACCGTTACTTACAATCTCCCCGGGCATACCATAACTTACAAGCTCCCCGGGAATACCATGACTAACAATTTCCCCGTGCATACTATAACTTACAATCTCTCCGGGCATACCATAACTAAAAATCTCCCCGGGCATACCATAACTAGCAATCTCCCCGGGCATATCATAACTTACAATCTCCCCGGGCATATCATAACTAACAATCTCCCCGGGCATATCATAACTTACAATCTCCCCGGGCATATCATAACTTACAATTTCCAGGCATATCATAACTTACAATCTCCCCGGGCATATCATAACTTACAATATCCCCGGGCATACCATAACTAACAATCTCCCCGGGCATACTTTAACTTACAATCTCCCCGGGCATACCATAACTAACAAACTCCCCGGGCATATCATAACTTACAATCTCCCCAGGCATACCATAACAATCTCCCTGGGCATATCATAACTTACAATCTTCCCGGGCATATCATAACTAACAATCTCCCCGGGCATATCATAACTTACAATCTCCCCGGGCATACCATAACTTACAATCTTCCCTGGGCATATCATAACTTACAATCTCCCGGGGCATATCATAAATTATAATCTCCCCGGGCATACCCGGGCATACCATAACTCACAATCTTACCGGCATACCATAACTTACAATCATCTCGGGCATACCATAAATTAAAATCTTTCCGAGTACACCATAAGTTACATTCTTCCCGGGCATACCATAACTTGCAATCTCCCCGGGCATACCATAACTTACAATCTTACCGGCATACCATAACTTACAATCATCTCGGGCATACCATAACTTACAATCTTCCGAGTACACCATAAATTACATTCTTCCCGGGCATACCATAACTTACAATTTCCCAAAATATACCATAACTTACAATCTTCCGGGGCATACCGCAACTTACAATCTTCCTGGGCATAAAATAAGTTACAATCTTCCCCGGCATACCATAACATATAATCTTTCCGGGCATACAATAACTTACAATCTTCCCGGGCAAAGCATAACTTACAATCTTCCCTGGCATACAGTAAGTTACAATCTTCCCCGGCATACCATTACGTACAATCTTCCTGTGCATACAATAAGTTACAATCTTCCCCGGCATACCATAACTTACAATCTTCCCGGGCATACCATAACTTACAATCTTCCTAGAGAAAACATTAAGTTACAGTCTTCCCCGGCATACCATAACATATAATCTTCTAAGGCATACAATAAGTTACAATCTTCCCCGGCATAACATAACTGACAATCTTCCCAGGAAAACCATAACTTACAATCTTCCCGGGCATACAATAAGTTACAATCTTCCCAGGCATACCATAACTTACAATCTTCCCGGACATACCATAACTTATAATCTTCCCAGGCAAACATTAAGTTACAGTCTTCCCCGGCATACCATAACATATAATTTTCTAGGGCATACAATAAGTTACAATCTTCCCCGGCATAACATAACTTACAATCTTCCTGGACATACCATAACTTACAATCTTCCCAGACATACCATTAACTTATAATCTTCTCAGGCATACCATAACTTACAATCTTCCCCGGCATACCATAACTTATAATCTTCCCGGCCATTCATTAAGTTACAATCTTCCCCGCATTCCATAAGTTACAATCTTCCCGGGCATACCATAATTTACAATCTTCCCATGCATGCAATCAGTAACAATCTTCCCCGGCATACCATAACTCATAATCTTCCAGAGTACATTATAAGTTACATTTTTTACAATCTTCCCGGGCATACAAAAAGTTACAATCTTCCCTGGCATTCAATAACTTATAATCTTCCTGAGTACACCATATGTTACAATCTACCCCGGCGTACCATAACATACCATAACTTACAATCTTCCCGGGCATACCATAACTTATAATCTTCCCGAGTACACCATAAGTAACATTCTTCCCGGGCATATCATAACTTACAATCTTCCCAGGCATACAATAAGTTACAATCTTTCAAGGCATACCATAACTTATAATCTTCCCCGGCATACCATAACTTATAATCTTCCAGGGCATACAATAAGTTACAATCTTCCCCGGCATACCATAACATACCAAAACTTACAATCTTCCCGGGCATACCATAACTTACAATCTTCCCGGGCATACTGTAACTTATAATCTTCCCAAGTACACCATAAGTTACATTCTTCGCTGGCATACCATAACTTACAATCTTCCCGGGCCTACAATAAGTTACAATCTTCCAAGGCATACCATAACTTATAATCTTCCCAGGCATACCATAACTAACAATCTTCCCAGACATACCATAACATATTATCTTCCCGGGCATACAATAAGTTACAATCTTCCTGGGCATACCATAACTTACAATCTTCCCAGGCATAAAATAAGTTACAATTTACCCCGACATACCATAACTTATAATCTTCCTGGGCATACAATAAGTTCAATAAGTTACAATCTTCCCCGGCAAACCATAACTTACACTCTTCCTGGGAATACCATAACTTACAATCTTCCTGGGAATACCATAACTTACAATCTTCCCGGGCATTCATTAAGTTACAATCTTCCCCAGCATACCATAACATACAATCTTCCTGGGCATACCATAACTTACAATCTTCCCGGGCATGCAATAAGTTACAATCTTCCCCGGCATACCATAACTCATAATCTTCCTGAGTACACCATACGTTACATTCTTCCCGGGCATACCATAACTTACAACCTTCCCGGGCATACCATATCTTACAATCTTCCCCGCATACCATAACTTACAATCTTCCCCGCATACCATAACTTACAATCTTCCCTGGCATGCAATAAGTGACAATCTTCCCCGAGCATACCATAACTTACAATCTTCCCGGGCATGCAATAAGTTACAATCTTCCCCGGGCATACCATAACTCAATCTTCCCATGCATACCATATCTTTCAATCTTCCCGGGCATACAATAAGTTACAATCTACCCGGGCATACCATAAATTACAATCTTCAAGGCATACCATAACTTACACTCTTCCCGGGAATACCATAACTTACAATCTTCCCAGGCATACCATAAGCTACAATCTTCCCGGGCTTAACATAAGTTACAATCTTCCCGGGCATACCATAACTTACAATCTTTCCGGGAATACCATAACTTACGATCTTCCCGGGCATACCATAACTAACAATCTTCCCAGCATACCATAACTTACAATCTTCCCCACATACCATGACTTACAATCTTCTAAGGCATAAAATAACTTACAATCTTCAAGGCATACCATAACTTACACTCTTTCCCAATTTCCAATCATCAATTTGTTTATCTAAATTCACAATTCAAATATGAAAATGCTCTGCAAATGTTCAAAATACATCAATAATGCCATTCATATAAAATAATAAGCATTTAAATAAAGACAATGCATATTTAGATAAGAATAAACAAGGATTATTTATAACCACCGTTATGCGACTTCCGCACAGAAGCATGTCACCGTGTCCAACGGTGTTAATATGCCATAAACCAACACTACCCCACCCACTCATTTTAACTGATGTTAAACATAACCTCAATACACCTGTCAGTTTCCCCAGTATGTGAACCTTGCTTCTGTAATAAAAACACAATTAGTTTCATACGGAAGCAATCCGCTCTGTAATCCATATTGGATATTTCAATAAAGTAAATACACATTTCTGTCGAGTTTGCACACACTGAGCTTAAACAAACTTAAAAGGATAAAAATCTAGTTAAAGGTGACTATAACATATCAGAATTTTCCAAAATTTTAAAACTGGCTAAAAAAATGTTTTCCAATGTACCATGCTAATATAATTATACTTACTGACCCCGTAGCGCCAACAAGATATTATTTAAAAATGCCAAAATAATATATTGACAAGTGCTTTCCTAACTTAGGCTACGCAGCTAGAATAGACTAAAATAGACTTCCAGCATAAAAATGGTAACACATTTTGTGACGTATTAAACGAGACACGTGATTTCATTTTTGATTTTCAATGTGATCCGTTAAATGAGTTTAAACGTAGTACTTATAATAAGTCAGAATGACGATACGAAAGTCGTCAAATAGTTTTTATGTGCTGTCTATTTTTAGATTGGGGGTTTCGTTTCAAGTTTATCACTCCAATTAACATATCGATTTTGTCACGTTTTGGTGGATGTGACATACAAAACTATTCGGTTTACCTTTACTAATGATAATGAGATGCTTTTTATCCATTTTGATAACCATTTTAGTTTTAAGACATTTAAAGCGGTTGATCCCGATACATTCCCATTAAAGATATGACCATCCAGTACCACTGTTTCCAAAAACAACCATCTTTACGGATTATGATACTGGGCGTGTATTACAATACTATTTATAGTCATTCGATTAATTATCTGGCAAAGTGGTTAGAAAATATAATATAACTTCTGGCAAATGCTCGATGTTTGTATATCGTGAATGCGATTTAAAGTCGATTGTCGGGCAAGGACAAACATTCCTTGGTAGAGTAAATGCTGACGGGATATTGCATAATTTGTGGAATTATGTCGCATTAGTAGTGATTTGAAATAGTTCTCATTCCGCGTGTCTATCTCTTCCGAATGTAACTAAACTGCATTTTCCAAGAAGCTTATCACCAGTACGACACAGCAGTGTTGTGTGTGCTGCTTCGTAGTGGTAAACACGTTTATTTGTAACGACTTCGGATCGGTGTGATCCATGTTTACGATGACTGAATACTGAATATATCACCTTAAGTTTGCAAACAATATTTACTTTGTAGAAAAACTGAACATGGTGATAGGAACCAGTCGACAACAAAACGACATTGTAATTCAAGTTATGGTATGGAGATTTATCAGTATACAGTGTGGTAACTTAGCAACTATATCTGGAAGAGAAGTGTTAGAAATTCATACAAATTACTTAAAGCGTCGGATTGTAATAATAGTTTAAGATGAGTTTAAATAATTCATCAATATCTTCGGAGGTTTCGTTCCAATGCACCAATAATTCTATAATTTGGAATTCTTCTGATTATTTACTTCAGTTGAATAACAATATGACAGCGGCGGTTATGCCCGTCACCATTCTGATTGGACTAGAAGCCGTGATTGGTTTTATAGGAAACATTCTTATACTGATCATATATTCCAAACGCTACATGAGAAGTAACTTCAGATACTTTGTTCTGTCTATGGCGATAATAGACCTAACGAGCTGTGTAACTACTATGCCTGGAGAAATCTTCTCACAAATGAATTGGTATACGTACGAGTACGCATGGGTCTGTAAAGCAAAGTCATACTTCAACGTTCTGACTGCGTGGGGATCAGCGTCCATTTTGTTACTTTTAGCTTTTGACAGGCATAGAAAGATATGTCATACACTGCGGTGGCAAATACAGCCGTCCCTTGCTTGGAAGTTATGTGTAGCATCTATTATTATGTCGTCGTTTGTATCGATACCAATCACCATACTATGGGGCAAACAGAGTTATACATACACACACGGTGACATCAAAATCAACGTGTCAATCTGCGAGAAATCCAGCAAGTACGCAGACGATGTTTATCCGTTCGTTTATGTACTTGTTGTTTATATTTTACCCGTTGGGCTCATGATGGTCGTCGTGTGCTCTTTAAATATCTTAACAGGCAGGAAACTATTTTGTGGGATACATAGTTTCAGCGGTAACGGTTTATCAAAATCGGTTTCAGAATCTACTCTTGGGCGTGTTTCCTTCGACTCGCACTCTGACACTGCAATAAAAACAATTGCGTCAGACATTTCGTTTGCGGATAAGGGTTACATCTTCGACGCGGATCAGCGCCATTTCACAGCGCAAATTATCGGTGACGCTACTCAAGATTTTCACAGACGTGAAATTAAGCAATCTGAAACACAGAATGGTGGACATAATGATACTGACGTAGCAAATATACCAGTAAGCCTTAGAACACAAGCTTTAAATGATGGTATTATAAAGAAAACGCAAGCACAAGCCGGTGAACGTCGAACGTCGTATCGCACAAACATCAATCCCAATACAATCGAAATAGAACACAACAGTACAGACACTGACATTAGACTGGATGTCATCGAACATAATGATACGTGTCATTGTAAATGTGAAAGGAAACCAAACACAAACTGTACGGAGGTTATAAAAATGGCGTCAAGTATTCGATCGTCTGCAACAAATACTTCCGCAGAACAAAACAGACGATCTAATGAATTCCGCCGAAAACGCAAGACTACAATTATGTTTATATTGACGTCTGTGTTCGTGGCGACCATGGCTATGTATGTTGTTCTTCTCACATTAGTATCCGGAACTGAAGGAATTTTGAAAAATTCGTCAAATCATGAAAAAGTTGCTTTTTTCTTTTTCTGGAGATTATATTTCGTGAATTGTGTCCTTAACCCCGTTTTGTATGGCATCATGGACCCAAGATTTCGTTCAGGATTAAAGAAAATATTTACAAGAAAGAAATAAGAATGGCATAAAGTTTTAAATATAGCAATGCATGACGCTACTGAGTCGTCGGCGGAATTCATTTGATCGTCTGTTTTGTTCCGCGGAAGTATTTGTTGCAGACGATCGAATACTTGACGATTTTTTCAAATAGTTTCAAAATGGTTTACAATGGTTGTGATTTCTTGTTGCTGATAAGTAGAGCAAAAGCTTGCACCCCATAAACTGCAATAAAACATCGCTGGTGTGAAAAAGTGACTTTTATACGATTTTAATAGATGCATGTATTAATGGCAATTCGAAGACTTTTTTTTAAAAAAGATCTGAGGGCGACACTGCACCCTCTTTAGAAAAACAAGCTGGTAAACCTGCAAGTTATTGTTAATTTTTATGCGGGGATACATTCTTTCTATGAAAAAAAAAATCTATGTGGAATGTTTTTGTTGCCATGGAAATCTTCTCCCTCATTTTATATAGAACAAATTTCAACTGTGTGGTGAGACCTGAAGATACTGTATTTTATAGTAAAGATTTACTATGTATAATGCTATATGGTGTATAAGATATATTTCGGTTATATACAATTGTTTATCTAGGATATAATGCACATTTGTTTTTAAAAATAACATTTACTGTTGTGTATTTTTCTTACCAAAGATAGTTTATAGGTTCTGCAGTTTGATGATTATTTTGTATTTTGATGTATAATATAACAAAGGATGGATCTCTGCTGTGTTTAAATATAACGTTATAATTTTAACAATAATTAAATATTGATACATGTAAAAAAACAGTAATATCTTCAATAGCTGATAAGATCGCAGTGGGGTCTAATGGTAGAGCATCCTCCTTACATGTGGAAGGTCATGGGTTTGATCCCCGGCTAGGTCATATCAAAGACTTTTAAAATGATACTAGAAGGCTCCTCGTTTGGCGCTTAGTAATTAGAAGATAGTTCTAGGTTTGGTTGGCCTTGTGTCAGTATAAAGTGACTGGTTGGGGTATCATATCATGTGTCTGCGGCATGATATTCCAGTGCAGCAGCATTCAGAATACTGTCTGAAGTAGGCACCGTCATGGTACGACTGAAAAATTGTTGAAAGCGATGTTAACCACGATACAACATTATACTGGCAATATCTAATTCTACATCATTGCATTTGACCTAATTTTCAGTATTTCTAACATTCAGAAAAACCATATAACATACTAAAGTATTAATCTTGACTTAAATGAAAATGTCCATAAAAAGGGGGTCAAAAGCATCACTTTTCACCTTAAAGTTTGGTACCCCGACTTTCAGCATGAAAAAATTAAATTTCACCAATTTTACATTCCAAACAGTTTCCTTAGTAAAAGGAATTTAGTCAGCCACAAAAACATAATTTTTAATATTTTATTGACACAAACATCATAATCTTATATTTTATTGTGATTATTTGCCAGTTTAACATTTTCATCCAACCAGAAATAAGCTTACTATAAAATATATGCCCTGAATACCCCTATATTTTTTTCAATCAATCAAAGAGATCGTCTCAATGGTGGTAGCTGACCACAAGCATTCATTAGAATTTAATTCCACTGAAAGCAGTTTTTGTACACACTAGTTATGTTTGGTTACAATATATAATTATCATATTGTGATCTTACTGTATGCAACCTTATAATATATGACATGTCAACAGCCAATACTGATACTTAGTTATACCATTAACCTCCACCAAAATACAACCATTGTGACAATGTTTGTAGCAATATCTGCAAAAACAACCAAGGCACCTAGTGGCCTTACAGCTTTATATGTTTTATTAATTATGTATTTTACACGACTATTCAAGTTTGATACCAGAAAGACAAAAAGAGACAAAATGTCACTTCGCAAGATCTCGGTATATATTATAATATATATCTATAATATATTATTACTAAAAAGGCAAACATATTTTTTTGTGTAAAAAATACAGACAAATGAATAGCAATTAAGTAAACTATATACCTATATATAAATGTAATTTGCAAACTCATTAAAATCAGATCAGATCAGACTTAAGCTTCCATACTTTAGGCACAGTATGGTTAATCTGATTTAAATGAGATTGTATCCTTTGTTTTATGTTTTAATTGATTCTCTGGAAAGTAATATTATTTTATGATTGTAAATATTAATTTATGATTGTCATTTTGATGGAATATTGCATTGTAAATTGGTTATGTAGTTTTGCTCATAGTGTCTGTATGATACTTTTATGCAATAAAAGTATTGAAATCAATTTTTTTTAATAAATCCCTCCCAACTAATGTATCCAACAATATTTGAAAAGAACATTTTCTAAGCAAAGTGAACACCTACCAGTTGAATGATAATATATGGTACTCTGTTTTTGGTTTTAAGATGAGTATGGTGGGTTTTTGAAAAGATTTTCAAATTAAAAGTCAACCCCATGTTAACTTGATAAGCATGTTTCACGACAAATTAGGTGAAAATTTGTCATGCGATGTCTGAGAAAGGAAAAGTTAACGACGAACAGAGGACGGACACAGTGCAATCACAAAAGTTCACCTGGGCTGAGTTGATAGATGACAGAGAAAAACAAATGACCATCACATAAACCCTAAAAACAGAACATAATAAGCATGCCTTTGTTACTGACCATAGCAGTCAACAAGAACAGACATATCCAAGGACTTATATAAATAGATAGGAAACGTGCATCTCTCTACTAAACGTTGATAAAATAGCATGCAAAGAAATTATAATTTGGCAAATTTATCAATCAAATTCAGAGGCAACTGATTTTTTTTACATAAAATGTAAGGTGTATGTAACCGTAGATGTTTTATTATGTTTTAAACATGCAGAATAATCTTGAATTTAACATATTGCAGTTTTGAAGTAAAATTTCAAATGTACTTCAACAATTTTTAACACAATTTGCTGGGAATAGTCTCATTTTGTAGAGAATTCCATTGTGCAAGAAAGAATTTTTATTTGTACTTCTAAGATGAATGGAGTTTACAATATTTGAAAACAAGATTTCACAAGATTTTGTGTGAATAAGCAAACATTCACAACATCTCAGTTACTTTTCCTTCTCAATATAAGTCCTTGATATATTTAAATAAGAAGTATATTATCTACAACACTAACAAACGTGTTTTTCACTACTTTATTTCATTCATTGCACAAGCACCAGTTATAGTTAGGAGGAACATTTAAATATGAATGTAATCAACCATTACAATCTTAATACTCAGGGATTCTGGTGAAATTTTCAGCATCTGTACTTACATGCAATGTTTCTACAATTACTGAAATTGCACTGATCCATACCCCCCCCCCCCCCAAAAAAAAAAAAGTAAGTAAGGATGCATGATACACAATTAGACAAATAGCTAACCATGTTGACATATCACAAGGAGCTGTCCATACCATTCTGAAGTGTCACTTGAACATTCACAAGACCTGTGCCAGATGGAGATCTGTACCAGATGGAGAAGATCTGTGCCATATGGAGAAGACCTGTGCCAGATCGACAAGACTAGTGCCAGATAGGGAAGAAGACATGTGCCAGATCGACAAGACCAGTGCTAGATGGAGAAGACCTGTGCCAGATGGAAGGTCTGTGCCAGATGGAGAAGGTCTGTGCCAGATAGAGAAAGTCTGTGCCGGATGGAGAAGGTCTGTGCCAGATGGACAAGATTTATGCCAGATGGAGAAGATCTGTTCCAGATTGAGAAGGTCTGTGCCAGATGGAGAAGACCTGTGCCAGATGGAGAAGGTCTGTGCCAGATGGAAAATACCTGTGCCAGATGGAGAAGACCTGGGCCAGATGGAGAAGACCTGTGTTAAATCGACAAGACTTGTGCCAGATGGTGAAGACCTGTGCCAGATGGAGAAGGTCTGTGCCAAATAAAGAAGACCTGTGCCAGATGGAGAAGACCTGTGCCAGATGGAGAACGTCTGTGCCAGATGGAGAAGACCTGTGCCCGGTGGACAACAAAATATAGACAAACATGTCAATACCTTGCATTGCAAAACCAACCATCAGTGTAAAAAAGGGCCATGTATGTCATATTATTTACAAATCAAGGTTCTGCTATTTAAGGGGCAGAACTTTTGCTGTAAGTCTGTTAATGTACATTTCTACAAATGAAGAAAATTTAAGAAATACTTCATTAAACGTCATCTTTGAGATGTGAGCTTGCTGCATGACAATGCTTCCAACATACATGTAGTCATGAACTATTTCAAACATCAAAATATGTTGTGCTTTCCCACCCACCACAATCTCCTGACCTAGTTCCTTGTTACTTCATTTTATTCCCTAGACTTAAAAGAGTACCAGTCTTGACGAAAATTTGTGCAACGGCAACATCTCGGATCTTCAATATTCCTGTGTCTGCACAGTACACTACCCAGAAAAGTTATAAAAAAGCAGTCAAAGATTGGATTAGGAAATTTAAGTAAGTTTGCAGTAAATCTTTCAAGGGAATGAAAACAAATCTCAATGAAATGTGCTATATATTGTTGGTAGTACACCCAGTTGAATTCATATTTGAACACTCCTTGTATAATTTTTTCTCTTAGTTGAATATATAGGTCCACGCAAATGTTCATTCATCATCCTCCATTTCCTCTTCCTCTTCCTCTGAAGTAACATCCTCATCGTCAGCTTGGGACAAACATTTTGGACATGCACAGGTAAACAGATAATTTTCCCTGAAACATATATTGATAAAGACAGTAATTGTAGTTGTATGGTGTTTAGCATCGCTTTCAACATTTGTTCAGTCATGTCGCGAGTCTTCTTGAGACAATACTCTAAGTGCTGCCACACTGAAGTATCATCTAAATGCTAACTCCAAACGAGGAAACTTCTAGTACCATTTTCATGTCTTTGGTATGACCTGGCCGGGAAGCGAACCCTCTACCTTCCCAATATGAAGCAGATGCACTACCCCAAGAATTCATGTCCCCCATTTTTTTCAAAAGATTTGATTCCGGCATTCTTTAGTAATTGCATGGAAACCGAAAGTATTCAATTTTTCAGAAATTAAAGGGGCATAACTGTAGAACGACAAATGCCCTTAAATGGAACTTAGCCTGTGTTTTATCATTATAAACATTGTATTAAAATTTCAAAATATTTGATTATGGCATTCTTAAGTTATTGCACAGAAACCCTAAAAAGTGTAACAGACAGACGGAAATTATGATTTTTCACGAATTAAAGGAGCACAACTCTAGTTACAATTTTTCACAAATCAAAGGGGCACTCTACAATGCCAAAAGTCACATACCAGAAAATCGAACCGAACCTTTTTTTGTCATTATAAACATTGAATAAAAATTTCAAAAGATTTGATTACAGCTTTCTTAAGTTATTGCACGCAAAGTGTGACGATTTTTCACAAATTAAAGGGGCATAACTCTAAAATGCCAAAAGTCACAACTTCGAAAATCGAAATTAGCTGGTGTTTTGTCATTATAAACATTGTATTAAAATTTCAAAAGATTTGACTCAGGCATTCTTAAGTTATTGCACGGAAACCAAAGTGTGATTGACGGACAGACTCAAATTAATGTCTCCCGCTTTTCGCAAAGAGGTGGACAAAAATGATGATGAAGAAAAAGTTTTTCAACTAAATGAGCATATATCAATTTTTGCAATCTTAATTTGTGATCCAACAGATAATAGATCTGACCTACAGAGGTGGTTATCTTTAGCTGCGTCTAAATATTGTTATTTCTCCAGTTGTCCGTGAGTTAACATGGGTGAGTATTATTGGTCTGCTGGTTTCCATGTCAAGAGTTAAAACTAAACATTAAATTGTTGACACAGTCGCTGACCGAAAAGTTACACCTGTCTATATTGTTTCTTCAAGACAAAAATGGGAAAATGTATAACAGCAGAATATCTGGACATATCAAATGTAGGAGACACCAACATTGACGACCAAGCCATGTATGACCATAGCTTTTCTTTTTTCCCCTTCAAAACAGGCAAGTTAAAAATGTATACTTATATTGAGCATTTCAGTAAAGACCCAATGGGCTTCTACATGAATGAATAATATTATTATATATTCAGTTAAGTAAATGCATACCGGAGTAGTTTTTGTCGACTATGTCTACTTCTCTCTTTATCACATTCCTCTAAATAGTTGATACAAATCTCCTGCAATGTAAAATAGTCAAACAAAATATTTTATTTTCTCTGCAAAAGAAAACTTAATGATCAATTTTACTCTCGATTCTTTAACAGCTGGGTGACAAATATTGGAATCTTTTATTCTTTTATTGATTGATACATAACACAACAAGTCATGAAACAGTTTTATTTATAGTTGATCATTTCTTTAACCAAACCAGTTTTATGTATAAATAACCTTTACTTTCACCAAACCAGTTTTATGTAAAGATGACCCTTACTTTCACCAAACCAGTTTTATGTATAGATGACCCTTACTTTCACCAAACCAGTTTTATGTATAGATGACCCTTACTTTCACCAAACCAGTTTTATGTAAAGATGACCCTTACTTTCACCAAACCATTTTTATGTATAGATGACCCTTACTTTCACCAAACCAGTTTTATGTATAGATGACCCTTACTTTCACCAAACCAGTTTTATGTATAGATGACCCTTACTTTCACCAAACCAGTTTTATGTATAGATGACATTTACTTTCAACAAACTAGTTTTATGTATAGATGACCCTTTCTTTCACCAAACCAGTTTGATATATAGATGACCTTTACTTTCACCAAACCAGTTTTATTTATAGATGACCCTTACTTTCACCAAACCAGTTTTATGTATAGATGACTCTTACTTTCACCAAACCAGTTTTATGTATAGATTACCCTTTCTTTCACCAAACCAGTTTTATGTAAAGATGACCCTTACTTTCACCAAACCAGTTTTATGTATAGATGACCCTTACTTTCACCAAACCAGTTTTATGTATAGATGACCCTTACTTTCACCAAACCAGTTTTATGTATAGATGACCCTTACTTTCACCAAACCAGTTTTATGTAAAGATGACCCTTACTTTCACCAAACCAGTTTTATGTATAGATGACCCTTACTTTCACCAAACCAGTTTTATGTATAGATGACCCTTACTTTCACCAAACCAGTTTTATGTATAGATGACCCTTACTTTCACCAAACTAGTTTTATGTATAGATGACATTTACTTTCAACAAACTAGTTTTATGTATAGATGACCCTTTCTTTCACCAAACCAGTTTGATATATAGATGACCTTTACTTTCACCAAACCAGTTTTATTTATAGATGACCCTTACTTTCACCAAACCAGTTTTATGTATAGATGACCCTTACTTTCACCAAACCAGTTTTATGTATAGATGACCCTTACTTTCACCAAACCAGTTTTATGTAAAGATGACCCTTACTTTCACCAAACCAGTTTTATGTATAGATGACCCTTACTTTCACCAAACCAGTTTTATGTATAGATGACCCTTACTTTCACCAAACCAGTTTTATGTATAGATGACCCTTACTTTCACCAAACCAGTTTTATGTATAGATGACATTTACTTTCAACAAACTAGTTTTATGTATAGATGACCCTTTCTTTCACCAAACCAGTTTGATATATAGATGACCTTTACTTTCACCAAACCAGTTTTATTTATAGATGACCCTTACTTTCACCAAACCAGTTTTATGTATAGATGACCCTTACTTTCACCAAACCAGTTTTATGTATAGATGACCCTTACTTTCACCAAACCAGTTTTATGTAAAGATGACCCTTACTTTCACCAAACCAGTTTTATGTATAGATGACCCTTACTTTCACCAAACCAGTTTTATGTATAGATGACCCTTACTTTCACCAAACCAGTTTTATGTAAAGATGACCCTTACTTTCACCAAACCAGTTTTATGTATAGATGACCCTTACTTTCACCAAACCAGTTTTATGTATAGATGACCCTTACTTTCACCAAACCAGTTTTATGTATAGATGACCCTTACTTTCACCAAACCAGTTTTATGTATAGATGACCCTTACTTTCACCAAACCAGTTTTATGTAAAGATGACCCTTACTTTCACCAAACCAGTTTTATGTAAAGATGACCCTTACTTTCACCAAACCAGTTTTATGTATAGATGACCCTTACTTTCACCAAACCAGTTTTATGTATAGATGACCCTTACTTTCACCAAACCAGTTTTATGTATAGATGACATTTACTTTCAACAAACTAGTTTTATGTATAGATGACCCTTTTTTTCACCAAACCAGTTTGATATATAGATGACCTTTACTTTCACCAAACCAGTTTTATTTATAGATGACCCTTACTTTCACCAAACCAGTTTTATGTATAGATGACCCTTACTTTCACCAAACCAGTTTTATGTATAGATGACCCTTACTTTCACCAAACCAGTTTTATGTAAAGATGACCCTTACTTTCACCAAACCAGTTTTATGTATAGATGACTCTTACTTTCACCAAACCAGTTTTATGTATAGATGACCCTTACTTTCACCAAACCAGTTTTATGTATAGATGACCCTTACTTTCACCAAACCAGTTTTATGTATAGATGACATTTAATTTCAACAAACTAGTTTTATGTATAGATGACCCTTTCTTTCACCAAACCAGTTTGATATATAGATGACCTTTACTTTCACCAAACCAGTTTTATTTATAGATGACCCTTACATTCACCAAACCAGTTTTATGTATAGATGACCCTTACTTTCACCAAACCAGTTTTATGTATAGATGACCCTTACTTTCACCAAACCAGTTTTATGTAAAGATGACCCTTACTTTCACCAAACCAGTTTTATGTATAAATGACCCTTACTTTCACCAAACCAGTTTTATGTATAGATGACCCTTACTTTCACCAAACCAGTTTTATGTATAGATGACCCTTACTTTCACCAAACCAGTTTTATGTATAGATGACATTTACTTTCAACAAACTAGTTTTATGTATAGATGACCCTTTCTTTCACCAAACCAGTTTTATTTATAGATGACCCTTACTTTCACCAAACCAGTTTTATGTATAGATGACCCTTACTTTCACCAAACCAGTTTTATTTATAGATGACACTTACTTTCACCAAACCAGTTTTATTTATAGATGACACTTACTTTCTGCAAACCAGTTTCAATACCAGTTGACCGATCATTTTACTGAACCAGTTTTATTTATAGTTGATTCTTCCTTAAACCCAACTATTTTTATAGATGATCCTTCATTTCACCAAACCAGTTTTTTTTACAGTTGATCCTTTGTTAAATCCGAACCAGTTTTATTATAAGTGATTCTTTGTTAAATCCCAACCAGTTATATTTATAAGTGATCTTTTGTCAAATTCCAACCAGTTTTCTTTATCAGTGATCCTTTGTTAAATCCATACCAGTTTTATTTATAAGTGATCCTTTGTTAAATCCCAACCGGTTTTATTTATAAGTGATTCATGTTAAATCCCAACCAGTTTTCTTTATAAGTGATTCTTTGTTAAATTCCAACCAGTTTTATTTATATGTGATCCTATATTAAATCCCAACCAGTTTTATCTATAAGTGATCCTTTGTTAAATCCCAACCAGTTTATTTATAAGTGATCCTTTGTTAAATTCCAACCAGTTTTTTTTTTACAGTTGATCCTTTGTTAAATCTTAACCAGTTTTATTTATAAGTGATCATTTGTTAAATTCCAACCATTTTTTTTTTACAGTTGATCCTTTGTTAAATCCCAACCAGGTATATCTATTAGTGATCCTCTGTTAAATCCCAACCAGGTATATCTATAAGTGATCCTCTGTTAAATCCCAATCAGGTATATCTATAAGTGATCCTTTGTTAAATCCCCACCAGGTATATCTATAAGTGATCCTTTGTTAAATCCCCACCAGGTATATCTTTAAGTGATCCTCTGTTAAATCCCCACCAGGTATATCTATAAGTGATCCTCTGTTAAATCCCCACCAGGTATATATATAAGTGATCCTTTGTTAAATCCCAACCAGGTATATCTATAAGTGATTCCTCCTTCAACCAAATTAGTTTATTTATAGTTGATCCTTCATTTAATCCAACCAATGTTGTACATAGCTGATCCTTTGTTTCACCAAACCAGTTTTATATATAGTTGATCCTTTGTTTCACCAAACCAGTTTCATATATAGCTGATCCTTTGTTTCACCAAACCAGTTTTATATATAGCTGATCCTTTGTTTCACCAAACCAGTTTTATATATAGCTGATCCTTTGTTTCACCAAACCAGTTTTATATATAGCTGATCCTTTGTTTCACCAAACGAGTTGTATTTATAGTTGACTTTCACTTCACTAAACCAGTTTTATTATAGATTTACCAAAAACTATTGGGATATTTATACTTCCTGGGTCGCAGTTATAGGGAATGTCTCCAGTTTTCTAAAACACCCTTTGTATGTCTTTTCCCCCTTTAAAATGGTGAGACAGGTTAAAGGATCATAATTCTCCCTAGAAACCTTAACTAGTTAGTCTGAATAAAGGTCCACAATGCTAACTAAATTACAAAAAATAAAGATTCAACATTTGTCTCCTGAATTCCCCCGAGTGTACGTGAAGGAAGACATGTGAAATATCACAGACGTATGCCCAGTATAATACGTGTTAGCGAGATATCAAACTTTAACCAAAAAGCTACACCACCACAAAAATAAAAGATGCCCCTTTTTGATAAAAAAATCAAGCTAAAAATAGAATAAGATCTCAAGACAGGCCATCACATGTATGGTTACATACCTCCTCTGGGGAGATGTCATTTACAGCTACCAGTGTCAGTGTGTGATCCTGTTTTACAAATGTAATTTCTGCATTCGGGGAACAGCTGTGATTACCTGTAGATAGAACAGCAACTGCAGTAAGGTCATGTAGTGGGCTTCTTGTATCATTATTAAATTTTGTCCGATTATCTTAACTTAACAACTTGTAACGCTCCTCTTTTTAACCGCAGGAGTTTTAATAATGCATACATAACTAGATGTGAATACTATATTCCCCACCAACACAAAAAAAGATAATTTAATTTTTTTTCTGAGAAATCAAAATATTAATTTGTATGAAGTGACTGTGCTTTATACATGCAGGGAATATTAGAACATATCCATTATATTCAGATTGGAAATCTACATGTGTTGTCAAACATCAAGGGGCTAATTTCACCTATGCAAAATTCAGCTAATTCAGTCCTAGGGACTAATGTCCATTTACCATTTTGATGGAACTCTATCAGAATGATTACAGTTAGTGAACTGGTTGTTGTATCTGTTTTTTCTTAATGGGGTTGAATAACATTTTCAACACATTTCAGGTTATATATGGCATATCAAGTTTTATCGGTGAAGAAAGACCTCAGAATGAAACTGAGTAGAACCACTGTCTTTTTTTTTACCAAATGGGACTCGAACCTACGACCTTAGCAGTGAGAGTAAAGTGATCTTGAGATGGCGCCTTAGACCACTTGGCCAAAGAGAACCACATTGAAATTATACATAATAAGATTTAGAGCAAACCTTACAAATCTAAAATTATTTTTTCTGAATATAATGTACTTTATGTATAGTCATTATTTCCTAAGTTTCCACAACATGAAGTGTTTAATTCCATCTAGATAGATAATTATCATGACTTTAAACAAAAGAAACACTTACAAGCACTCTGTTGTTTGTATAACCCCACACCCTCGCAATTCAAGAATGTTCCAGACACTGAAATACAAGGTGAAATACTTGAATATAAGCTTATTATTTACAACATGTCACATCATACTCCAACTAACCTCTATCTAATATGACCCCTACATCATGTTGCTGACATTACACAGTCCGACCAAAGTTAGAGGTCAATCCAATCTAAAAGCTCTGCCTCATGTGCATCAAATTTCATATGTTACGGTTTTGTGGTAAATGAATGTTTTGAAAAATAACCTGCATTTAAAAAGATTGTTTTGCTTTTCTAGTCAGTACATAGAGGATCTTACAGGAGTGCTTAACCCTTTACTCCATAGATACGCGTTTTCCAGCATCAATCAGAGAAGGCCTTTGAAAACAGTGCAAGAAGAGTTCAGATTGCTCGTAATGAGCAATCTGAACACTTCCTGCACTGTTTTCTACTCTGTCAGTTAATATAAACATAATTCACCCATTGCTGATACGTGGTAAATTAATGCTTTCAATATTAGAGGTGTCCACAGGCGTCTATATGAAGTAAAGGGTTAATATGTATTAATTTATTAAACAAGTTTGTAAAAATATATTATGCGAGGCTCTGCCAAGCATTATATTATTTTTGCCGAGTTCAATAAATCAGATAACATATGAGCATGAATGTAAGGTTCTTTTTATCACATTACTAAACAAGAGTTGCCAGAAGACTAACAAAGAAATCGCCTTTGGGTGTCTAAGTCCAAAACGGGCCATAACTGTGCCAAAATGCAATCCATAGTTATGGTTCTTATCTCTGTGTGTACCATTGATGATGGTTAACACACATGCAAAGTTTCATTCATATCCAATGAGTGGTTGCATAGATATCTGGAACTTGTACGCAAAAGTTTAACCTGGGTGTCTACAGATGACAACGACGCCAACAATGCTGGGGTCATGACAAAAGCTCTCCTTGGACTTTGTCCTGGCGAGCTAAAAAACTAGTACATTTACCATTTATTTATCAGATCACCTCTATAAACAACAAGAAAAAAAATCGGCATATTAGTTTCCGGGAGTCATCACATGACATAACATCATGATCCCAATTAACATCATTTAACTATGACAAATCGACATCGTTTGTATATTCAGGCTAATGGGAAAGTACTTTACATACGAGAGATTCAAGTTGTACGGAAAATACCGAGCGATGAATCGAAAGCGATATTTCACTAGGTTAGTATAAAAAAATATGTCATGGGTTTATTACACTCCTGCATTGTAAATGTTGTAATAATTAGTATTACTTACCTCTATCGAGGTCTTCATACATCTGATCTATAAACGTGTCCAACTGGTTTCTGTCTTCATCAGACAATTGTAGATCATCACAATTCTTTACCCACACACTTACAGAACTGAACAACAATAAAACTTAGTATGTACTCATTGACAGAAGGGAGCCATGACAGCGGGCAAAAACGTCAGAAAATAATCAGAAATATGCATTCAAATGCACCAATAATTCTGATGATTTTGTCAGTCCAAACAAAAAGTCTGAACAAGCTGATTGTGTGAGGTATTATATATGTGCAGTATTTATATATGCACTTAAAAAAATATAGGCATTTTCATGGTGGTTTGGTTATTTCTTTTTACAAGCAGCCAAACTGCATTTACAAATGAAAAGGAATATATCATCTTTGCAAAGGACCAAGCAAGAAAAGTTGGTTAAGATTTCATTATTAAGAAGATTTTTCAGGCAATGGGAAAGCACAATCATCCTGATGGCCATGTTTAATTTGGGGAAGGAATGAGAAAAAAAAAAACACAAACTTTGCTGACTTCCACATAACTTGATTTAACTTGATACAGTGGTTTTGTGGAGAATGCAGGAGATAACCCTTTTTTACAATTACAGCCAATAAAAAAGGAATTCTTATTCTGGTGTCCATGTTGTTTTTCTGAGTGTTTTGTTTGGTTAACTTGAGTGTTTTGTTTGGATAACTTGAGTGTGTTTTAAGGTTAACTTGAGTGTTTTGTTAGGTTAACTTGAGTGTTTTGTTTGGTTTACTTGAGTGTTTTGTTTGGTTAACTTGAGTGTTTTGTTTGGTTTACTTGAGTGTTTTGTTTGGTTAACTTGAGTGTTTTGTAGGTTGACTTGAGTGTTTAGTTTGGTTGACTTGAGTGTTTTGTTAGGTTGACTTGAGTGTTTTGTTTGGTTGCCTGGGTGTTTTGTTAGGTTGACTGGAGTGTTTTGTTAGGTTGACTTGAGTGTTTTGTTTGATAAACTTGAGTGTTTTGTTTGGTTAACTTGAGTGTTTCGTTAGGTTGACTTTAGTGTTTTGTTTGATAAACTTGAGTGTTTTGTTTGGTTAACTTGAGTGTTATGTTTGGTTAACTTAAGTGACTTGTTACATTGACTTGAGTGTTTTGTTTGGTCGAATTGAGTGTTTTGTTTGGTCAACTTGAGTGTTTTGTTTGGTTAACTTGAGTGTTGTGTTAGGTTGACTTGAGTATTGAGTGTTTTGTTTGGTTAACTTGAGTATTTTGTTAGGTTGACTTGAATGTTTTGTTTGGTTGACTTGAGTGTTTTGTTTGGTTAACATGAGTGCTTTTTTTGGTTAACTTGAGTGTGTTGTTTTGTTAACTTGAGTGTTTTGTTAGGTTGACTTGAGTGTTTTGTTTGGTTGATTTGATTGTTTTGTTTGGTTAACTTGAATGCTTTGTTTAGTTAACTTGAGTGTTTTGTTAGGTTGACTTGAGTGTTTTGTTTGGTTACCTTGAGTGTTTTGTTTGGTTAAATTGCAAGGTTTCAGTTAGTTAACTTGAGTGTTTTGTTAAGTTAAATTGCAAGGTTTCAGTTAGTTTACTTGAGTGTTTTGTTAAGTTAAATTGCAAGGTTTCAGTTAGTTAACTTGAGCATTTTGTTAAGTTAAATTGCAAGGTTTCAGTTAGTTAACTTGAGCGTTTTGTAAGGTTAAATTGCAAAGTTTGAGTTAGTTAACTTGAGCATTTTTGTTAGGTTAAATTGCAAAGTTTCAGTTAGTTAACTTGAGCATTTTATTCGGTTAAACTGCAAGGTTTCAGTTAGTTAACTTCTGAGGTATCATTTAGTTAACTTGAGTGTTTTATTTGGCTATCTTGAGAATATGAAGATTAAAATGTCAATTATTAGAAAATGATCCATTGCCAGATGCAATGTGCTGGCAATGATGCATAAAGTCCTTTGGGACAGCAGAGCTAAGATATAAAAAAAATCTAAAAAAAACACAACAACCAAGTAGTCTTCTCCAGAGCTACAAATATTGTCACAATGACACGGTAACATATAAATGTGTAGAACCCAATATAATTGAATTGTAGGATACCAGCATAGAACGCCAGCTCTTGAGCTGAGGATATTTTAGGTTAAGATCTGTATCTCTACTCAAACTTCTGTAACACACCTCTATCTTGTCTTCCCTAATATATTGCAGCAGAGACATGAAAGCAGCTGCTCATACAAAGAAAAAATTCCAATAGGAAACAGACATGTTTGTTTGGCACTGACAAGTATTGGTTGGTTACAGAGTCAGTAAGTAGAATTACAAGATCTTGTCAGAAAGGGTGAAAACATCTAATGTTTTTTCTGTATCAAATAAGTACACAATAAATACATATATAGACTTACAAAGTCCACAAGATGAATATTACAATATTGACTGAAAAACTTCTTTTAACTGTCCATTGTGATGGAATGTCTGGCCGTCTAACTAAAAGTACACAAAAGACTGGTTTCCCGAAAGGAGATAATTTGTGCTATAAAATGAAATCAGTCTACTTTCACACTGCAATTTGAATTAATGTGATAATAAAGTTCCTAAACTGACATTTGATTACAGACAATCAATAGATAAATGTCTATACAGTATATGTCATCAATCTACAAGTCTTATTTGTTACAATGGTAGATATTTTACTTATTGACTATATATATAAAATATTGTTTAAAACATTGCTTTACAAGGACCTGGTTATAACACAATGTATGGAAGGGACTAAACCAGTGTTTATTAAATTTCATTTTGAAGTAAAAATTTGTATTTATTCTAACCTTTTTAAAAGGTTGAAGGGTGTTATTTTTGAACTGTTATACTTGTTTGCCCTGAAGGAATGTTTAAGTCTGTTGTGACATGCAGCAATAGATAATGGAGAAGTATTTTGGCAGAGAAAATAATAGTATTAAATTTCTAATGTAATATGCATACTGGTCACTATATATTGTTCTCCTATATTAAATATAAATAATTCTTCAATCAAAGGTGCAGAAATAATGTTCCTAATAAACCAAGATTGTATTTTATGAAGAAATGATTTTGTTAAAGGACATGTCAAGGGTAAAGAAATAATATTTTCCTCTTGTGTACAGTAAGAACATAATCAGCTTTGATTATTTTCAAATATTTCCTTCGGTTGATAAATTGTATGATTAATTCTGGCATGAAACCATTATATGTTTATCTTATACAGAAAAATACCCAACAATATCAGCATTTCCAAAATTGATAAGATTTTATATTGAAACTAATTTCCTGTTCTATAATTCCAGTCCAATGTAGTAATTTCCTAGTCCATGTTGCCTTCAGTGCTAAAATCAATGATTTAATGTTGATTTTTTCAATCCCTTTCAATGTATTGTTAATGTTTTTGTTTAATTTTGGCTGTCCTGCTTAATATGAAATCATAAAGAACAATTTGATTCCATTGATGCTATTTTCATTAGGATGTGGTAATACTAAAACTATGGTTTAAAATAGGCAAGAGCAACCTTTTGATAACAGTAACTTTCTCTAATGGCGTCGAAAACCTTCTTTAAAACTCAGTATTGCTGATGTTATTCCTGTAATGCTTGTACAATTTCTAATTTCACTTAAATTATTCCCATCTGAGCTTCATATTTTGGTGTTTAAGACAGACAAATTGTAAATAATGTATGGGATGATAGACATGGAGATAGATAAATATTAATTACAGAAAAGGTTTAAACAGTAAAGGATATATATATATATTTATATGGTGTACCTTGATCCTATTCCTTGTTGGTTGGTACCCATCAGTGCAAATACAGATCTGAAACCCTCTGGTGTTAACCACTGCAAAAGAAACAAATGAAGCATCCCACTATTTGGTAAAATGGAGGTCACATTCACAGTTTCACTGACCAAAATTACATAAAACGAAACAACTTGTAAACTGTGCTCTCCATTGGTCAGTAGCAATAGGCCCTGCTGGCCCCTTTAATATGAATATCTAATATGCAGATTCAACTGTAAGGGCTATAAAACAAATCTGCAGCTCTCAAAATGATTAAAATAATTGCTACAATAGATGAAAACTACAGCATTTACTGTTTTCTCATAATATTCCTATATTTCTAATTTCACAATTCAAACATGAAAATGCTGTCAAAATGTTCAAAATACATCAATAATGCCATTCAAATAAAAACATGAGCATTAATATAAGGAAAATGCATTTTTAAAGAAGAAAAAAAACGAGAATTATCTATAACCGCCATTATGCCACTACCCCACGGAAGCACTTCCTTTTTCCAATGGTGGTACTATGCCTATAAGAGGTACCAAATGTCTGACACCTGGCAAGTTTAGCTTTCGTGAAGTAACTGTGTAAAGCATAAAGGTGTCTCATAAGCCCAGTGTGGCCCTTTCAATAGGGGTAAAACTATAATAAACAAACACTAGGAAGCATTTATACCAAATATGCACACATCAACTGCTGGTTTGTTCTAGAAAAGATTTTGGAATTTCAAAATTGTATTCTTTTTTGGGCTCCTATTAACCCATTATAAAACCCTATTGATGAATGTCAAATCCAATCCCAAATTACACACAAAATTTCATCAAAATACAGTCCAAACTCATTATCTTGATATTGATCGAGTTGATATGCCGGTAGTGTCAACAATTTTTGACATTTTCATTCTTTGAGTGTGCAAATATTTTCCTTTTTTTTTTATATTGTCTGTGAGGATATTTTGGATATTTCGATCTCAGTTTTAGTTTCATATTAATCATTTCACACCTTTAACTGAATGGTTGTCTCAATTTGATAACTGTTGAAATAATATTGTGTGTTTTTTCCACAAACAACAGACAGACGGCAATTATCAGGTGATGAAAATAGATATTGATCTTGAGTCAAAATATATGTCAATATTCTGATATCTTGATGTTTTTTGACATTCCCTCCAATATCGAGATAATGAGTTTTGACTGTATAAGGAAACTTAAGTGATTGCGCGGAAATCATTTTCGTGCCAAGTTTGGTGAAAATTGGTTGCAAAATTTAGATATATAGCTGTTATGAAAGTGTGACATGCAGATGAATGTACTGACAAAGGCAACTGTATATAAATGGAGGGAATGTAAAAACAAGCACAACCTGACATACCTTTTGAACAGTTTCATCACTGTAAATGTCGGCCACCATTTTTTGCAGTATTTCAAATGATTCCTGTAAAGAGGAGAAAGATGAAGGCTTTAGTATATTGTCTGGGGAGCAGGTTAATCTTTATACATTTTTATACTTTAAATACTGAAACAATCAGGAGAACATAAACAGTATTGTTCAGTATAAAAATATGCTGATTAGCACTTTTAAAGCACTAACATCTTTAGATTTTTTTAAGGATTAAATACACAATTTTGATTTTTCACCGGGTGATGAATAAGATTATGCAACATTAATGTTCTTGAAGCCAGAATGGTTTCTTGACATCATAAAACTAGACTAGACTGGTCTCTTGACATCATTAAACTTGATTAGACTGGTCTCTTGACATCCTCAAACTAGACAAAAATGGCTTCTTGACATCATTAAACTAGACTAGACTGGTCTCTTGCCATCATTAAGCTAGACTAAACTGGCTTCTTGACATCATTAAACTTGACTAGAATGGTCTCTTGACATCATTTAACTAGACTAGAATGGCTTTTTGACATCATTAAACTAGACTAGATGGGTATTTTGACATCATATAACTAGACTAGACTGGTCTCTTGACATCATTAAACTAGAATAGAATGGCCTTTTGACATCATTAAACTAAATTTGATTGGTCTTTTGACATCATTTAATTAGATTAGAATGGCTTCTTGAAATCATTTAACTAGACTTGAATGGTCTCTTGACATCCTTTAACTAGACTAGACTGGTCTCTTGACATCATTAAACTACACTAAACTGGCTTCTTGACATCATTAAACTTGACTAGAATGGTCTCTTGATATCATTTAACTAGACTAGAATGGCTTATTGACATCATTTAACTTGACAAGACTGGTATTTTGACATTATTTAACTAGACTAGACTGGTCTATTGACATCATTAAACTTGACTAAACTGGCTTCTTGACATCATTAAACTTGACTAGAATGGTCTCTTTACATCATTTAACTAGACTAAAATGGCTTTTTGACATCATTAAGCTAGACTAGATGGGCATTTTGACATCATTTAACTAGAGTAAACTGGTCTCTTGACATCATTTAACTAGACTAAACTGGCTTCATGACATCATTAAACTTGACTAAAATTGTCTCTTTACATCATTAACTAGACTAGAATGGCTTTTTGACATCATTAAACTAGACTAGAAGGGTATTTGGACATCATTTAACTCCACTAGACTGGTCTCTTGACATCATTAAACTAGATTAAAATAGCTTTATGACATCATTAAACTAGACTAGACTGGTCTCTTGACATCATTAAACTAGACTATATGGGTATTTTGACATCATTAAACTAGACTAAAATGGCTTCTTTACATCATTAAACTAGACTAGACGGGTATTTTGACACCATTAAACTAGACTAGACTGTTTTCTTGACATCATTTAGGCCACACTTAAAAATATCTCTGTTTCCCCTTGCCCGACCCTAGATTTTAGAACTGGGTAGGTAGGTAGGCTTTTTTTTTTTTTTTTTTTGAAGTCCATAAAAAACATACATGTATTGATAAACAGAGAAACTCAACATTTTATTAACTGATATGGCTATTCCAATACAACAACATAATTTATATTACATGTATTAAATGTGCTCAATACTAACTACATTGCTCGTAAAAGTGAAGGATTGAAAAATAAGAAAAATTGTAAAAATGAATAGTATTTGTATAACATTTATATATAATAAACTGAACTGTGTTTATTTTGATTGACAAATGAAACTGAATACAATATGACTAGTATAAGTAAATCGGACAGCAGTTACTTAAACTGTTAGCATTTAAAAATGCTTACAGAACTATATCAAAAAATGAAACTGTATATAGAATAATAAGTATTAATCTGTTGGCATTATTTAATATAGTTCATTGGCATTTTTAAATGAAACAGTTTTAGTAACTGCAGTCAAATTTTCTAGTATTAGTCATTATATATAATAATACAGTTTCTGAACATTGTTTATCAAAATAAACTACCAGAAGTAGTACTAACTTGCCCTGATCAAAGATTCACTTGCCCAGATTTTTATTACCAATACACTTTGTGGTAAAATATAAAATAATTAAACATAAATAGACTTAAATGTAATAATTTTTATGTAAGGTTAGCTCCCTATAACATTATGCATGTGTAAATCACAAGTTTTAGAGTTTGAACAAGACCGGGAGAAGTGAGAGAAATTCAGGGAGAACTGACTTTGTCTCTATAAGTATGACCAACTTATTAAGTTGTATTTTGTCTTTGTTCTTTATTGACTATCATATCTGTTCTGTCACTCTGTGGCAATGTGGGAGCAGGTGTTAATTCGAATCATTATTTTAAATATCTTTCTCTTTTCTTATGATTACTAAATGTCATAACACACAACAATGGAAATGTCAAGCCTACAAAGCTATTCAATTCATCCAAGAGAACTTGGCAGTCTATGATCTAGAAAAGTGCAACTAGTAAACTATATTTCAAATATTAAAAAGACAATTTATCTTAATTGTTGTTTTCAATACTATATTTAAATCATGACATGACTGCCAAAGAAAATTATATGCTGAAACCACACAACCAAAAAGCAATAAATGTATTACTAAAATACCCCTACCACATTTTTCTTTACCGTATACTCGATTTAAATATCAACGTTCACATTTTCACAACAGGGGTCGGGAAAAACTTTTAAAAGCACTCATCTGTCAGGCAAGTGGACTGGTAAAAAGTACTCATCCGTATGGAAAACTCACTTGTCCAAAAAAGTTATAGTAAAATAGTGTCTATTTTGGAAGCACGTTGTGATAACCTTATCTTACCTTAAATAGTTTTAATACATCATTTACAGTAAGTACACCACTAGCTTTAACCGTTATGATCATGCAATAAACATTAAGTTTATATCGCTTTTGTTCCGAATACAAACAACTTGGGGTAAACATAAAAAGTAAATGCATTCAAGCCTCCGTAACATGTAAAACGCAAAAAGACTGTTAATATTCCGGAGACCGGGAAATATTCCGAAGACCGAAAAGTCCGATTTTTAAACCGGTATTAAAAAGCTGCGCATGCGCGTCTCGATACCTTATAAAAAAATTATGCCGAATGGTTTCTAAAGAAAATGTCCTTGGGACTTGACAAGAAATTGCATGGTAAGTTATCGTTGATGATCGTTAAATGTCAAATTTACAAATTATATTTACAGCAATGAAATATAGAAAGAATAAATACCGTAACGACTTTGGATCATTACCTTCTTTACAGTTTTCAGATTGTTTATTTTTCGATCTCTGCCAAAAGGTTTACTCGTCCGACGGACTAGTAACTGGCAAAAATCACTCGTCCGCAGACAAAAACCAGTCGTCAGGACGAGTGCTTTTGCCGGCCCCTGGTCACAGAAGATAATTTACGTACATGCAGTTCCAATTATTTTAAATCTACAAAATATTTATTAAAATACCAGAACTTAACGCTGTGTGTACCGTGGTCATAGATATCTGACCAATCATAGCCGTTATTTAAAATAGATTAATTTATGTTCAAAGCTACCCCCCAATTACATTAGAGGAGTAAAAATAGATAATTGAATATTCATGAGAGGTTTTCCGAAGTCGCAATATCGGGCATGCAGTAAACACCGCGGGGGTCAATTGTTTCTACTGATTAGTTATGGTCTATAAGCAACAGTTTCACATGTGTTGTATAAAATAGAGATATTTGCAGACCTGTGTATTGTGAAAACTCGCTTGTCCGATTTTTAAGATAAGCCCGGAGCGGTCGAAAATTAAAAAAAAAACTCAGAAATGTTCCCCAATAAAATTTTTTCAGTAGGTGCTTTTTTCGTGGGTCGGTCGCGCAAGGGGAAACAAACACTATTTTTATTTAGGCCTTAACTAGACTAGACCAGTCTCTTTACATCATTAAACTAGACTAGACTGTTTTCTTGACATCATTTAACTAGACTAGACCAGTCTCTTTACATCATCAAACTAGACTAAAATGGCCTCTTGACATCATTAAACTAGACTAGAATGGCCTCTTGACATCATTAAACTAGATTAGACTAGTCTCTTGACATTATTAAACTAGACTAAACTGGCTTTTTGACATCATTAAACTAGACTAGACTGGTTTCTTGTCATCATTAAACTAGACTAGACTGGTGCAGTAAAAATGTAAATATTGTCCTATAATATGCTTACAGTAGTACGCAATTTTATATATAAGCTGATAAGAGCATTGCATGGTTGCAAATCAAACAAGAGGACCAGATTGGCCCTAAAACGTTCCCTTGTGGCAGAGGTGACAGTCATAAGAAGGCACTTTTTAATAAAAAGGCCATACCGGAGACATTTTAATTTGTTCAGTTGAGGTATTATAGATATATACCCGGTAACTATGTGCAAGTTTGGTGAAAATCAAATGAAAACTGTGTGTGTTGGAGTGCACACAATGTCACATAATGCAATATTTGATGATTTAAGGGCTATATGTCTGTCATTAAATGACCCAATTTGGCCAGCTCAAAAACACATGTGGGAGTCATAGTCCAGATACAGTCAAACCTGTTTTAAGCAGCCAGTCAAGGGAATGAGCAAAATTGGCCTTTTAAGACAGTTTGTTGCTTGGTACAGGTGAATTTGCTCTGAAAGCATTGAAATGTGGCTGCTTAAGACAAATGGCTGCAGGTTTGACTGTATTTATAACACAGTTCTGTCTACATTAATATTTTTTGTACCTGAAACTGTTTTCCCAGCAGTTTGTGTACAGCGTGTTCCTCCTCATTCACGGTAGCATTAACAAACGCACTGAACTCACTCATCATACACACTGGGTCTTCACACTGTAACGTTAGAAAACATGTAATAGTCAAACAAACATATAGCAGATAAATCTTACACACTGTAACGTTAGAAAACATGTAATAGTCAACAAACATATAGCAGATAACTTTTATACATCGGGTCTTCACACTGTAACATTAGAAAACATGTAATAGTCAAACACACATAGCAGATAAATCTTACACACTGTAACTTTAGAAACCATGAATTAACAAGAAAATTCATTGAATTCATATTATCCGTCAAAAGGGCCAAGGGCTGGGCAAAATAAGCATAACCTGTGGATGTGGGTACTGGAACTGCATTATAATGCCCACGATACTGTTATGAAGATTAAATGTTAAACATCACTTCCTGAAAGCCTGTCCTCATACGAAAATTCAAGATGGTAAATGCTGTTACTTAATTGTTATTGGCTAAAAATTGCAATAAATGTCATTAAAAAAAAAGGGCCATAATTCCTTAACATAAAAAGAAAAAATTGAAACTCCAAAACCACAGGCTCATGTTCAGGCAATGCACATACTGCAACTTTCATTTGAATCAGCTAAAAACTGTGGGAAGAGTTGTATCCATAAGGTTGTTGGTCTGAAGTGTAATGTAAAGGGCCATAACTCAATAAAAAATGAATTGGAACACCTTGGTGTACCTGCTGTACATCAAGTTTCATTAGAACTGACTTAAAACTGTGGGAGGAGTTGCATCCTCAAGGTTATTACTTCAAACTTCAAAGTGAGACGTAAAGTCTAAGTTAAAAAGCAAAGGGTTAACTCCATCAAATATAATTTAATCAGAATGCAAATATCACAGGCACATTATTCAGACCATGTTCTTATTGTACAGCAAATTTTATTTGAATCCGGTTAAAACTGTGAGAGGAGTTGTGCCTGCAAGGTTGTTGGTCCAAAGTATGAGGTAAAATCTATTAAAGTTAAAAGAACAAAGGACCATAACTCCATCAAAATTAATTAAAATTGAATACCAAGACCACAGTGACTCAGGCACATGTTCAGACCTTGTACTTGCTGTACAGCAAATTTTATTTGAATCCGGTTAAAACTGTGAGAGGAGTTGTGCCTGCAAGGTTGTTGGTCCAAAGTATGAGGTAAAATCTATTAAAGTTAAAAGAACAAAGGACCATAACTCCATCAAAATTAATTAAAATTGAATACCAAGACCACAGTGACTCAGGCACATGTTCAGACCTTGTACTTGCTGTACAGCAAGTTTCATTTGAATCTGGTTAAATCTGTGGGAGGAGTTGTCCAAAGTTGTTGGACAGACGGACATAATTGTATAGAATTTTGCAACCGAGCTTTATGTAAAATTGTCTGTTGACGTTGTATAATATGTTACTCAATGTTTTGACGAAGATAACGGTAATACAAGAGTGGTATGTTAGCTGTTCCATTAATATTATATAATATCAGGTTCTCCACAGGCCATTTAAGTACAGGGGCACCCCAGCGCTTGACTATCAGAAATGGTATTCATCTAGCACCTGAATTATTTAACAAAATTTTGCAAAAGCTTACTTTCTTCTAAATCATTATTTTTCTTTGCACATCTTTTCTCATTTTAATGCTTAAAATGAATCATATTAAATATGATGACTTTAACTGATTAATGCAACTTTCACTAATGAAATATATTTCAATGAGTGCCTTACACAGCTCTTGAAAATGTGTTGAAGGTGTTTACGTGCTCTTACCCCAGCCCTTGCATTCCTTCCTGCGGAAAATCCTGAATATATTCTGATCAAAAGATTTGCTGAACTTATAAATTTCTTTCAGTTTAGTTACCTGTTTCACCATGGCAATCATTTTCAACAGAAGCATGATACTGGCTGTCTCCGGTGGATAATGTATGTTCCTCCATGTCTCCAGGAGCCTGTTTGTAGGATGATTTGAGTCCTCCCTTGACGGACCCAAACATAGACATTTATGATATAGTGTCCAAGCCTTTTGGCGACAATTTTCGCTACAATATATAACCTGCAAAATAGGAAAGTAAGTTAGAGTCAGCTTCTAATCACTTGTTTTATTATAATAACTGGTTTTAAGGTTTCAAGCAACTTGCATTATTATTGAACAAAATAAGTAGTTAATGTCACAGTGTGTGCCTAACCTGTTAGGAGAGAAATGTATGTAAGCAGTCTCGATTAAAAGCTCAGTTGGTACAGCATTTGCCATGTAAAAGGTCCCAGGTTCGATTTCGGACTGGCTGCATATTTTTCTCGTCCTATAAAATTAATCACTCAGAAGTTTCATTGTTACTTAATCTTTATCTTTAAGGTCCGGGCACAACGGATCGTATGAAATTTTGCCGTGGTTTATCCATAAAATATTTGTCTTGGTCAGATCTTGCAACATGCCTGAAATCTATTTCGAGTGGTCACAAGGGCTACTACACAGTAAGATGGTTTGGCGATGGGGATGCTACAGAAAAAAAAGTTATGTCATGTGTGTGTCGCAAGTCAGTCTTGTGACATTTGTGGGACTGTTTGGGGGGGCTGTTTTTCATGCAAGACTGCCGCACAACAGTTGTGAGTCACTCGTGGGACATTCACACGTCCGTCTCCCGACTATACAAGGCCCAGTCTGTTTTGCTAATGCACAACAGCCTTGTAATGTTGTGCGAGCCTCTTACAAAATAAAATATTCATGAGACAATCTTGCAACTGTCTCACAACTGTCCTTAGTAGTCCTGAGACAGTTGTAGGACAGTTGAGCGACAGTCGTAAGATTGTTTGACTAAAAAATTTTCTTCTGGTACCCACGACAAGATATTTACCGCACGACATACTCACAACAGCCACAAGACATAGAAACCACAAAAAATTGTCTAACAAAAAATATGCAAGTCCAATTTTGTCTCACGATGGCAAGTCGATGCAATAATAATAAAAATTTTGTAGGACTGTCTTGGGACAACCCCAAGTGACCCACGATTTGCTCAAATTTTCTGTTGTGTCATGGAAAAAATGCGTCATGGGTTTGTTGTGAACAAGTCTTAACTGAGTAAGAGTGATTTATAGATATAAATTTTTATAATAAGACTAATGTACATGTTTAACAGTGTTAATGTAGTTCAAGGGTCAAATCAAAAATTTGCAAAACTATTTTTGAAAATTATTGATTTGATGCAAGTAAACAAGACCACCACATATACTCATGGCATCTGGTGGGGGATCAAACCAACAGCCCACTGATCTTGGGCACAATGCTCTACCAATGGAACATGCGCTCCACACAAGTTTATTTTTTTTCCCCCAAATTAAAAATTTGGATGTCAAACAGAGTTTATTAACACCAATTTAGTAAAAGACTACCAGTACCCTAATTGAAATTGGGGTAAGAAAACTACACTCATCCACTTGAACTACCCAGTGAATTATCAGGTGGGGGTGTAGAAATCTGGGTTTGGTTGGCAGACACAACAGTTCACATCAAACTTAATGATATAATGAAAATATTTAATAAGGTCAGAAAAAATGCCAGTGAGGTTTCCATTTAATTAAAATCCAACCTGTTTTTATATAAAAATGTAAACCTGATAGACCCGGTAAAAATAAACCCCAGTTTGTACTACAAATTTTGTTTTCATGAAAAGTACAACCATATGTAAAAGATAATATCAAATAATTGCTACTATATCATGTATATGTTACTTTGTACTTACACCATAGCAATGAATTATTTTAGAAAAAACAAAATGGAAAACATTTATGGTTTAATAGTTGAACTTATACATTATTACCTGTGTAGACAGAAAATACAGTTACTGTTAGGTATATGACTGACCTGACACTGAGGACATGCAAAGAAAGAATCTGGTTTTACATCACAACACTGTGGGTATGGTAATGCTAGGCTAGGGTTTTCAGTGAGTCTCTGTGCCATGGCTTCAGCTGTTTCCAGGGATCGAAGACAAAACTCACAAGCCTGATACTTGTACAATTCGTTCCATGTGAACTGACAAGACACAAGTGGTTCTTCCTCTAGTATCACATCGCCAGCCTTCAAATGCTTCTTGGAGTACAAGCACCTCCCCTGAAATCCAGTTTAACCAATGGTAAGTTGACCATTGTTTAGACAAGAAATTCAAAATAACAAGCAATGAAAGAGAGACTGATTGATCGATTGAATAATTAGCTCTATTTTTATGCCATCGAGGCTAACAAGACGATCAATTAGGCCCAAAATAAAATATTGTTTGTTACACTAAATAGCGAAAAGGATTTTTTTCCAAAAAGGAGATTTCTTTACGAATAGAAGCGATTAAATCAACATTTTTTTTATTATATTGCATATATTTGTTATTTTATTGAAAAAAACATTAAATAAATCGTAAAAAAAGTCGTTTTTGCTCTTTAGTGCAACCAGTGTATAGTATAGCGTATATAGTGGTGGCGTCTCACGCCAGGGGTTGCATGTTCGATCCCGATCTCGATCCAATCCCTCAAAGCTTTTTTCTCAATTGAGAGGAAACAAATTTGTATAAAAAACAGCAAAGCTGTTGTAAGTGTCTACATTCACAAGTTGACACATGACAAAGTGCGAAAACTAATTACTTTGGGATATTTAAGCATTCGTCAATACTTGTACCTTAAACATATCATTTTATTGCATTGAAAGGAAGTGAATATGAACAGATTACTTATGAATGTCCTTTTTACGGATGAGTTCAAGTGTTCTTACTTTTATTGCATCAAATTTTATTTCCACATTTTGTGTTATGGGCGCCGCCATTTTTAAATAAACAAGAGGCCTGCTGGTGGTATACTAAAACCAGGCCATGTTCTAATTAGCCCGGTAATATTCCGGCTGCAGGAAAACAAATATGGCGTGTCTGATAGTGGTTATGTTGTATAAATACACTAAGAGGACGCTCTACAGTACAAGCTTATATCTAGCGGCCATAGTATTTTTTTGAAATTTCACAATGAGAAATACCCAGTTTAATTTTATAAGTAAAAGAAGATGCTTTAAAAAAGGAACCATCCCTGTGTGTAAACAAAAATGCTCATTTTTAGCAATATGGTATGACCACTTAATTCAATGTGAAGTCGAGTAAGTGTGTAAGGAGTCTTGGTGGTTAAGTAGTTAGCATGCTTGCTCCAAGACCCGGAGGTCCCCAGACCGATTCCCGGTGAGGAGGTTGGGCCGTGTGCAGGGAGAATGCATACCAAGTGCATGTAAAATATCACGCTGAACTTCTATGTTAATCAGTGATGCAAATGGCCATTAACCTCCCTCGGAAAGGAGCTTTCTATAATAATCATAATTTGATTGCTGGAAGAAAATAAGTATCAGCCATTCGAGAAATATTTGATTAACAATTTCATTCCCATGATTTCTCAACGAGTACATAAAATGCGCTACCTGGTTGGTTCGGTACAATACTTGAGTTTTATTAGTTTTATCTGAGCACTTCTAAAATTGTTCATCAACTGATGATGTTATTTATCTAAGTGAATGGATTTAGCCATCTGTACGTTGATCTCACCAGAGAAAATGATTTATCCTCTGGCTATGCAGCTTCAACGATTTAGAGTCAATACAAGTCCTTAGCAGCTTCCAGAAATATTGCTTCGTGTGCGATATAAATAAACCGTGTTGGTATTTTTCAATAATATATCTCTATTGCATAGGTGCTTTATTCGTCAAACCAGTGCCAGATTGTTTTCAAATGGGCTTGTATCACAGAATCTGCAATGTCTTTGATTTGGATTCTCACCAACATATTGACTACGTTGACTAAATCCCAAGTGGAAAAATGCTGCAACAAATTGGGACTATAATAGAACTTTGAAGACTGCCATTTGCATATACTATTGAGAAAACAAAAGTGTTTTTGAATAGAACGTAAAGCTCTCAATTTAAAGATCCTCCTTGGTCAAGTGGTTTAAGACGCCATCTCAAGATCACTTACCTCCCACTGTAAGGTCGTAGGTTTGAGTCCCACTCCAAAACTGTATGTGAGAAAGTTTGCCAGTTACTTGTGGAAGGATGGAATTTCTTTTCAGGTTTATTCTGAGGTGTTCCTTCACCAACAAAACTGGATATGCCATACATACTGGTAACCTGAAATGTGTTGAAAATGGCGTTAAAATTCATAAAAAAATTATGATTTCATATATATATAGCCACTGTCTGAAACAATCAAGTCTACACATAAAGCCACTGTCTGAAACAATCAAGTCTACACATAAAGCCACTGTCTGAAACACTTGGTTAAACTTCATCTTTTTTGTCCAAATTCTAGATTAATTGTCTCATATCGTACATTAGCATTTAGTGATGGTGAATTTAGAAAGTTGTTAATCATACCAAGTTCTTGCATTATATGAGGGGGGATCAGAAAGTTTGTAGACTTTTGCCATAAATTTTTTATTAATCATTGTATTCTTATAATTCTCAGGGAGCCTATGCCGCTTTTTATTTGCAGTAATTTTACAAAAGTTTGATAATTTTCCATCATAAGTTTATATTCTATAGTAACTATGGAAACCCTGATTTACGTAGTTGGGGGCAGTTTTTGATTATTTTCTACCGCTACTATTCAAACAAGCATAGCATTGCCAAAACGCGTTTTATATTTTGAATAAAACATATCAATGTGTGCTGTATTGTATGTTTCTTAACACCCTTTAAAAAAATGGCACCAATTATGCGCATCTCAAAATAACATCAGTATTGTGATGTGTTGTTCTGGTAATCCATTTTGTTTGAAACAAAATGACAGCGGGCGCACTTGAAAATGGATTAGCACGCCGAATACCGCAGTTCCGTAAAGTTCTGCTCCATGTTAGGTAATACACCTGCTCAAACAGAGAAACAAAAGTACATATGGTGAATCTAATGTTTCAAGGTTTCTAGTGTTTAAATGTCATAAAATTAATGATTTTAAGATGGCCGGAAAGCAGTCACTAAAAAGAGCAAATGAGAAGTCGATTTGAACACATATTGGAATTAAAGCACGTTTTACATAATTTTGTGTCCAGTATACCCTCTTCAGATTTTGTTAACATGTTCACTGAATGGTGTAAATGGTGGCAAAAACATATAGACGATGAAGGAGGGATTTTGAGAAAGAGTGACTCAGTAAATTTGATACAAAAATTTATAATATTGGCATAGGTTTTTGTTGAATATAATGCCATCAATTTGCCCCGACATATCTAACTGCTATGCTTTGAATAGCGCATGATTTTTTTAATATTTGACATATCATACTAAAATTTTCAAAATATTTTCCATATACATTTATTTCAAATACAATAACACTGTTGTGCATTGAATAATTGAAATAAATAAGTTATGCCAAAAGTCTACAAACTTTCTGATCCCCCCTCATATACTCAACGCCTGTAAAAATGCAAGTATAGGTATTTTATCAAATTAAGATACTATTATGACACAACAATGATAAACCAAGACAAAAATTTCCCGTCTTATTTTTTCAATCTTATTCCAGCAATTTCATCAACTTAAAAACACAATTTTAACCATTATTAAATGTTTTAAAGGCCATAACTTAGACATTAATCAGAATAGCAAAATTTCAGGGACTGGTCTGCTCAGTCAGAAGCAAGCAGACTATCAATCCAGAGGTCGTGAGCTAGACAGCCACTGTCTCCGTGATTATTATCATTCATCTTTCACCACTGACTTCAGTGGGACTGTTATCAGTTACTTGAGGAGAAGGGTGTGCATTATCATCTGTAAGTCCTCAATGGCATAAAAATGATGCTCAATATTCCATCAGTAACAAAATAAAAATAAAATTGATAAAGCTGAGGCAAGATAATTGCTCTGATAAACCCACATTGTACAAATGTTGACAAGGGCCGTAACTCAGTTAAAAAGTGTCCAGTTTGGCCAATTCAAAATATATTTTAGTTATGTAAGATTTGGTTCAGAAATAGTTTTACTGTGTACACAAGATAAAAGATGGAAGGTGAGGAAATAAAGACACAAAAAGCGATCAGAAAAGCTCATCTTAGTGAGCTATTTACTGTGGTTATTCAAAATGTTGTCTTTAATTGAACTGCATATATAACCAGACGGCAAACCTATCACTGTATCTCAATGATGTTTTCCATAAGCAAATAATAGTGGGTTCATTTCACTAATGTTAGTCAACAAACATCTTAAGTGTAAAATTTGAAGTTATGAAAAAAGTTTTGTAAGCTTTGTAAACAATATTCTTTTTAAAATTTGCAGAAATACTGTACCAATGATATGTTCCTATGTGTCACATTTTGTTTGTACGAAAATCTTAAGAAGTTTATTGAAACAGGCCCATGAAAAGTATGTCAGAATGAAACATGATGTAAAATACAATATTTGATTTAAATGTAATATAATATGTTGAAATAAGAACAGTATGTAGAAGTGTTTCACAGAAAGTTCCAGAATCTGACCAGCTCGGGTGTACATTTAATTTAAACATGAGATAACAAACACATAAAGTTATTTTTCAAATGAACCTTAGTGATGCTTTAATAACACTTCTGTCATATTCATTTATCACATATCTGGTCCTGTCTTATATGTCAATCAAGACCAGATCAGCTAGACCGTTGATCGTGACATAGATCAACATAATTCCCTAGGTGGTGGTTTGGTAGGTATGAGACCAAGCGTAAAGGTGGCAGCCTGGAATTGTGCTAGTTCTTCAGCAGTTAGTTTGTTTACTGGAGTATACACAGAACTCTCCTCTGAACTGTTTTTTGTTGTGTTGGTTTGAGATGGTAGAGTTGGTTGTGTTCCAAATACTGAGCCAGAAGGAACAACTCGATCCTGGCTGGAGCTAGCAGCTGCTGAACTTCCAAATGTACTAGGTGCAGCTGTACCTGGGGTTGCACTTCCAAATCCAGGAGTCACTGTCTGTGGTGTTCTACCAGTAAAAGGTGAGGTGTTCGGTTTACCAAATAAAGTGTTTGGATTTTGTGTATGGTTCAAACTTGATTGCTGAGTGCTCTGCTGCCCGAATAAGCCTGTAGGCTGCTGCCCTGTTACAGTTTGACCAAATAAAGTAGTCTGTCCAGCCACAGTACCCACAACCTGCTGTGTCTGGCCAAATAATGTCAGTGTACCTCCTACTTGATCAAATGCTGATTGGGTAGAAGTCTGTCCTCCAAAAAGTGACTGGTTTCCTGTTTGACCAAATGTCTGGCTTTGCGCAAACATGCCGGCACTGGGTTGGGTACCAAACAGTCCACCTGTTGCTCCAGCATTTTCTCCAAATGGACTGGAGTCAGTGGTGTTATCTATGGATGAGAAAGAAAACCTAGTCTTCATAAGGTAACAAGAGAACCGCAATGGCCGGGTATAAGATATACTGGAAAATAAAGCAAGTTTTAAAATTCAAAGGCCATAACTCAGACATTCAGTGTTTACCCTCCATTTTGTACAACATGTATTTGTATCTATTAAATCTACTCTTTATTGTGATTATGTAACCAAATCAATGCCTTTCTTTGGCCTTTCTATGGGTGATAGTCATATCAAATCTAGTATTGTGACCAACAATTAAGATAAATTATGTTTATTTAATATTTGAAATATGGTTGAGTTACTGGTTACAGGTATTTGAAGGTTAACAAAAAACTTATTTATCACATTGCCAAGGTGGATGGATTGAGTAGCTTTTTAGGATTGACATTGCCATTATAGTGGTAAGCAATCATGATTAGAGAATAATATAATATATATTCTAACACCCTTCAGAAAATTCCTGTGATTTCATTGGCTGCTTCTCTTAGATTTGCGGGTATTAAAAACTGCATATACCATCGGTAAAATCACCACATTTTCGCATTCCATGTACAACTGCGTCCTTTGTTTTCTACGTCACCCAAAACAGTGTAAACAGTAGTTTAAAAAACCTGTTTTTTTTATATAACTATTTATTTGCAAAATGTTGATATAAAGATGTATCAGATATTTTGAACAATTTGGCGATTTAGTTTGATTTATACCAGAAACTACTTTTTTAGCGCATCATTTGCTGATATGTGGCATTCAGCTAAACAGTAAGTTCAATTTGAACACTAGTTGTTCGTGTAACTTTGTCAAGTGAGCAAATTTTAAGGATAAAACATTTAAGTGCATTATAAAAGGGTTACCTGGGTTAGGTGTCACTGTTAACAAATTTGTGTCCATTAAAAACCTCATATATGGTCACAAATTTCAAAATTACAGTATACCGTACTTAAACCTATATATAAAATATTAATCTAAACTAACTATATATACATATTCCTGCTGCCACAGAGACGGGATAGAACAGCAATGATAGTAATTCATAAAAGTAGTCACCTCTCCATGAATTTCTCTCACTGCTCCCTATCTCTTTTCAAATCTGATACAATTTTGACATTTACACATGCATGTTGTTACGGGGAGATAACCCTACATAAAAATAATGAAGGACAAATTTGGCAATGAAAATGCCAATTATGCGAAAGCTTTGTTCCCTATCCCTTATTCTTGCTCTCTGCTGTTTTTAGTAGTCTAGAAAAAATACTAAGGTCTGTGATATTTTAGAACTGACATCGGGCATTCAGTTGATTTATTCACAGCACATCAATACAAATATGCCCCTATTTGATGTTTCCATGGGGTGCATACACTGGCACCATATTTGTAGCGATGGCAAATGTCTTAAGGGTTTAACTCCTTGTTTACTCAGACTCTTAATAATATAAAGGCTAAGTAATAGTTAGTGTTCATTAAGTTATAAAATTGTTAAATATTTATTCAAAGAACACTAACTGGTTTAAAATATTTGAGGGACAGTTTGATGTCATTTGACCGACACTTGACGGGAGCTACAATGAAAGCTGAGATGATTGATGTTTGAAAATTGACATTAAGGCCGTTTCTAAGCATAGCTCACGCGGCTTTGTAGTTTGTAGAGGACTCATTCAGAATTGAATCAAGGGTGAAGTCTGTGCAATGTCACGGCTGTTTTAACAAATAAGAACGACACAATTTTGAAAATTGAAGCAATTCCATTGGTTGTCAAATGAGGTTAAACACTTAATATCAAAGATTGATCAAAATTTGAAGATCATTGATATGGAATGGTTTAAATAGATCATGTACTGTATTGCTTGAATATTGAGGTGAATTATTTTGCCATTGAGGACTTACAGATGACCAGTTAACCATACCACTCTTTCCTTGGATCATAAAAGGTGAACTAGTATTCAAGCACACCCATGTCTGTATATAACTGATAACTTACCCACTTGAATCAGTGGTGAGGGATGAATGAGACGTTACGTCAAAATTCAATTATTTCGGGGAATTTGGCCAGATGGGGACCCCTTGATTGATTAATGTGCTACTGACTGAGCCAACCCGGCCCGTCAACTTAAATAGCAGGGCTGTTGTTAAGCATGCTATCAGCCATGTATTCATGGTATTATGTCAATCTTAAAGTACATATTATAGTTAATAAAATCATTAGTTTTATGTGTTGTATTTGGACAAATATGTTAATAAAATGTTACTTAGCAATGAATTATCACAAAATATAAGGTGTTTTTAAATGCTTTAGATTACTGTTACAAGAAGAGCCTATCATGGATTAAATTAAAATGACCGTTAAAATTTATGGCTAGCTCAGTCAATAACATGTCAATCCAAGGGTAGAACACTAGCTTCAATACCAGCCATAGTCTCTGTGATGAATGTGGGACAGTAGTCAACAGCTGGCAGAGAAAAGTTGTGTCTCATACTAGATGTAGTTTACCTCCTAGAGTAACAATGATTAGGTGCACAGGTTGCCATTAAATAACTGAAATACTGTTGAAAAAAAGGTGTAAAATCCCATACAAAAATTTTTTTTATGCAAGCTACTTATATTGTTTTCATCAAGTGAATGTATACAAAATGAGCTCTGTATGAACTTACCACTGAACAGGGATACCTGGCCTGTGCTGCTGAAATATATTTAAAAAATATGATTATAATTATACCAGTATCTATAAACAGTAATTGTATACGAGTCACAGTATAAAGACAGATGTCAAATTTTATGATTTTGTGACCTAAATTAACCATGTCTATGAGAGGGTTCTAATTTTATCACCTCATTCAAAACAAGACCATCGTGATGGCCATAATTCACTCAACTGTGCCATATATAATGAGTTTTTGCCTTTCAAGAATCACAACTCAGATAGTATTTATCAAATTAAATTTGATTTATTCAGCATTGTCAAATATCTAATGTTATTACCATATATGATCTATAAATAAATGAATTCTGATTAGCAAGAATGATCCCTCATTAAACAAAATACTACTAGTATTTGATATTTAACAGTTTTTACTTTGGGTTTTACAAAACTGTGTATGAAATTATTACTTAAAATAGCCAGTGGGAATTCAAAGTGTTAGCCGAATCCAACAATGAAAACAAAGATATTCCAAATGCACCATTGTTTTCGAATGGCTGTGAACAAGAGATCTGCATCTGATTTCAGCAGAATTATCCATAATAAAGATGCCAGTACATCAATCAGTTAATATATTTTGCTATTATTTATGAGTGAAACAAAATCCCTTAAGGAAACTATAATATTGAGCAGAAACCTTCTTTAGAATTTAAATAAAAGTGTCCTTGACCTAATTTACCTCAAACCCACAAGCTTCCTTTTCATTCTTCTTTTTACAGAAACTTATACACAAACTTTCATTAAACTATCAGATTTCAGAGTTATTGTGAAGATGTTATAGTAGGACACCCTATGCCACTGTTGATGCTTGGATGATAACAAAAGCTCACCTTTTCATAGAATTGTATTAAAAATGCAACCTTCATTATTTTTCTAAACCTCATCACGACATGTATAGCCATTACAGCTAGTGTGCAGCATTGCACTCTTCAAAAACTCTACAAACATAACAGGCGATGACAAAAGATATTTATTTATGTATAAGTGAGAATACCTTGATGTTTTCTTTCTTCTACAATCTTCAATGAATGAAATCTGAAAAACAATCAAATAATCCAGTCACTTTATGATGCATTCAATAACATTATGAAATGAAAATCTACTAACTGAGGTGTCTACTGTTGTAAAAACTACATGGTATTTACTTGGACAAACACTACCACATGGCCAGTGGTGGGGAGCAAGGATGAATTGCTATGGTTGTCAAATGATATGGGAGTCATTCAATCACTTAACTTATACTGTTTGTGGATCCTCCATAACCAAGTGGTGTAAGACATCACTATTGTCATTGACTCACATTTAGTCCAAAACCTTTATGTGAGAAAGTTTGCCAGTTACTTGTGGAAGGATATGGTTCTACTCAGATTACTTCTGAGATCTTCCTGCACCAATAAAACTGGATATGCCCTACATAACCTGAAATAAGTTGAAAATGGCATAAAACTCCACAAAAAAATGATATATATTAATGCAATTATTACAAGACACAAACAGACAAACTTACCAGTTTTTGTCGTAAGGTCATACTTGGTGCTTTCAGTTCTTGTCTTTGGTTGTTGACATCATTAAAAATACTTGCAACTTTCTGTACCTTGAAAATGAAAAGTCAAAAAATGAAATTCAAACCTGTAACAAACAGGGAAAAGATTGCCAAAACCCATTCATTTGAGGTAATTGCTTTGAAACATTTTAAACCCTTCTTGATGAACTCCTGGCCCCACATTTAAAGGGATACTGAAGCATCGGAATCAGAATGGATTACCGGTACTTCTCAATAGCAAGATGACTAAACACTTCTTCAGAACTTGCTGAACAATATCAAGATTGTGGAGTGCGTGGTAGAGCACTGATCATAGGTTCGGAGGGTCATGGGTTCGATTCTCCCCCGTGGCTGTGTGTGGTTTCCTTGAGCAAGACCCTTTTTCCGCTACCCAGGACTTGGGAGTGTCATTTGTATAAGATGTAATAACTTGTTTCACAATAGAAGTGAAATAAATAAGTTTAAACTAATATCTATAAATGAGAATCTTTTGTATTCTAGTGTTAGTCAGATATGTAAAAGTGAATCCCCTAGCAGGACCTAAATTGACAATAGCCCCTTAATTTGAACAAGCATGAAACTCTTCATACTACAGATGTTACATATCAAATATGAAGATAGTTTCCATGCCAATATTTAGAATACTCTGAAAAATTCTCCATTTACAAAGTTCTGAAACAAAAATAAATTGTTGAGAACCATTTAGCTAGGAACATTCCTGTAACGTTTGATTTAATTTGGTTCAGTGATTTTGGAAAACGAAGATTTTTCAAATTTAAACCCCTATCATATGTTTTTGTATATGCATGTAATTAGTATTTGTATCTGATGAGAAACTGTACAGTTTAAAGATGCACCATCTATAACTTTCTGTTCAGTAAATGTTGAAAATTTTATTAAATCGCAAAAGGAATGGTCACATTCGAAGATAATGGTCGATTCTGTCCTTGCAGTTTTATCTTATTGATGATAAAACAGGTCGGCATTTTTCATGTTTTTCGTCAATGTTTTAGCATGACCCGATACTGGCCAATAAGAGACTTTATCGTGGGCCCTGATTTAGTGTTAGGTCAACAAAAATTTTACACTACAGAGAAATAATACAATATTAGTTATTGAACAAAATATTCATAATATATAGTAAAACAAGTCTTAAGCAGCCAGTTGAGGGAACAATTTTTTTTTTTTTTTTTTTTGAATGGGGTTTAACGCCATTTTCAACACATTTCAGGTTATATATGGCATATCCAGTTTAACTGGTGGAGGAAGACCTCAGACTGAGTCAGACTGAGTAGAACCACCGTCCTTCCGCAAGTAACTGGAAACTTTCTCACATAAAGTTTTTGGAGTGAGCGGGACTCGAACCTACGACCATATCGGTGAGAGGTAAGTGATCTTGAGACGGCGCCTTAGACCACTCGGCCACGTTGAGGGAACAAACAAAAGTGGCCTTCTAAGGCTAGTTGTTGTTTAGTACAGGTTAATTTTCTCTGAAAGCATAGAAATGGGAAATATCAAAGGTGACTGCTTAAGAAAAGTGGCTGCACAATAGAGGTGACTGCTTACACAGGTTTGACTGTATGATGTTTGATACAAATGTGCAGTTTTACTGCTAAGATCCAAAAAATATTGTGATTTATGTCCATAAAATTCTTTCTGTTCTGTTCATAAACTACTTACATAGGGCTGGATATTTCCTTGTTTCAGGGCTTCATATGCTTCCAGTCTCAATTCCTCTTGGGATATGTCAGAAAATCCTTTAAAATAAAAAAGGTATAGTTGTAGCACAGTCCTCTTAATAAAATCTATCTGAAACTTTTTCCTTTTATTTTTTTGGAATGTGATTTAACACTATTTTCAACCCATTTCAGGTTATATATGGCAAATCCAGTTTTATTGGGGGGAGGGGGGAAGGAAAACCTAAGAATAAGTAGAACCATCATCCTTCCACAAGTAACTGGCAAACTTTCTCACATAAAGTTGTTGGACCGAGCGGGACTTGAACCTACAACCTTGATGGTGAGAGAATGTGAGCTCAAGAGGACACCTTACACCACTTTGGCCGTGGAGGACCCTTATTGTTTCAAACTGGGAAATAAATAATAACCAATTCTGGCCTGTTTGAAAGAAAACTATCTTATAAATGTAACATCATTTTGCAGTATATTTTAAAGAGAATTTATCAGGATTTTTCAAAATTTTAAAATTGTCTAAAATATTTATTTTCTAATATATCATGCCTATATATACTCACTGACCCCATATTGCCAAAAGGATTTCTATTTAAATATGCAAAAATAATACATGTATATTGAAAAGGAATTTCCTAACTTGGGCTACGTGCTTATGTTGGACTAAAATAGATTTCCCGCTTAAAATCCGACATAGATTGTGATGTAATAAATGAGTCACATGGTTACATTTTGATTTCAGTATGATCCATTATACAGATTTACACCTAGTAAAATTTGTTTCATCTTACAAAGAGACCGAATGTTGATGTAAAGGTATTTAAAAGCGGCCTATTTTTAGAATGGGGATTTCGTTTCAAGTTTTGTACTCCAGTTTGAATAATGATTATGTCACGCTATTTTGGAGTTGGTATACCAAACCATTTGGATTCTAAGTCTTAACCCTTTACTTCATGCAGACGCCTTTGGACACCTCTAATATTTAAAGCACTAATTCACCACATATCAGCAATGGGTGAATTATGTTTATATTTACTGACAGAGTGGAAAACAGTGCAGGAAGTGTTCAGATTGCTCATTACGAGCAATCTGAACTCTTCCTGCACTGTTTTCAAAGGTCTTCTGTGATTGGTGCGGGAAAACATGTATCTATGAAGTAAAGGGTTAATGATATATGTTTTTTAAAAATAATTATATTTTTTTAAGACATTTATAGCATTTTTTCCTGATATACTCCGTTTAATGAAGGAAGCATGAAGTAAAAACACCATATCAATGATTGCTAGTATACCAATAGGGTTATATACATGTACAAGTAACTGGAAAACTTTCTCACATAAAAATTTTAGAGGAGCGGGATTTTGAACCTACAACCTTAGCGGTGTGAGGTAAGTGATCTTGAGATGGTACCTTAGACCCCTCGACCATGGAGGAACACTTTTTAAGGTGAAGATTTTTCTATTACCAGTTAAAAAGTTTGAAATCCTTGGACAGGATCAACATTAAAGTAAAAGAACAGCGAGTCTATACTACTTTCTTATTTAGTTTTCCGTTACAAAACATCCAAGCCCTAGCATTTGCAGTTCTTCAGAGTTATTTCTTTTTGCAAAGAATGAAAGATGGAGAGCAGGCTAACAGTGACTATAATAGCTCAGCTTTGGGCATATAAATGTGAGCTAATAAACAAGGCAAAAGTGCTTACCTGGTAAACTTGGGAGGTCTTTCTCAAAGCCCAGGCAAGTAAATGGCCACATTTTCCCACCCTCCCAGGTCACTGCAATTTCATTGGCAAGGCCTTTCCTGAAATCAGATTACAATGTCAATGTTACATCTAGCATGATTGTGTAAAAATAGGACCACAATGGATCTTAATCAACCATCCTCCTGAATAAGGAACCTGCTCAACTGCTGAATAAGGCAGCCTCTCACCTGCGAAATATTATGGCACCTGCGGAATATAGCACCCGTTCACCTGCTGAATACTTGCTTCTTTGTCCAATGTCATGCGCAATATTATACCTAGGTCCTAAGTTTGATACATCATCTGATTATGGTGAATGTTTGTACATTTTAAACTCTGTCAAGTCACTTGGTAGTTTATAAGATATGGAGCAGACACAAAATTTTGTACCTATTTCCGATGTTGAAGCTGTGTTGAAGCTGTAATTGTGACTGTGACCTTTGCACTACGGACCTGGGTCTTACGCATAACAATTCATTTCATTATGGTAAACATTGGTGCCATGTTATCTCAAAATCCCTCTGTGCATAGAAAAGTTATAGTTTGGACAAAATCAGAAGGACCCACTAATGCAAGCACGCACGCACATACACTGACTAACCACTATTTCAAGCTCAATGCAAGCGGGCTCAACAATAAAAATGATGTACAGTGCTGTGTATCTTTAACTAAAATTTTATTCATTAGGTGTGATATAGCACATAATTTATTACATCGTGTTTCTGTCACAATATCTTGAATGGCAGGAGTTCTGAACTTCTGGTTTGTGAACTGGTACACGGTATAATATAACAAATACCAGTAATACACGGGGTTTGGTCAAGATCTAAATACAAGTTTAGGCAATAATAAATTAACTGCTAGATTATCATCCTCGCCCGCTCGCTAATTTTCATACCGCCTGACCCTTTTTATTTTCATAAAAAAAAAAAAAAAAAATAAAATCATCCCCTCTCCCCCTTTTTAAGAAAAATTTGGATGATAATCTAGCAATTAATTTATAATGGCCTTATGGACTGGGAAGTCAAACCTACAATATTAGATATTCGTCCATATAACAATCTATGTCTGACTGCCCAGTCGGTAAACATTTATTATTCAATTTGACCAGTTCAAGACCTGTCTGAGATATATAAGTAAGTTTGATAAAAAAAACTACGGGTGATAAAGTGTACTCAATGTCAGATAGTGTAATTTCTGACATTTCAAGGGTTGCCATAACTCTAACAGCAACTATTCAATTTATTTGAAATATTACTGTTATATAACTACTGCGTAAATTGGATGAAAAGCATGAAATAGGCAAGAGCTACAGTGCACACATGGTCAAATAGAGAAATTTTTGACAATTTAAACTTACCCAATTTGTCCAGATTAAGAAATTGTTCAAGATATTAAGGTCATATGTGGTTATATTATAGTTTAAAAATAATATGAAGCCAGTCAAAGTATTACACTGCACAGTACGACCTAGATATGAACTTGCTACAACTTACTCTATTGATTCCCCTAAATAGTTATGAAGATTTATGTGAAGTTGCACTGATGTATGACTAGTTGTTTCTGAGATATGAACTTGATATGAAACTATAAGTAATTTTTCTTCGTATAAAAAGAGCAATAATTATGCCTGAGATAAAAATAAAATTATCCCTATTGTCCCTTTGAGTCAATGTCCTTAAAGGTAGCGAACACACATGTAAAGTTTCATATAAATAAGGGCATGTACCAAGATGTCGTCTTGCAAATAGAAATTAACAAAAAACCAAAAGCAACGATATAGTACAATAACTACCTGTTTCTTCAGCTGAGCTAAAAAGAATATTAAACTTACAACTTTAGTTTATACTAATTTATTTTAGCTCGATTGCAATGAAAGCTCAGAGATTTATGAACCACTTACAAGTCTGCTTCCTTGGTTACTGAGTCATGTTTAATGAGAGGCATCGGATCGACTGTGGAATCAAACCTATAACCTCTGGCATGAGTGGCGAACACTATATCTGTTACAATACCGCCCCGCTTACAACTTTTATATTCAGTATTAGAAATACTGCAAATACAAACTGTAACACTGGGTCAAAATCTTATCAGGAAATAATCACTAATAACTAAAACTCTCAAAAGGACAACAGTTACTTAGAGTTGAGCAACAGACTATAAAATACAAACTTACACAATGTCTGTTGCTGAAATGGGAGCTAGTGCACCGGTACTTCCTCTGCCTTGTTGAGCATCTTGAGCTGACCATTTGTAAGGATTCTGATTACTGCTAAATGACACCTTCTGACTTCCTCCACCAGACTGTCCTCCAAACAGCTGTCTCTGGGCAGTTACACTGTACCCTAGTGTAATAAAATAGTATTTTATGGACTGTGATTCCATTATAACATGGTCCTGTTATAATGCAGTCACCCAGGTTTTAACAAGCAGGACCACGTTACAAACATTGCACCAAGGAAAAACTCAATGCGGTAATGAGCACAGGGGCAAGTGTCAATATACATTTTATATCCCTGAAGGCCTTTATAGTTCAATAAAGACTTTATTATACTATATAATAATAGGAATATAAAATGGTAAGGAGTAACACCAACTGTGAAAATAAATGCTAATTAATGTCTTTTTTCATTTTTCTTTCAATATAAAATAATTTTATTGTGAAATTACTTCTTACTTTCTTTATGTTTTAAGTTTAGTATTGCATTATTCTATTTTAAGTAATGATAATTTGGAGAAAAATATATATGTTTTGAAACTGATATTCTGCTTCTGATATCTTTAGGCATACTTTACATGATCAAACATAATGTATAATTTCTGGGAAATCCACATAACAGTCCCCTTCTGGCAATATAGAAAGCATCTTGAAAGTTAGTGTGTGATTATCATCTGAGAGAAAATTTTATCAAATTTGATTAAAATGTATAGTTTTTGTCAAAAAATACGTAGACATGAATATATTTTACTAACGTGAAAAAAAACGTATGATAAGCTCAAAGCTTATAAATTAAAATCCATGCATGCGGCTCATGTCATATGAAAGCAGATATTCAATCTAAATTCAATAAGAGATCTCAACATCAGTAGTTATTTTGACAGTTAAAAGTACCGGTCGGCGGTCGGGTAGTTATATTTTACAATAAACAAAACTAATCACAAGTGACAATAGGTATAATAGGACTAGAAAAACTAGGAAGAAAAATCTGTGAACAGGGATTCAACTTACATCTCTAACATGCTATAAAGCTAGTGTTTGGAATCAGAGATAAATTTACTATCAATAACCAGAATATAGACAGAACAATCAGTTTGATATTGTGACATTTAAAATATTTAAAAAGGATTGATCAATATATTATTCAAATTTGTAAGAAGAAAAATAATGGATTTAAACCATCAAAAAAGCATTGATGGTTGCTTTTCCAATCAACTATTGATTATAATCGACCATGAGAACATCACAATCGATGTTGCCATAGAAACTAGCTTAATGGTGAGACAGTAAAAATGTGCCTATATACCTATCTATCTACATTTAAGTTCCAAACTGTGGTGTACTACATTCTTCCATCCTTACAATAAGATATATAATGCCTACAAGGAATCGCCTCTGTGTGTAAACAGACTGGAAAAATCACAAAGAAAAATGTGATCTCAGTGGGGTTGGAACCTACACATAGCTTAAGCAAATGCTTATGGAGAGGATCTTAATAATCTATCATTCCATCTGCTGATTCTGCAACACCCTCTCAAGAGAATTATATGCACAAAGTGCACAGGTTTACAAATTACAGACATTTGAATCACTGATAAACACAGAAGTTCAGTGAGATCTTTTACGTTGTGCACTTGGTATGACTCTCCCTGTAGATGGAACAGCCTGCTTTCACAGAACCTTACCAGACTAAGGCACTGTGGGAATGCGTTTCAAATAAAACCCAGATGAAACCCCACTGTGAATTGATCCATGGACCTCTGGGTCTTGGAGCAAGCATGCTAACCATTAGACCTAGTCTCATTTAATCGCCGTAATAGGGGCTAGACTAGCAAAGGACGATCAAATATAAAAAAATATCAAATCGTTCGACAACATGCTTTGATATGCACTACATTAGACCATAAGATAACATATTCAGTTCTATTATATAATTATACCTTTAACTGATTCGTATGTATGTAAATTTAAATAAATAGATATGCCTTAACGAAGGACTAACTGAGGTCCGTAACTCCTGCTTCTCAATTTGTCTGTGTTTACAAATCTACCATCCGTTTATACATACGTATCCGGTTAATATGCTACTATAGTAATAAAAATAATTTACCTTGATTACCACCACTTTGATGTTCATTCCAACATTTGTTACCGTAGCGACAGTTACCTTGTTGAAAAAATCTACAAATCACCATATTAAACTTGAAAAATGATTAAATAGGGCTCGACTTTAGTTTCGTTTGTTTTTTTTAATTTTCCTTTCGCTTTAAAACGAAACCGGATCCCCATAAGAATACCACGTCTGTCATAAACTCAACAAATTAAGTTGTGTTGGACAGGTGTAAGACCTGGCGGTATGTAAAATTAATTTTCTTTAGAAATAGATGCTGGCGGTGCATAACTTCTTTATTTATTAACCGATTTTATATGTTAAGAAGGTTTAGAATATCTTAGAGTTGAAACTAAAAAGATAATTAAAATACGTTACCAAATAAATGAGATACAGCCAGTTGAAATGAGTCAGTTAAACATGTTTTACTCTGGTTATAACGCAAACAGTGACCAACGAACGAACAATAAACGGAAATCAGACTGTAGAGTCGATCCAGGTCATGACACACAGACAGCTAAGTCAGTACGCTTGAATACTGGCATCATAACCTTGTGTGGAACTTTATTTATCACTAAAATTTCAAGCTCAAACTCAAATATCTTGCTCAAAATTCGATTTAAGTTGAGAACATTTTAACAATCTTCAAGAAAAAATATCCTACTCAAAATGATGCTCAACTTTGAGCATGAACAAATAGTTTTAGACTGCTAACTGCATTTTAGTTCGACTATGAGGAGAATAAGGAGAGCTATTCTACTTACCTGGGGGTCGACGTCAGACCTTGGTTAAAGTTTTGCATGCAAGTCTCTATCTCAGTGATCATTGCATGTATTGACCTGAAACTTTACACAAACCTTCCAAGTCATCAACCCTACTACAATAAGTAAGTTAGATAACTCTTGCATGAATATAATTCAAATCATTGCCATGTTTGACTTAGAAATTCTGGTTAAAGTTTTGTATGCAAGTACCATCAAGTCCTTATCTCACCAACCACAAATGTATTTGATTGAAACTTTACACAAGACTTCCCAGCCATCAACCATACTATCATCAGTTTCAATCAAATTTGTACTTTTGTGACAAATATTCGAATAGTGAGCGCACTGTCCAACCGACGTCTGTTTTACTTTACTGTCCTTTCTATGATGATATTAGAAGGCATGTAAATATAAATGACATAGCTTATTTCACTCATGCGTGTACAGACACATACATCATACTTAGTGATCAAAGAAAAGTTGCCAAATGTACATGTGTATTCAAAGCTTTTGTAAAAAGAAGAAACTAGTTTACAATATTTCATAACTATATTCATTTATTCAGTATTATCTATGAACTTACATTCTGGTACATTATTAACGATCACTATTAATTATGCAAAACAAATGTATATACATTTATTTGAAAAGTAATATCGCTGTAACTGTCTTTATCAGGTTTCAAATATGACTTTGTATAACCAATAGTGACTTATAGGCACATGTCACTTTAATAAAATATTAACTTACATACTTATTTTTTTTAAGGCGGTACGCTATTTTCAACACATTTCAAGTTACATGTATATATATGGCATATCCAGTTTTACTGGTGGAGGAAGACTTCATAATGAATCTGAGTAGAACCACCGTTCTTCGACAAGTAACTGGCAAGCTTTCGGTCACAGAGGACTGTTTATTAAAGGTTTAAGATCATGTTAAAATTCAGCAGCGGCAAACCTGACTTGTGACTACTTTTCAAAATAAACATGGATATAAAAAAATCTTCTTTTTTTTTAAAGAATAAAATCGATTGTCCAGCATAAGAGTATGAAAAGAAACAGCTGTAAATAATTGCATTTATTGCTTTATTCTCGATACGAACGCTGGAAGTCCGTCTTTTGGGCACGGAGATGGGAAATGGTTCATTTTGACTTCTTTGTCTTTCAGGTGGATGGTGCAAGACCGCAATATGTGTATTGTCAGGACTTTTAACAACAACTGTGCAAAGTCTTTACCAATGCATCGTCTTTTCCCACCACCAAATGTCAAAATGTGTTTCTTGTCGTCTGCAGTTTTTGTGTTCCAGCGTTCTGGAACAAACACTGCTGGGTTTTTGAAGTAATTTGAAGTTTGATGAGATTCTCGAATACTGTAGGCCACAGTCCAACCTTTAGGAATCTGGAAGCCCTGAAATTAATTTAATACAATGTAAATGCAACCACCATCAATGGGAACTGTATATACACGTAGGCCTACATAATAAGTAAAAAGTGGACATTATTTAATGCCATTTTCGGTATATGGCAGGTTATATATGGAATATCCAGTTTTACTGGTGGAAGAAGACTGGAAGTTAAGATAATTGAAAACGAGATATTGAGAGATTTTACAAAATATCAATCAGTTGCCTTTCCTTCTCTATATAATTCCTTGCTAGAACACGCTAAAACAAAATGAAACTCGTCGTCAATATCTGATTCTTCAACTTTTGATGCTTCACCAATAAAAGAAAAATACACAATCATTTAACATCTCAGGTATCATATTGCGCTCTTCCAATACCCACATCCAGAGCGGGGGATATGAATTCACTGAGTAGCGAATAGTGAATATTTTGTTACACTTGACTGTGGTTCTATATAATTTAACGGCACTTGTCTTTGTGGACTTTGCGGCATACCTCTATTTCAAATGTTTTAATTGCTTTTCTGTATCCGGCTCCTATGGGTGGGGTCAATCTTAGTGTTTCTATGACGACACTTCTCAGGTAGGGCAGTCGGTTAATGACGTCAACGACAACAGTGGACCCTGTAAAGCAATTATGTATAGATTGTTATTATAATTTATAAATAATAACTGAACAGTTGTTATGATTGGCTAACATCGTTGTAACATAACGGCACTTGGTGATTCTGGTGTCCGTGTAGAGACATACTATTCACATATGTATAGACTATTCGCGTAAGTATAGACTATTTACATATATACAGGCTATTCGCGTAGGTATAGACTGTTTACATATATACAGGCTATTCGCGTAGGTATAGACTATTTACATATAAAGGCTATTCGCGTAGGTATAGACTATTTACATATACACAGGTTATTCGCGTATGTATAGACTATTTACATATATACAGGCTATTCGCGTAGGTATAGACTATTTACATATACAGGCTATTCGCGTAGGTATAGACTATTTACATATATACAGACTATTCACGTAGGTACAGACTTTTCATGTAAATGCATACTATTCAAGTACGTTTTCAATTTTTACTATGTGCTGGACATTTATTCCATGGTTTGTCAGTGTTTCTTTCGATAAATGCGATAAATTAAAAAAAAAAATAACCATCTGGCGTTTTCATTAACGAGATGTGATCTTTTATAAACATTTCCATTACACATTACATCTTCGTTGGTTTATTGGAATATCTAAAATAACAAGTACATCACCTTCGTTGTCGACGCCATGTTCCTGGAGCTCATTCAATACTGTTTCAGCAACAGCTCGATACTTGCATAGGTTAATTATTAGAGACGTTGCGGCACTGGTTGTTGTTTCGTGTCCAGCAAATAGAAGTTCCAGACAAATGCACCAGATGTCGCTCGATCTAAGGTCACCGTCCCGATGTAGTTTGTTTAGAAGTGTTAACACGTCTTCAGTGACGTCGTTGCCTTTGTCGATTTCGTTTTTGTGTTGGGTGCATCTCTCTATTTCTGTTAAAAGCCTCTCTCGGGCTGATAATGCCTGATGGACATCCATGAAATATCATATACACATATCAATAAAATATAGACAGAGTTAAAGTATACCTCTGAAATCATGTATCAATAATGCCATTCAAAAAGGAACACTAAAACGTTTAAAGCAGGAGAACCAAAGATTATTTATATCGCCATTTTGCGTAATATAATACAACATTATGACACACAACAAAATATGATACATTATAATGACACACAACAAAATATAATACAATGTAATGGCACAAAAAAAATATAATACATTATAATGCCACACAACAAAATATAATGTATTATTATGACACACAGCAAAAAATAATACATTATAATGACACACAACAAAATAGTTTACAATACAATGACACCAACAAAGTATTACACAATATAATGACACACAACAAAATAGTATACAATATAATGACAAACAACAACATTTTATACAATACAATGAAACACAACAAACTATAATACAACATAATGGCACACAACAAAATATGATACAATATAATGACACACAACAAAATATGATACAATATAATGAAACACAATAAAACATAATACAATATAGTGACACACAACAAAATAGTATACAATATAATGACACACAACAAAATATGATACAATATAATGGCACACAACAAAATATAATACAATACAATGGCACACAACAAAATATAATGCATTATAATGACACACAGCAAAATAGTATACAATATAATGACACACAACAAAATAGTATACAATATAATGACACACAACAAAATATAATACAACATAATGGCACACAACAAAATATGATTCAATATAATGACACACAACTAAACATAATACAATAGAGTGGCACACAACAAAATAGTATACAATATAATGACACACAACAAAATATGATACAATATAATGAAACACAACTAAACATAATACATTATAGTGGCACACAACAAAATAGTATACAATATAATGACACACAACAAAATATGATACAATATAATGATACACAACAATTAGTATACAATATAATGGCACACAACAAAATTTGATACAATATAATGAAACACAACTAAACATAATACAATACAGTGGCACACAACAAAATAGTATACAATATAATGACACACAACAAAATAGGATACAATATAATGATACACAACAAAATAGTTCACAATATAATGGCACACAACAAAATATAATACAGTATAATGGCACACAACAAATGAAGTCAATATGCAGAGCGAAGTATCTTGGCCTTTAAAAGAAGGATAACTATGATAAAAGAGGAGCAGGAGTTATTAAGAGTTATCTCTCTTGGAAAAACTGGTTAATTAAAGTTTGCATAGAGAGGCCCAAATAAAAGAAGTGAAACTTACATTCTAATGTTTGTCAACGACTGTGCTACTAAAATATGATGAGAAAAATAGGTGGTCTTTAGCATATAAGAGAATTTGTTTCGTTTTTTTGTATACACTGTTGACAAAATGAATGTAGACATTCCCAAGCACCATTTTTTCTTAATTCACAATTTAAACATGACAATGCTTTCAAAATGTTCAAATAACATCAATAATGCCATTTAAATAAAAAAAGCTTTAAAACAAAGGAAATGATTTTTTGAAAGAAGAAGAAACAAGGAAATTTTATAACCGCCAGCATTTCCTCACGGTTCCCAATGGTGGTAGTATGCCTATTATATATCAGATTACTTGGCGTTTTACTTGTTATGTTTTTTTCTCTTTGTATGAATAAACTGTTAACTTTTTTATATGAAAACATATGTATGAAAATGTCGTGGTAAGTTGTCAACCGACTGTGTCTTAGTATGGCGATCGAATACACGCGCACATTCTGTACGTAGGTTAACCTCCGTGCCATTGATTGATTGGTTGATTGAATATTTAGCGTCATTATTATGCCAAAGACGATCAGTTGACCTACCCACTGTTTCCTGGGATCCTGGAATGTTATCCACTACTCGAGCACACCTTACCCTCACAAAGTACTGATAACTTTCCCATTTGAATCAGTGGTGAGAAACGAATGATAATGGTTTCGTAATGTCAGACAATTCAGTACATGTAATTTACTGTATGGCAGCCTAAATCAATGAAAATGCTATAAATGTTTCCATTAAGAACTGTATATTGTAGATTTCGGCTACAGAACTTGTAATTTCTGTTAAAATAATAAAAATGCTCAAATGACAGTGTGTCCCATTACAGTTTACCAATGCATCTTATACCTTGTGAAATGGGAATCCAGGTACATCGATTGGAAGTGAAAACATGCCGCCCATGAAAACTTCAAAATCTTTCATATTATTGCTTAAGTCCTCTTCAGTGAATTGTAACCCAAGTAGACATGTACAGGTTATGTCAAAGGTCAGGGTTCGTAGTTCTGTATAAAGGTCGATAAAACTGGTGTTTTCGCACCATTTATCAATATACCTGTCGATCAGCGTAGACATTTTGGGAAGGTATCTGAAAGAGAAATAATCAAATGTGTGTTTATTGCGCCCCCCCCCCCCCCCCACACACACACACCCACCGCCGCCACAACCACCACACACACCTACCACCGACTCCTCCTGTAAACATAGGCGTTGACGTTCACTGTCCACTTATCTCTCACCGCCCGGTTCGGTCCAAAATCTTAATTTGAGAAAGTTTACCAGTTATTTGCGAGAGGACGTATTTCCGCTGAATATTAATTATTATATTTTCGTCCGGATGTGCCTTACAGCCATATCCATGTTTAATCTGTGCTGAAATAATCGTTAAACAAAAAAACAACACATAAACAAAAACAACCTCTGCAACTGCAAGAACAATACCAATTTTAAATCTGGATACACTACCAGTTTGGTTATAAAAACTATATTGATTTTGATAACCATTGCAGAATAAACAATTTAATGTGTTTTAACCAGAGACATATAAAGAATTAGTTATAATGTAATAAAGTCACTGGTTTTAGCGTGATTACCTACATATGACGCATGGGTGGTGCTGGTGGTGTGGGTGTGGATGTGCAGGCGGTGTCAGGTAACCGATATTTGATCAGTTGCGTGAAGTTGGCTATGAGATCGGCAATCGGAGATCAACATTCAATACAGATCCAGGTCTGAGATCGTAGATCAACATTCAAAAAAAAAGTCAAAATTTGAATAACGACCCAGGTCTGCAATCGTAGATCGACATTCAAAATAAAATTAAAAATACGGACAAAATTTGAATGCAGATCCAGGTCTGACATCGTAGATCAACATTCAAAATAAAAGTTAAAAGACGGACAAAACTTGAATACAGACCCAGGTCTGCAATCGTAGATCGACATTCAAAATAAAAGTTAAAAGACGGAGTTAACTTGAATGCAGATCCAGGTCTGAGATCGTAGATCAACATTCAAAATAAAAGTCGAAATTTGAATACCGACCCAGGTCTGCAATCGTAGATCGACATTCAAAATAAAATTAAAAATACGGACAAAATTTGAATGCAGATCCAGGTCTGAGATCGTAGATCGACATTCAAAATAAAATCTAAAATACGGACAAAACTTGAATACAGACCCAGGTCTGAGATCGTAGATCAACATTCAAAATAAAAGTCGGAATTTGAATACCGACCCAGATCTGCAATCGTAGATCAACATTCAAAATAAAATTAAAAATACGGACAAAATTTGAATGCAGATCCAGGTCTGACATCGTAGATCGACATTCAAAATAAAATTAAAAATACGGACAAAATTTGAATGCAGATCCAGGTCTGAGATCGTAGATCAACATTCAAAAAAAAAGTCAAAATTTGAATAACGACCCAGGTCTGCAATCGTAGATCGACATTCAAAATAAAATTAAAAATACGGACAAAATTTGAATGCAGATCCAGGTCTGACATCGTAGATCAACATTCAAAATAAAAGTTAAAAGACGGACAAAACTTGAATACAGACCCAGGTCTGCAATCGTAGATCGACATTCAAAATAAAAGTTAAAAGACGGAGTTAACTTGAATGCAGATCCAGGTCTGAGATCGTAGATCAACATTCAAAATAAAAGTCGAAATTTGAATACCGACCCAGGTCTGCAATCGTAGATCGACATTCAAAATAAAATTAAAAATACGGACAAAATTTGAATGCAGTTCCAGGTCTGAGATCGTAGATCGACATTCAAAATAAAATCTAAAATACGAACAAAACTTGAATACAGACCCAGGTCTGAGATCGTAGATCAACATTCAAAATAAAAGTCGGAATTTGAATACCGACCCAGATCTGCAATCGTAGATCAACATTCAAAATAAAATTAAAAATACGGACAAAATTTGAATGCAGATCCAGGTCTGACATCGTAGATCGACATTCAAAATAAAATTAAAAATACGGACAAAATTTGAATGCAGATCCAGGTCTGAGATCGTAGATCAACATTCAAAATAAAAGTTAAAAGACGGACAAAACTTGAATACAGACCCAGGTCTGCAATCGTAGATCGACATTCAAAATAAAAGTTAAAAGACGGAGTTAACTTGAATGCAGATCCAGGTCTGAGATCGTAGATCAACATTCAAAATAAAAGTCGAAATTTGAATACCGACCCAGGTCTGCAATCGTAGATCGACATTCAAAATAAAATTAAAAATACGGACAAAATTTGAATGCAGATCCAGGTCTGAGATCGTAGATCGACATTCAAAATAAAATCTAAAATACGGACAAAACTTGAATACAGACCCAGGTCTGAGATCGTAGATCAACATTCAAAATAAAAGTCGGAATTTGAATACCGACCCAGATCTGCAATCGTAGATCAACATTCAAAATAAAATTAAAAATACGGACAAAATTTGAATGCAGATCCAGGTCTGACATCGTAGATCGACATTCAAAATAAAATTAAAAATACGGACAAAATTTGAATGCAGATCCAGGTCTGAGATCGTAGATCAACATTCAAAAAAAAAGTCAAAATTTGAATAACGACCCAGGTCTGCAATCGTAGATCGACATTCAAAATAAAATTAAAAATACGGACAAAATTTGAATGCAGATCCAGGTCTGACATCGTAGATCAACATTCAAAATAAAAGTTAAAAGACGGACAAAACTTGAATACAGACCCAGGTCTGCAATCGTAGATCGACATTCAAAATAAAAGTTAAAAGACGGAGTTAACTTGAATGCAGATCCAGGTCTGAGATCGTAGATCAACATTCAAAATAAAAGTCGAAATTTGAATACCGACCCAGGTCTGCAATCGTAGATCGACATTCAAAATAAAATTAAAAATACGGACAAAATTTGAATGCAGATCCAGGTCTGAGATCGTAGATCGACATTCAAAATAAAATCTAAAATACGGACAAAACTTGAATACAGACCCAGGTCTGAGATCGTAGATCAACATTCAAAATAAAAGTCGGAATTTGAATACCGACCCAGATCTGCAATCGTAGATCAACATTCAAAATAAAATTAAAAATACGGACAAAATTTGAATGCAGATCCAGGTCTGACATCGTAGATCGACATTCAAAATAAAATTAAAAATACGGACAAAATTTGAATGCAGATCCAGGTCTGAGATCGTAGATCAACATTCAAAAAATAGTCAAAATTTGAATAACGACCCAGGTCTGCAATCGTAGATCGACATTCAAAATAAAATTAAAAATACGGACAAAATTTGAATGCAGATCCAGGTCTGACATCGTAGATCAACATTCAAAATAAAAGTTAAAAGACGGACAAAACTTGAATACAGACCCAGGTCTGCAATCGTAGATCGACATTCAAAATAAAAGTTAAAAGACGGAGTTAACTTGAATGCAGATCCAGGTCTGAGATCGTAGATCAACATTCAAAATAAAAGTCGAAATTTGAATACCGACCCAGGTCTGCAATCGTAGATCGACATTCAAAATAAAATTAAAAATACGGACAAAATTTGAATGCAGATCCAGGTCTGAGATCGTAGATCGACATTCAAAATAAAATCTAAAATACGGACAAAACTTGAATACAGACCCAGGTCTGAGATCGTAGATCAACATTCAAAATAAAAGTCGGAATTTGAATACCGACCCAGATCTGCAATCGTAGATCAACATTCAAAATAAAATTAAAAATACGGACAAAATTTGAATGCAGATCCAGGTCTGACATCGTAGATCGACATTCAAAATAAAATTAAAAATACGGACAAAATTTGAATGCAGATCCAGGTCTGAGATCGTAGATCAACATTCAAAATAAAAGTTAAAAGACGGACAAAACTTGAATACAGACCCAGGTCTGCAATCGTAGATCGACATTCAAAATAAAAGTTAAAAGACGGAGTTAACTTGAATGCAGATCCAGGTCTGAGATCGTAGATCAACATTCAAAATAAAAGTCGAAATTTGAATACCGACCCAGGTCTGCAATCGTAGATCGACATTCAAAATAAAATAAAAAATACGGACAAAATTTGAATGCAGATCCAGGTCTGAGATCGTAGATCAACATTCAAAAAAAAAGTCAAAATTTGAATAACGACCCAGGTCTGCAATCGTAGATCGACATTCAAAATAAAATTAAAAATACGGACAAAATTTGAATGCAGATCCAGGTCAGACATCGTAGATCGACATTCAAAATAAAATTAAAAATACGGACAAAATTTGAATGCAGATCCAGGTCTGACATCGTAGATCAACATTCAAAATAAAAGTTAAAAGACGGACAGAACTTGAATACAGACCCAGGTCTGAGATCGTAGATCAACATTCAAAATAAAAGTCGGAATTTGAATACCGACCCAGGTCTGCAATCGTAGATCGACATTCAAAATAAAATCTAAAATACGGACAAAACTTGAATACAGATCCAGGTCTGAGATCGTAGATCAACATTCAAAATAAAAGTCGGAATTTGAATACCGACCCAGGATGCAGATCCAGGTCTGAGATCGGAGATCAACATTCAAAATAAAAGTCGGAATTTGAATACCGACCCAGGTCTGCAATCATATATCGACATTCAAAATAAAATTTAAAATACGGACAAAATTTGAATACAGACCCAGGTCTGAGATCGTAGATCAACATTCAAAATAAAAGTCGGAATTTGAATAACGACCCAGGTCTGCAATCGTAGATCGACATTCAAAATAAATGTTAAAAGACGGAGTTGACTTGAATGCAGATCCAGGTCTGACATCGTAGATCAACATTCAAAATAAAAGAGAAAAGACGGACAAAATTTGAATGCAGACCCAGGTCTGAGATCGTAGATCGACATTCAAAATAAAATTTAAAATACGGACAAAACTTGAATGCAGATCCAGGTCTGACATCGTAGATCAAAATTCAAAATAAAAGTTAAAAGACGGACAAAACTTGAATACAGACCCAGGTCTGAGATGGTAGATCAACATTCAAAATAAAATTTAAAAAACGGACAGAACTTGAATGCAGACGCAGGTCTGAGATCGTAGATCAACATTCAATGTTAATTCTTGCTACAAATAATCAATAATACATGACGAAGTGTCGCGAGTAAAACCCAAACCCGTACCTTAAAGTTCAAGGTCACACTTTGAGTTTGTTTGATAATACTTTTTGTATGTTTAAGATTTCGTGTCCGGCCTCTTACTTTGTCATGCATTGATTAATTTAATAAATACTTGATACAAGTTATTAACATTGATTGATTTAATAAATACTTGATACAAATTATTAACATTACATGAAAACGTCTCGCGCGTAGCACCCAGAGTCCCACTTGAAAGGTCAAAGTAACTATCTTTCTTTTTTGGATGACACTTTGAGTCTGTTTGAGATTGTCACCTCTGGATAAATTTTAAAAAACACTTTGCGCAGTTGATCAACATGACATGGTGAGGTGTCACTTGTAAGACAAAGAAACTTTCCTCAAATGTCAAGGTCACACTTTCAATTTGTTTGATATTCGTGTCTGATCTGTAACTTTGATCAAGATGACATGACGACGTGTCGCGTGTAAGTTCCAGACCCGTACCTCAAAGGTCAAGTTCACACTTTAAGTTTGTTTGACAACACTTTGAGTCTGTTTGAGATTTCAAGTATTTAACTTTATCATACATAGATGGATTTCAAAAACATTGGCTTAATTCATCAATTGATCAACATGATATGACGACGTGTTGCATTAAGACCCAGAACCTTACCCTAAAGGATTTGAAATGTACCACTTATATCTATTTGAGCAGTTTGTTACTCGCGTTCTGTCTTCTAGTATTCAAGTAAAATAACTCTTCAACACTGAGGGTAATTACGATTATGCTCAGTTACCGAAAGAAGAATATCTTAACTGACTTGAGTCTGCCATTTTACTTTATTCTATTATTACGCGGTTTTCATTTTATTATAACGTTAAACAACGTTCTTCTATTAATATTTTGTTCATGATATACAAGTATAATCTTTAAATCATCAATTTAAAGTTCTTACGGGAGGAGTAAGGTAGCAAAAAAAAAAAAAGAAACACGAAAATACACTGTTTTCTGTTATAGTTGTAATTCCAAAATCTTCAAACGATAATCTCAAATCTGAGATTTTTCTCGAATGTTGATCTCCAATTGTTTCATATCGATATGAACGTTTTGCGACGTTGATGTCAGATTTGAACTTATTTTTTGATGTTATTATTCGATCTGAAATTTTTTTAAATATGGATCTTCGATCGAAACTTCTATATCTGAAAGTCAATATTCGAACTGATCGTTGAAAATTCAGCTCTGACCAAGACATTTTAAATTTGTTCTCCGTTCTGACCATTATAAATGACGCTTTTACGAATCGCAGACATGGAACTGTATTCAAATCCAACTTCTAACAATTACTGTGAATGCTGATGTACTATTGTAGAACTATGTATACAATATCACATGTCGAACTACTACATTAACATTTTAATATTGATTAAAGGTAAATGTTGATTTACGATCTCAAACCTGGCTTGTTTTTCTAATTACGACTTGTGTGTGTATGTGTGTGTGTGTGTGTGTGTGTGTGTGTGTGTGGTGGTGATGGTGTGTGTGTGTGTGTGTGTGTGGGGGGGGGTTAATGTCAATCTACGATCTCAGTCCTGGGTCGTTATTCAAATTCCGACTTTTATTTTGAATGTTGATCTACGATCTCAGACCTGGGTCTGTATTCAAGTTTTGTCCGTATTTTAGATTTTATTTTGAATGTCGATTTACGATTGCAGACCTGGGTCGTTATTCAAATTTCGACTTTATTTTGGAATGTTGATCTACGATGTCAGACCTGGATCTGCATTCAAATTTTGTCCGTATTTTTAATTTTATTTTGAATGTCGATCTACGATTGCAGACCTGGGTCTGTATTCAAGTTTTGTCCGTATTTTAGATTTTATTTTGAATGTCGATCTACGATCTCAGACCTGGATCTACATTCAAATTTTGTCCGTATTTTTAATTTTATTTTGAATGTCGATCTACGATTGCAGACCTGGGTCGGTATTCAAATTCCGACTTTTATTTTGAATGTTGATCTACGATCTCAGACCTGGATCTGTATTCAAGTTTTGTCCGTATTTTAGATTTTATTTTGAATGTCGATCTACGATCTCAGACCTGGGTCTGTATTCAAGTTTTGTCCGTATTTTAGATTTTATTTTGAATGTCGATCTACGATTGCAGACCTGGGTCGGTATTCAAATTCCGACTTTTATTTTGAATGTTGATCTACGATCTCAGACCTGGGTCTGTATTCAAGTTCTGTCCGTCTTTTAACTTTTATTTTGAATGTTGATCTACGATGTCAGACCTAGATCTGCATTCAAATTTTGTCCGTATTTTTAATTTTATTTTGAATGTCGATCTACGATTGCAGACCTGGGTCGGTATTCAAATTTCGACTTTTATTTTGAATGTTGATCTACGATCTCAGACCTGGATCTGCATTCAAGTTAACTCCGTCTTTTAACTTTTATTTTGAATGTCGATCTACGATTGCAGACCTGGGTCTGTATTCAAGTTTTGTCCGTCTTTTAACTTTTATTTTGAATGTTGATCTACGATGTCAGACCTGGATCTGCATTCAAATTTTGTCCGTATTTTTAATTTTATTTTGAATGTTGATCTACGATTGCAGATCTGGGTCGGTATTCAAATTCCGACTTTTATTTTGAATGTTGATCTACGATCTCAGACCTGGGTCTGTATTCAAGTTTTGTCCGTATTTTAGATTTTATTTTGAATGTCGATCTACGATCTCAGACCTGGATCTGCATTCAAATTTTGTCCGTATTTTTAATTTTATTTTGAATGTCGATCTACGATTGCAGACCTGGGTCGGTATTCAAATTTCGACTTTTATTTTGAATGTTGATCTACGATCTCAGACCTGGATCTGCATTCAAGTTAACTCCGTCTTTTAACTTTTATTTTGAATGTCGATCTACGATTGCAGACCTGGGTCTGTATTCAAGTTTTGTCCGTCTTTTAACTTTTATTTTGAATGTTGATCTACGATATCAGACCTGGATCTGCATTCAAATTTTGTCCGTATTTTTAATTTTATTTTGAATGTCGATCTACGATTGCAGACCTGGGTCGGTATTCAAATTCCGACTTTTATTTTGAATGTTGATCTACGATCTCAGACCTGGGTCTGTATTCAATTTCTGTCCGTATTTTAGATTTTATTTTGAATGTCGATCTTCGATTGCAGACCTGGGTCGTTATTCAAATTTTGACTTTTTTTTTGAATGTTGATCTCCGATCTCAGACCTGGGTCTGTATTCAATTTCTGTCCGTATTTTAGATTTTATTTTGAATGTCGATCTACGATTGCAGACCTGGGTCGGTATTCAAATTCCGACTTTTATTTTGAATCTTGATCTACGATCTCAGACCTGGGTCTGTATTCAAGTTCTGTCCGTCTTTTAACTTTTATTTTGAATGTTGATCTCCGATGTCAGACCTAGATCTGCATTCAAATTTTGTCCGTATTTTTAATTTTATTTTGAATGTCGATCTACGATGTCAGACCTGGATCTGCATTCAAATTTTGTCCGTATTTTTAATTTTATTTTGAATGTTGATCTACGATTGCAGATCTGGGTCGGTATTCAAATTCCGACTTTTATTTTGAATGTTGATCTACGATCTCAGACCTGGGTCTGTATTCAAGTTTTGTCCGTATTTTAGATTTTATTTTGAATGTCGATCTACGATCTCAGACCTGGATCTGCATTCAAATTTTGTCCGTATTTTTAATTTTATTTTGAATGTCGATCTACGATTGCAGACCTGGGTCGGTATTCAAATTTCGACTTTTATTTTGAATGTTGATCTACGATCTCAGACCTGGATCTGCATTCAAGTTAACTCCGTCTTTTAACTTTTATTTTGAATGTCGATCTACGATTGCAGACCTGGGTCTGTATTCAAGTTTTGTCCGTCTTTTAACTTTTATTTTGAATGTTGATCTACGATGTCAGACCTGGATCTGCATTCAAATTTTGTCCGTATTTTTAATTTTATTTTGAATGTCGATCTACGATTGCAGACCTGGGTCGTTATTCAAATTTTGACTTTTTTTTTGAATGTTGATCTACGATCTCAGACCTGGATCTGCATTCAAATTTTGTCCGTATTTTTAATTTTATTTTGAATGTCGATCTACGATGTCAGACCTGGATCTGCATTCAAATTTTGTCCGTATTTTTAATTTTATTTTGAATGTTGATCTACGATTGCAGATCTGGGTCGGTATTCAAATTCCGACTTTTATTTTGAATGTTGATCTACGATCTCAGACCTGGATCTGCATTCAAGTTAACTCCGTCTTTTAACTTTTATTTTGAATGTCGATCTACGATTGCAGACCTGGGTCTGTATTCAAGTTTTGTCCGTCTTTTAACTTTTATTTTGAATGTTGATCTACGATGTCAGACCTGGATCTGCATTCAAATTTTGGCCGTATTTTTAATTTTATTTTGAATGTTGATCTACAATTGCAGATCTGGGTCGGTATTCAAATTCCGACTTTTATTTTGAATGTTGATCTACGATCTCAGACCTTGATCTGTATTCAAGTTTTGTCCGTATTTTAGATTTTATTTTGAATGTCGATCTACGATCTCAGACCTGGGTCTGTATTCAAGTTTTGTCCGTATTTTAGATTTTATTTTGAATGTCGATCTACGATTGCAGACCTGGGTCGGTATTCAAATTCCGACTTTTATTTTGAATGTTGATCTACGATCTCAGACCTGGATCTGCATTCAAGTTAACTCCGTCTTTTAACTTTTATTTTGAATGTCGATCTACGATTGCAGACCTGGGTCTGTATTCAAGTTTTGTCCGTCTTTTAACTTTTATTTTTGAATGTTGATCTACGATCTCAGACCTGGATCTGCATTCAAATTTTGTCCGTATTTTTAATTTTATTTTGAATGTTGATCTACAATTGCAGATCTGGGTCGGTATTCAAATTCCGACTTTTATTTTGAATGTTGATCTACGATCTCAGACCTGGATCTGTATTCAAGTTTTGTCCGTATTTTAGATTTTATTTTGAATGTCGATCTACGATCTCAGACCTGGGTCTGTATTCAAGTTTTGTCCGTATTTTAGATTTTATTTTGAATGTCGATCTACGATTGCAGACCTGGGTCTGTATTCAAATTCCGACTTTTATTTTGAATGTTGATCTACGATCTCAGACCTGGGTCTGTATTCAAGTTCTGTCCGTCTTTTAACTTTTATTTTGAATGTTGATCTACGATGTCAGACCTAGATCTGCATTCAAATTTTGTCCGTATTTTTAATTTTATTTTGAATGTCGATCTACGATTGCAGACCTGGGTCGGTATTCAAATTTCGACTTTTATTTTGAATGTTGATCTACGATCTCAGACCTGGATCTGCATTCAAGTTAACTCCGTCTTTTAACTTTTATTTTGAATGTCGATCTACGATTGCAGAACTGGGTCTGTATTCAAGTTTTGTCCGTCTTTTAACTTTTATTTTGAATGTTGATCTACGATCTCAGACCTGGATCTGCATTCAAATTTTGTCCGTATTTTTAATTTTATTTTGAATGTTGATCTACGATTGCAGATCTGGGTCGGTATTCAAATTCCGACTTTTATTTTGAATGTTGATCTACGATCTCAGACCTGGATCTGTATTCAAGTTTTGTCCGTATTTTAGATTTTATTTTGAATGTCGATCTACGATCTCAGACCTGGGTCTGTATTCAAGTTTTGTCCGTATTTTAGATTTTATTTTGAATGTCGATCTACGATTGCAGACCTGGGTCGGTATTCAAATTCCGACTTTTATTTTGAATGTTGATCTACGATCTCAGACCTGGGTCTGTATTCAAGTTCTGTCCGTCTTTTAACTTTTATTTTGAATGTTGATCTACGATGTCAGACCTAGATCTGCATTCAAATTTTGTCCGTATTTTTAATTTTATTTTGAATGTCGATCTACGATTGCAGACCTGGGTCGGTATTCAAATTTCGACTTTTATTTTGAATGTTGATCTACGATCTCAGACCTGGATCTGCATTCAAGTTAACTCCGTCTTTTAACTTTTATTTTGAATGTCGATCTACGATTGCAGACCTGGGTCTGTATTCAAGTTTTGTCCGTCTTTTAATTTTTATTTTGAATGTTGATCTACGATCTCAGACCTGGATCTGCATTCAAATTTTGTCCGTATTTTTAATTTTATTTTGAATGTTGATCTACGATTGCAGATCTGGGTCGGTATTCAAATTCCGACTTTTATTTTGAATGTTGATCTACGATCTCAGACCTGGATCTGTATTCAAGTTTTGTCCGTATTTTAGATTTTATTTTGAATGTCGATCTACGATCTCAGACCTGGGTCTGTATTCAAGTTTTGTCCGTATTTTAGATTTTATTTTGAATGTCGATCTACGATTGCAGACCTGGGTCGGTATTCAAATTCCGACTTTTATTTTGAATGTTGATCTACGATCTCAGACCTGGGTCTGTATTCAAGTTCTGTCCGTCTTTTAACTTTTATTTTGAATGTTGATCTACGATGTCAGACCTAGATCTGCATTCAAATTTTGTCCGTATTTTTAATTTTATTTTGAATGTCGATCTACGATTGCAGACCTGGGTCGGTATTCAAATTTCGACTTTTATTTTGAATGTTGATCTACGATCTCAGACCTGGATCTGCATTCAAGTTAACTCCGTCTTTTAACTTTTATTTTGAATGTCGATCTACGATTGCAGACCTGGGTCTGTATTCAAGTTTTGTCCGTCTTTTAACTTTTATTTTGAATGTTGATCTACGATCTCAGACCTGGATCTGCATTCAAATTTTGTCCGTATTTTTAATTTTATTTTGAATGTTGATCTACGATTGCAGATCTGGGTCGGTATTCAAATTCCGACTTTTATTTTGAATGTTGATCTACGATCTCAGACCTGGATCTGTATTCAAGTTTTGTCCGTATTTTAGATTTTATTTTGAATGTCGATCTACGATCTCAGACCTGGGTCTGTATTCAAGTTTTGTCCGTATTTTAGATTTTATTTTGAATGTCGATCTACGATTGCAGACCTGGGTCGGTATTCAAATTCCGACTTTTATTTTGAATGTTGATCTACGATCTCAGACCTGGGTCTGTATTCAAGTTCTGTCCGTCTTTTAACTTTTATTTTGAATGTTGATCTACGATGTCAGACCTAGATCTGCATTCAAATTTTGTCCGTATTTTTAATTTTATTTTGAATGTCGATCTACGATTGCAGACCTGGGTCGGTATTCAAATTTCGACTTTTATTTTGAATGTTGATCTACGATCTCAGACCTGGATCTGCATTCAAGTTAACTCCGTCTTTTAACTTTTATTTTGAATGTCGATCTACGATTGCAGACCTGGGTCTGTATTCAAGTTTTGTCCGTCTTTTAACTTTTATTTTGAATGTCGATCTACGATGTCAGACCTGGATCTGCATTCAAATTTTGTCCGTATTTTTAATTTTATTTTGAATGTTGATCTACGATTGCAGATCTGGGTCGGTATTCAAATTCCGACTTTTATTTTGAATGTTGATCTACGATCTCAGACCTGGGTCTGTATTCAAGTTTTGTCCGTATTTTAGATTTTATTTTGAATGTCGATCTACGATCTCAGACCTGGATCTGCATTCAAATTTTGTCCGTATTTTTTATTTTATTTTGAATGTCGATCTACGATTGCAGACCTGGGTCGGTATTCAAATTTCGACTTTTATTTTGAATGTTGATCTACGATCTCAGACCTGGATCTGCATTCAAGTTAACTCCGTCTTTTAACTTTTATTTTGAATGTCGATCTACGATTGCAGACCTGGGTCTGTATTCAAGTTTTGTCCGTCTTTTAACTTTTATTTTGAATGTTGATCTACGATGTCAGACCTGGATCTGCATTCAAATTTTGTCCGTATTTTTAATTTTATTTTGAATGTCGATCTACGATTGCAGACCTGGGTCGGTATTCAAATTCCGACTTTTATTTTGAATGTTGATCTACGATCTCAGACCTGGGTCTGTATTCAATTTCTGTCCGTATTTTAGATTTTATTTTGAATGTCGATCTACGATTGCAGACCTGGGTCGTTATTCAAATTTTGACTTTTTTTTTGAATGTTGATCTCCGATCTCAGACCTGGGTCTGTATTCAATTTCTGTCCGTATTTTAGATTTTATTTTGAATGTCGATCTACGATTGCAGACCTGGGTCGGTATTCAAATTCCGACTTTTATTTTGAATGTTGATCTACGATCTCAGACCTGGGTCTGTATTCAAGTTCTGTCCGTCTTTTAACTTTTATTTTGAATGTTGATCTACGATGTCAGACCTAGATCTGCATTCAAATTTTGTCCGTATTTTTAATTTTATTTTGAATGTCGATCTACGATTGCAGACCTGGGTCGGTATTCAAATTTCGACTTTTATTTTGAATGTTGATCTACGATCTCAGACCTGGATCTGCATTCAAGTTAACTCCGTCTTTTAACTTTTATTTTGAATGTCGATCTACGATTGCAGACCTGGGTCTGTATTCAAGTTTTGTCCGTCTTTTAACTTTTATTTTGAATGTTGATCTACGATGTCAGACCTGGATCTGCATTCAAATTTTGTCCGTATTTTTAATTTTATTTTGAATGTTGATCTACGATTGCAGATCTGGGTCGGTATTCAAATTCCGACTTTTATTTTGAATGTTGATCTACGATCTCAGACCTGGGTCTGTATTCAAATTTTGTCCGTATTTTAGATTTTATTTTGAATGTCGATCTACGATTGCAGACCTGGGTCGGTATTCAAATTTCGACTTTTATTTTGAATGTTGATCTACGATCTCAGACCTGGATCTGCATTCAAGTTAACTCCGTCTTTTAACTTTTATTTTGAATGTCGATCTACGATTGCAGACCTGGGTCTGTATTCAAGTTTTGTCCGTCTTTTAACTTTTATTTTGAATGTTGATCTACGATGTCAGACCTGGATCTGCATTCAAATTTTGTCCGTATTTTTAATTTTATTTTGAATGTTGATCTACGATTGCAGATCTGGGTCGGTATTCAAATTCCGACTTTTATTTTGAATGTTGATCTACGATCTCAGACCTGGGTCTGTATTCAAATTTTGTCCGTATTTTAGATTTTATTTTGAATGTCGATCTACGATTGCAGACCTGGGTCGGTATTCAAATTTCGACTTTTATTTTGAATGTTGATCTACGATCTCAGACCTGGATCTGCATTCAAGTTAACTCCGTCTTTTAACTTTTATTTTGAATGTCGATCTACGATTGCAGACCTGGGTCTGTATTCAAGTTTTGTCCGTCTTTTAACTTTTATTTTGAATGTTGATCTACGATCTCAGACCTGGATCTGCATTCAAATTTTGTCCGTATTTTTAATTTTATTTTGAATGTTGATCTACGATTGCAGATCTGGGTCGGTATTCAAATTCCGACTTTTATTTTGAATGTTGATCTACGATCTCAGACCTGGATCTGTATTCAAGTTTTGTCCGTATTTTAGATTTTATTTTGAATGTCGATCTACGATCTCAGACCTGGGTCTGTATTCAAGTTTTGTCCGTATTTTAGATTTTATTTTGAATGTCGATCTACGATTGCAGACCTGGGTCGGTATTCAAATTCCGACTTTTATTTTGAATGTTGATCTACGATCTCAGACCTGGGTCTGTATTCAAGTTCTGTCCGTCTTTTAACTTTTATTTTGAATGTTGATCTACGATGTCAGACCTAGATCTGCATTCAAATTTTGTCCGTATTTTTAATTTTATTTTGAATGTCGATCTACGATTGCAGACCTGGGTCGGTATTCAAATTTCGACTTTTATTTTGAATGTTGATCTACGATCTCAGACCTGGATCTGCATTCAAGTTAACTCCGTCTTTTAACTTTTATTTTGAATGTCGATCTACGATTGCAGACCTGGGTCTGTATTCAAGTTTTGTCCGTCTTTTAACTTTTATTTTGAATGTTGATCTACGATGTCAGACCTGGATCTGCATTCAAATTTTGTCCGTATTTTTAATTTTATTTTGAATGTTGATCTACGATTGCAGATCTGGGTCGGTATTCAAATTCCGACTTTTATTTTGAATGTTGATCTACGATCTCAGACCTGGGTCTGTATTCAAGTTTTGTCCGTATTTTAGATTTTATTTTGAATGTCGATCTACGATTGCAGACCTGGGTCGTTATTCAAATTTTGACTTTTTTTTTGAATGTTGATCTCCGATCTCAGACCTGGGTCTGTATTCAATTTCTGTCCGTATTTTAGATTTTATTTTGAATGTCGATCTACGATTGCAGACCTGGGTCGGTATTCAAATTCCGACTTTTATTTTGAATGTTGATCTACGATCTCAGACCTGGGTCTGTATTCAAGTTCTGTCCGTCTTTTAACTTTTATTTTGAATGTTGATCTACGATGTCAGACCTAGATCTGCATTCAAATTTTGTCCGTATTTTTAATTTTATTTTGAATGTCGATCTACGATTGCAGACCTGGGTCGGTATTCAAATTTCGACTTTTATTTTGAATGTTGATCTACGATCTCAGACCTGGATCTGCATTCAAGTTAACTCCGTCTTTTAACTTTTATTTTGAATGTCGATATACGATTGCAGACCTGGGTCTGTATTCAAGTTTTGTCCGTCTTTTAACTTTTATTTTGAATGTTGATCTACGATGTCAGACCTGGATCTGCATTCAAATTTTGTCCGTATTTTTAATTTTATTTTGAATGTTGATCTACGATTGCAGATCTGGGTCGGTATTCAAATTCCGACTTTTATTTTGAATGTTGATCTACGATCTCAGACCTGGGTCTGTATTCAAGTTTTGTCCGTATTTTAGATTTTAATTTGAATGTCGATCTACGATCTCAGACCTGGATCTGCATTCAAATTTTGTCCGTATTTTTAATTTTATTTTGAATGTCGATCTACGATTGCAGACATGGGTCGGTATTCAAATTTCGACTTTTATTTTGAATGTTGATCTACGATCTCAGACCTGGATCTGCATTCAAGTTAACTCCGTCTTTTAACTTTTATTTTGAATGTCGATCTACGATTGCAGACCTGGGTCTGTATTCAAGTTTTGTCCGTCTTTTAACTTTTATTTTGAATGTTGATCTACGATGTCAGACCTGGATCTGCATTCAAATTTTGTCCGTATTTTTAATTTTATTTTGAATGTCGATCTACGATTGCAGACCTGGGTCGGTATTCAAATTCCGACTTTTATTTTGAATGTTGATCTACGATCTCAGACCTGGGTCTGTATTCAATTTCTGTCCGTATTTTAGATTTTATTTTGAATGTCGATCTACGATTGCAGACCTGGGTCGTTATTCAAATTTTGACTTTTTTTTTGAATGTTGATCTCCGATCTCAGACCTGGGTCTGTATTCAATTTCTGTCCGTATTTTAGATTTTATTTTGAATGTCGATCTACGATTGCAGACCTGGGTCGGTATTCAAATTCCGACTTTTATTTTGAATGTTGATCTACGATCTCAGACCTGGGTCTGTATTCAAGTTCTGTCCGTCTTTTAACTTTTATTTTGAATGTTGATCTACGATGTCAGACCTAGATCTGCATTCAAATTTTGTCCGTATTTTTAATTTTATTTTGAATGTCGATCTACGATTGCAGACCTGGGTCGGTATTCAAATTTCGACTTTTATTTTGAATGTTGATCTACGATCTCAGACCTGGATCTGCATTCAAGTTAACTCCGTCTTTTAACTTTTATTTTGAATGTCGATCTACGATTGCAGACCTGGGTCTGTATTCAAGTTTTGTCCGTCTTTTAACTTTTATTTTGAATGTTGATCTACGATGTCAGACCTGGATCTGCATTCAAATTTTGTCCGTATTTTTAATTTTATTTTGAATGTTGATCTACGATTGCAGATCTGGGTCGGTATTCAAATTCCGACTTTTATTTTGAATGTTGATCTACGATCTCAGACCTGGGTCTGTATTCAAATTTTGTCCGTATTTTAGATTTTATTTTGAATGTCGATCTACGATCTCAGACCTGGATCTGCATTCAAATTTTGTCCGTATTTTTAATTTTATTTTGAATGTCGATCTACGATTGCAGACCTGGGTCGGTATTCAAATTTCGACTTTTATTTTGAATGTTGATCTACGATCTCAGACCTGGATCTGCATTCAAGTTAACTCCGTCTTTTAACTTTTATTTTGAATGTCGATCTACGATTGCAGACCTGGGTCTGTATTCAAGTTTTGTCCGTCTTTTAACTTTTATTTTGAATGTTGATCTACGATTGCAGACCTGGGTCTGTATTCAAGTTTTGTCCGTCTTTTAACTTTTATTTTGAATGTTGATCTACGATGTCAGACCTGGATCTGCATTCAAATTTTGTCCGTATTTTTAATTTTATTTTGAATGTCGATCTACGATTGCAGACCTGGGTCGGTATTCAAATTCCGACTTTTATTTTGAATGTTGATCTACGATCTCAGACCTGGGTCTGTATTCAATTTCTGTCCGTATTTTAGATTTTATTTTGAATGTCGATCTACGATTGCAGACCTGGGTCGTTATTCAAATTTTGACTTTTTTTTTGAATGTTGATCTCCGATCTCAGACCTGGGTCTGTATTCAATTTCTGTCCGTATTTTAGATTTTATTTTGAATGTCGATCTACGATTGCAGACCTGGGTCGTTATTCAAATTTTGACTTTTTTTTTGAATGTTGATCTCCGATTGCCGATCTCATAGCCAACTTCACGCAACTTATTTGATCATGATAACTATTATATAAACATTGCAGTTGTAGTTCAATGAATACACTTAACAGATACTGATTTCTTGGATGAAACGTGAGCTGTTCTTGTAAAAGTTTGGCATATCAGGGTTAAAGTTTCAAGATAAGTTACCATAGTATTTTCATACCTTGAAAAAAGCCAACATCGAAGATGATCAATACTTAATTCAATTAACGTTTAACATATCATATCTTAAGCTCGTATTCCACTAGCCAAAACAAGTTGTTCCAACTAATACACGTGTAGCAACCTATAGAAGTTTGTATCGCTGCGCCATCCGCCTCGCCAATATTTAGAAAGTCGTAACTACGATGATGAAAAATTGAAACAACGATGGTGAAAAGTTGGAATTACAATGATGAAAAGTTAAAACAACGATTTAGAAAAGTCGAAACTACGATGGTGAAAAGTCAAAACAACGACGGCGGAAAGCCGAAACAACGACGGCGAAAAAATGAAACAACGACGGTGAAAAGTCGAAACTACGATGGTGAAAAGACAAAATAACGATAATGAAAAGTGTAAACAACGAAACTACGGTGGTGAAAAGTCGAACTCATTTTGCGACTTTTCACCGTCGTAGTTTTTAGTTTCCACACTCGTTGTTTCGTTATTTTGACTTTTCACCATCGTTGTTTCGACTTTACCTTATGAATATGCCATATATTTTCTGTGCTTCTGAACACTTTGATTTTACAGGAGATAAAAATAGCATATGACACAGGTATACGGCATTAACTGTTAAACTTCGGTATGGTTTAAATCAAAAGACAGGCCTTGCACTAGGTACACTAATTCAAAGAAGACTATTCCTCAATAGATGGGGTTTTTTTTGGTGTTTTTATTACATGTGCCGTTACTATTAGACTTACTTGCACAAAGACTCGTGAGTAAACGCTTTTAATACAGACTTTTTTCTCAGATCGTGTTCTGAATTTGAAGCTTGAAGCGCCATTCCTCCTTCCAACAGAGCATGTGCACTTTTTGGCCAATCAGAAGTGACAATAGTATTTTCTCCGTAAAGGATTGTGTGTACATTGTCAGCACCAATAATTCGGATAGTCGGCTTACCGAATATATGTGTTTTGTAGATATTACCGTACTCTAATTGCTTTTTATCCAGAAATGTTGTACCCTGAAACACAGACACATAAACAGAGATATGTAACTGCAGATACTTCTCTGAGTTTCGGGCGGCACACCGTCAACTCCTGCTAAACTATCCAACAGACTGATATGGAGAGTTTAATATCAAGCGCCCGAGTTTGGTTGTGGTGGTAAACTTTTCTATTTTTTTCCAGTTAAAAGAAATAAAGACATTTTACAATTACAGTGTGTTTTGTGTGATTATTTCCTCATTTTTAGTCCTTTTTGAAGTAAGACACAAGAACAACTTCCTAAGATATCAATACAACAGGCGGCAGTTTGATGGACAGAGCGTTGGCCGTTCACACAAGAGGTAGCAGGTTCGATACCCAGCTGGACCTGATGTCTCTCATTATACAACAATCAGAACTGGTTCTACCGAGGAAATTGACTGAGGAGTGGTTCATATAAGCTCTGAGCTTTCATTGCAATCAAGCTAAAATAAATATGTGTAAACTAAGATATCGATATGAAATATTCTCGATAATTTGCCTGTTCAGCTTTCTACAAAGCGCTTATATTTCTTCGATGTAAAACAGTAATGTTTTTATTCAAACTAGTACACTAACTGTTTTGTTTAAAAAAGTAAATATTTCGGTGGGTAGGGGAAGAGGGAGAGGGTGTCACAAACAACGACAAAGAGTTATTAAAGAAATGCTAAAGCTGCCACCCGGAATTTCAGCAGTGTATTTATTGAATTGATATCAACCAGCCAATTCGTACAACTAACTCACTGCCTGAAACAAACAATTATACTTTTAGTAATCTAATCAATGTATTAATAATAATATTCAATTTGTAGTCTAGACATCTCAATTAACATCAACAATTAAGAAGATTTTTAAAATGACAAAAATGAATAAAATTAATGACTTTATGCTATGGAATGGTGCAAAGAATCGGAAGAAAATTCACGAAATAAAGACGAAACCCGTCTCTTTAAAGAGATGAAACAAGGTTGATATCAAGTCGTCATGAATAACCTGTATTATTTGTAAATTGCACCGCTACATACCATTTTTGTCTCCACTGAGCACAAATCGCCGTTGCACTTTTTTTTTTTTAAAAAAGTTTGCTTGCCGTCACTTGATATCATCGGAGGTTCGTCTCTTTGAGGACAGTGTTCATCTTTGTTTTGTGATTTTTCATGAAATATTAAAGAAGTTATCTGCAAAAATGTTACATGAAGCTTGCACTTTTCCTTCAATGTTTCGCACCACTCCATAGCATAAAGTCACGTAGTTTCGCCACCGTGTAGTTGAATGTTTACCTGCATGAGTAACGTTAGTGATTCTCCTACAATCGGAAGTCCATAGTGACCCGGTGGTAAGGGTGATGTGCACCGCCGATCTCTTTGATTCGAAATATATATATGCCACAAAGTTAGACTGACCAAAAACAGAATTACAGGATAAAACAATGAGTGAAGCATGTATACTCCTACAGTGATAACACTCATCATGGCACAATGTTATATCTGCTAACTACAAACCTTGATTAGTTAACTTTTCATTTTAAAGACACCGGGAAGGGATTCAGTGGAATGTTTTGTCACGTGATGAAAACGGAGAACCCGCATTATGGTATATATAATTAAAACCAAAGCTTCAGTTATTTTAATATAAAAAAACATACTTGCTCTGATTGATTAGTAGAGGCAGTAATGTGGGTCCTTTCTTACAAAAACAGTCGTGTACCACAAACAAATTGATCATAATCTAGCTTTAAATGTTAGATTGATTTATAGTCTTAAATTCAGATAATATTTTTTTGGAATGGGGTTAACGCCATTTTCGACACATTTCAGGTTATATAAGGGATATCCATTTTTTTTGGTGGAGGAAGAACTTAGAATTATTCTAAGAAGAACCACCGTCCTTCTGCAAGTAAATGGCAAACTTTCTAACATAACGTGTTTTGGAGCCAGTAGGCCTTGAACCTACGACCATGACAGTGAGAGGTACGTGATATTGAGACGGCGACTTAGACCACTCGGTCACGGCGTACTCTTTCAGATGATATGCCAGCATACAAGACAACGTTTACATGTATGTCCAATGGAATATTAGAGTTATGGTTATTCAGCTTGCATTCTTTTCTTTAAACTTTCTCATATGTCATAGGGCTTATTCTGATAATCTTATTCTATTTTAACGAATAACTGAGTTTTATCTCGTATTAAATCATGCATTGTTTAATCTATATTACCAGAACTGTTTATTGCACACAATCATAATTGCGTTATTTGATTTATATTGCCAGAACTGTTTATTGCACACAATCATAATTGCGTTATTTGATTTATATTGCCAGAACTGCTTATTGCACATAATCATAATGGCACGTTATTGTATTTATATTATTAGAACTGTTTGTTGCACATAATCATAATGGCACGTTATTGTATTTATATTATTAGAACTGTTTGTTGCACATAATCATAATCACATGTTATGTGATTTTCAACAATCAGTTGTCATTTGCTGTGTAATATTTATTTACTAAAATCATGTGTTATACAGGCGATCAAACTTTGTGAGGGTTCTTCCTAACCAAATGGTCTAATTACCACATAGATCTCATCGCTGAGGCAATGTGTCCGAATCGTGAAAATGGTGTTGTAATATCAATCATTTCAGGGCTTGAATCGTGAAAAAAACATATTTCTACGAGATGCTATCCATTATATGTACAGCAAACCGTGTTTTGATTTCTTCCATCTGTGCAAACACTGCCACAATTAAGTAATTACCATCTGCCTTGCATTTGGTTGCATATTCTTCTAGCGTATAATATCGGTACAAAATATGTATTAACCGGGCCAGGTATATATATATACATATACACACACCACACGGGGGTTATATTGAGATGATATCTCAAATAAATGAGATATTCCAAACTGACTGTCTGCAGACTGGAATCTAAGAGTAAACATGTGAATGAAAATCTTACTTAGCACCACGTTTGTCACTTTAAAACGTTTAATAAATACGTATTGAATAGTTTGTGACCTCAAGTACATACTATTATACACTGTGGTATCACTTTTAAGATGTTTAAACTTATTTATTTTAATTTTACTAAGACAAATCACCCACGAAGTCTTCCTGGGTAGAACCAGTACCAAGCATATGCGGAAAAGGTGTCTTGCTCGAGGATCCTTGGTTCGGTGCTCTACCACTGGACCATGCGCTCCAGTTTAAAGATGTGTGTTTGGAATATGTATGATGTATACTGTGATGTGAGATACAACTCTGTGATGCTTGTTATGATGATTTTAATGTATAGTGTATACTGATGTGTGTATACATATATATATGTGCATACATGCTTGTACGCACGCGTGCGTGTGTGGGTGTGTGTGTGTGTGCATACATGCGTGTGTCTATGTCTGTCTGTGTCCGTGTATATGTATGTGTATGTGTATCTGTGTATCTGTGAATGTGTATTTGGATGTGTGTCTGTGTGTGTGTGTATCTATGTCTATGTGTCTGTATCTATGTGTCTATGTGTATGTGTGTCTGTATCTCTGTGTGTCTGTGTCTCTGTGTCTGTGTGCCTGTTACGGTTTGTGTTTGTGTCTGTATCTATGCGTGTCTGTGTGTCTGTGTGTCAGTGTGTCTGTGTGCCTGTGTGCCTAAGTGTCTATGTGTTTTTGTCTGTATGATTTTGTCTGTGTGTCTGTGTATCTATGTCTGTATACCTGTGTCTGTGTATATGTGTGTCTGTGTATATGTGTGTCTGTGTATGTGTGTCTGTATCTGTGTATATGTGTGTCTGTGTATGTGTGTATGTGTCTGTGTTTGTGTGTCTGTATCTGTGTGTATGTGTGTCTGTGACTTTCTGCCCAATGATACTGATGTCTGTGCGGGTATCATACCACGGTGTTTATGTTAAACTTGAGAATTGGATATGGTACCGCTTAGTTTAAATATGTTTTTCATTAAATTTGCAACAAAATACAATCTGGAAAGGGATCGAAACGAAAGCACAGCTTAAAATAATGTGTCATACAGCTGTCATCGCCGTGAATGAAATATTGTTTACATAAAACAAAGACTTAAGAAAATACCACATGTAATCGAGATCTAAGGGGCCCGCATGGCAGTTTCTAATTTATAGATAAACAATACAAGTACTGTGACTTCACTGAATCTTCATTATCCAACAAATTTCTTTATTTGTCCTGTATATAGCGTATGAGTAGTTATAAATCCTGCAAGTTCCTGGACTACTAGGCGGAGAGACTAAAAGTCTTAAAATCACACATATGGATCCTTATTCCAGATGTGTTGCATGTAAAACCATAGTATATAAGTCATGGATGACACCAATGCTATTGCGTTGGTTGCTGTCATGGTCTTAATTGTGTCCTTGATTTGTATTGTAGCTAGGCGCTGTCGCCATAATGGTCTGTACATTTATATCTAGTTGTTCACTAATAATTATCTTCATATTATATATATAATTGCGGTATAAAGGAATCCTCGAGAGGTTAATTATGTCGCTTGTATTTTTTTATTCTCGTCTTGTCGCATCGACAACACGAGAAATAAGTAAATGCAAGTTGTCGCGGTTTCAGTTAAAGTGGTCCGAAGATGATTCCGTACAATTTGAAATATGTGACAATGTGGATGTCATATATACCGCCTTATCACTCTTCTTCAATCTTGATACATAAACACAAATCTTCTAACGTTTATTCGTAACAAATTTGCTTACGCTATATATACTAGTGGGAATAATACTAATTACTTCAACAATGCGGTAATTATAGACATCAATTAACCAAGAACATATCGTCACGAACGATCATAAATATAATACATTATGATCCACTCAGCTGGTGGAGGATGCATATTATATCTGAAGTGTTCTCTTCACCGTGTTCATAGTAGTAACAAAACATTAAGAGAAAGAGAGAGAGAAAGAGAGAGAGAGAGAGAGAGAGAGAGAGAGAGAGAGACAGACAGACAGACAGACAGACAGGCAGGCAGGCAGGCAGGCAGGCAGGCAGGCAGGCAGGCAGGCAGGCAGGCAGGCAGGCAGGCAGACAGACAGACAGACAGACAGACAGACAGACAGACAGACAGACAGACAGACAGACAGACAGACAGACTAAATTCCTTATGGTAAAAGTGATACAGTTTCAGGGCGTAACAATTTTGGAATTTTACTATATAACACATTGCAAAATTGTTGACTGTTTCAAAATGTGTGCTTTTATCTCGTCTTATTTATCTCCCTTTCTTCATATGCAATTGGACTACCTCAGCGAAGTTCGTATAACAACATGTATGATGGAAATTTGAGTGAGTGTGCGGTTAAGATAAATAAAATTTCTCAAATTAATTTAATGGTACACATATGTTATTAAAAATGTACTGTTTTTTTTATAAATTATTTTCACAATAACAAGATTAATAAATAAATTGCTCAAACTTCAATGATGACGCTATTTGAGCCAAACGTTAAGCGAACTTAAATGGATCCCATTGACTTTTAACAATACATTTTTAAACTCATTATGATGCGTGCATGGCGTGCTATTTTATCGATATATTCACAGTCGTATTTTCTCGACAAAATTCGTCATTCTACGGACATCGACGAGATTGCATGTTTGAAATGGGGGTAAATATAATGAGGTTAGGGTCAAACTAATTGAACAGTCAACATTTTGGAAACGCATTTCATAGTAAATTATCGAATATACTATTTCCCTTTTCATTATCTAACTTCCAACTTTAACTTCTTGTTTTATTATCTCCGTTATAACCTTCGATTATCGTGTTTATCTTATTGTGATGATTGTTAAATCAGTGACTTTATTACTTTTGAAATATCTAAAAGGGACATACATGAATGACAAAAGGCAATTTGGAATATCAAATTGTTATATTTGGAGATATTTGGAATATTATACGCGGTAATTTGTGTAAAGGTTGATTTCATGCATTGACATAAGTAAAATCGAATTCCACATTGTCGGGTGGATTGTGAACATTTGAAATAATTATATTTTATATTTTGGATTACTGGGGCCGATTTCACTAAACATCTCCAACTGAGATATTCCTAGACTAAAAAATCTCGATTTCTCTAGATCATTCATCGAAGTCGTTACACACAAAATGACCACACAGAATGAAAGTCGGGACATATCTTAACCCTTTACTCCATAGATAGCCTTTGGACACCTCTAATATAGACGCCTTTGGACACCTCTAATATAGAAGGCTTTTGAATTATTGGGTGAATTATGTTTATATTAACTGACAGAGTGGAAAACAGTGCAGTAACGAGCAATCTGAACTCTTCCTCGCTGTTTTCAAAGGCCTTCTGTGATTGGTGCGGGAAAACGCGTATCTATGGAGTAAAGGGTTAACTCATTAGTACAGGATTACATGCAATATGATCAATATAAATGAGGTTATAACATTTCAAAAATTTGAGTCGAGATGTTTTGTGAAACTGGAGCCAGATCCGTAACTTTGAATATTCAAGTACAAGAACTGACACGGAGCGCGTGGTTCAGCGGTAGAGCACCGAACCCATGCCCAGTGGGTCCGCCATGGTTATGTGTGGTGTCCTTGAACAAGACACTTTTTCGCATATGCTTAGTACTGGTTCTACCCAGGAAGACGTCGAGTGTGATTTGTTTAAGAACTTGTTTCACAATCGAAGTAAAATAATAAGTTTAAACTTACTGACACAATAGTGAAATATATGAATTATTACAAGCTAACTTATATGCAGATGTACCTACCAACGGCGTCCGCGGTGTGTATTATAACTATGTAGTGCAAGATACCGAGTCTCCGGGTGGTTTTGTGTGCCTTTTGTTTCCTTTATAATGTAACTAATTAGTTTCAGGTAGACATTATGCACACCAACAATGCCAGCCGTCAATATGCTACATATTTGTTGTAATAGACAAGAATATTGATTGGCAGATAGGAGTAACCATAACCACCCCCACGTGCTCCACTCACCGCAGGAATTCCAGAGGCACGCCAGATAACGCTTCACAACTGTATATTACATTTGTATTTGGAGCCCTCCGTGACCATTAACGCAACTCAGTCAACATCTTATAGTGCCAACCCGGGGAACCTCGGGATGACTTGGCGGAAGGAAACGTATCCTGAAGAAAGAAAAAACAAGTAGCTTAAGGTGCCGTCAAAATAATCACGTACCTCTCACAAGTTGGGTATTCAGTTCGGCCAAAACATTTTATTTGGAAAAAATGTCGTTTACTTGCTAAAAGACGGTATTTTTTTTCAATTAACACCATTTTCTCTGAAACGTTCAGTTTAATTGTGGAAAAACAATTAATAGATGAAACCTTCTTTTATATATTTATTAACTAATATATTTTCGGGACAAGCCCCTGTGACACGAAAGTAAAACGTTAACAGGGAAATAATAAAATAAAAAGTTAAAGTTTGGAAGTTAAACAATGGAAATGGGCATATAATAGTGATATTTCCAATTTTCGTTGCCATTTGACACGGAAACCAGTTATTTGACTTATTTGCTTCACCTCGACTGCGAAACAACTTGGATATCACGCTCGAAATCTTCTAAAGTAGAACCAGTACTAAGTATATGTAGATAATGTGTCTTAGCCGAGACCACTACAAATTGATTTAATGATCAACTAAATATAATGTTAGGTTGATATTGTACATTACTTGATTATATAACTCATGCTCTTCTCACATGTGTTGTAACCGCCGCCTTTACATATGTTACGGCGACGGACATGTATGTCCATATTCCGAAATAAACTATTGAATTGAATTGGCAATATCGGTATCATAATTATGCAAAATTATAACTCAAAATGCAGAATTACTGTTGACCAGTATCAGCTGTGGCTCACTCACCAACCTTTATCTAGACAGATCTAGACATATCTTATCGGCTGCTATCAAACACGCCACGTGACTATTTACTAACCGGAGAGCCCGTTGCCATCATTGATATGATCTTATGACAACCTTTTGTTAATACATTAACACCCTTCCATATTGCCACGCGAGCTGCGTGTTAAACGTCCATATCCCCCGGCATGTGAGACGCGAGTTCGATCCCCGACCGGGTCATACCAAAGACTTTGAAATTTGCTCTAGAAGCTTCTTAGTATTAAGACAATACATGTAGTTCTAGGTCTGGTCGACCATTTATAAAGTGTCTGCTGCATGTGTGTCAGCGCTTAGAACAACTGGCTCAAACAGAAATGTAAAAAAAGTTTTTAAATCATTGATGTGGCATGCCAATGATGTTACTATGTCTGAATTTTTTTTCTTCGAATATTGTTCTACTTTGTATGTTATATGTACATGTATATGCCGTGTGTTATGTATACTACCACTGGGGTACAGTTCTATATGTTTTACCTGTACTCGCTGTCTGGAGACGATATTCTACATCGAACCAACCACTACTGGTTTCAGCGGTACATGTGTAAGTAATGTACTTTGTTCAATTAATATTGGCTTCGTGACAGATTGCCACGGCATGTCTACCGACTTGAATGCATATAATATGGAGTGTTTAACTCCATCGCCAAGAAACTATTGAACCCAGTGCGTATTTGTAGACCTAATGTTTTACGTCCTCGCATTCGGTAATTTACCGTATATAATTATTTCCCTGCACTCGGTTGTATCACAATGGTACGGTGTCCAACTAGGGCCGCCGCGGCATATCTATTAAATTAAGAAAAGTCGAAAGAAAATCTAAACTATTAAATTCTTTTTCATCAGCGTAGTTTCGACTTTTCGTCATCGTAATTTCGTTCGTTCGGCTTTTCACTATCATAGTTTCGAATTTTCACCATCGTAGTTTCGTTGTTTCGACTTTACAAAACGGGAATGTACACCACGAATATATATATATGGGAGAGATAATAATAATATATATATACGTTGTTTGTCCACAAACATATGCACATTTCAGTTGAGTTGATTACTGCCTTCTTTAAACATTTAATTAATCTTCATGTAATTATATCACACGTCCAAATATAACCGTATATTATAAATGATTCACAAGTGCTCGTATTACTATAATATAAAACGTTCACACAGTATAACCGGATATTAATATTTGTATTTTGTATTTTTGAAAAGAGGCTCTTAGAACATTGTAACCGGATGCCCTGTTTTTTTTTTAGAATTGTGGCTCGAGCGATACAAAACGTACTCATAAATCCACTATTACCTGTATACTATTTGTTAGCATGCATGTTTTCGATTAATGAGGCAGTCCAACAGGCGATCATGTTAGATTAGCATACATTGATGAAGAATTTCACCTCGCTCCTATGAATGAACACATGGCATTGATATGTGTGTGATGCAAAGGAGTTGTTTCCCTCCGCCTAAAAGTCCCGAAGGAAGCGGTGCAGTAGTGCAGTGGATAGCATTGGTCATTCACGTTCGATACCCGGCTTGACACGATGCCTTTCAAAACACAACACTCAGTACTGGTTTTACCCAAGAAGCGGTTCATATAAGGTTTAAGCTGTCTTCGCAATCGTGCTATATAGATTCATATAAACTAGTCCCAGAAGCCCCCTCCCCCACCCCATTCCCCGGGGTGGCACTACATAGTGTCTTTATGGTTTAATTTTGAAGTTCTGCCACAGAACTAGTGTCAAGTGTCCAAAAGCCTATATACGGTATAAAAATAAGGTAGATCCGTCAGTACCGAGTCTATCTTGTGGTAGATTGGTTTTGAAAATATATTGTTGAATACCGCCATAGACAAAATGTTATATTTAAATCTATTGGCTCTTTCGGTCTTTGGGATGTATGTGATATATCGTATCTGTGAGATTCTTTGAGATTTTATATAATGTGACAGACTTTTAAAAATATCATTTCTACGACATTCCCAAGACCAATAATTTCAAATACACACATGCCATGATGCATTTATATAGCCAAGATGCTTTAAAATCTGACTTATCACAATACACAGGTCTGCTCCAGCAGAGATTTGAGATTTATGACACAGCCTGTCAGTTAACAACTTTAAAGTGTCAAGGCCTTGTGCTAGCCAGATGTACTGGACGGAGAAACAACTGACCAGTCAAGCATTAAATTAACATTTTATACAGTATGCAAATACATAACAGCGGGTGGCTTCTGTCAAATGGGATAATTACTATTTGCCCATATAATTGTAGCATTACAATTTATAATATAAGTAATGATTAAAAAAACGTGTAATGAGGATTAACATATTTATCGCATCATGGTTGAAATTGTTACTTCTTCAAATCATTAAAAAAACCTTTACGCCTTAATCAGAGACATAAACACATGTCTCTATTTCTGGGGAAAGCCTTGGGTCTAGGTGGATCGGGTCAGGTCGGGGCGGGCGATAGTTGTGCGTTCTTGTTCAACTGAGGGTGTTGTCGTCGTTGGTTGTTGCTATGGCTGTCTGTCCTGTTGATAGCTATGCTGCTGTGATTCATATGGTCTTGAAGATTCACAGATGCATTAGTACCCCACTGTTCAGGTGCGACATATCTGGTGACCCCCCCCCCCCCCACACACACACCTCCCCCAACCCACCCCGGGACGTTGATTCGTCAATCTGTGCTGGATAATTGGGTAGCGCGGGCTGGGCAGTTACCCCTTGGTCCGTGGATCTTAGATACATCTAGGCGCAGTGAGCTTTTGTTAATCACGAGATGTGTTAAAATACTTTATGATATAGATCGTAATAGTCAGCTTCTAAAACAAAAACGGTCTGTTTTTTTATTTATGTTATTACAATTTTGAGCTGTGTCGTTATCAAATATAAAAAATTTTTGTTATTTAAACTTATTTATTTTACTTCGATTGTGAAACAAGTTCTTACAACTTAGACAAATCACGCTCGAAGTCTTCCTGGGTAGTACCAGTACAAAGCATATGCGGAAAAAGTGCCTTGCTCAAGGACACCACACATCAAATATAACATATTACTACATGACAAGAAATAAAATATTGCTTCATAGCCAGTATGTAAACTGCAAATATATATATATATATATATCTGGTGTGTTAGTTGTTTTAAGTGCTTACATGTGAGCTTTACTTACACATCTGTTTCATCTTTCTTGGTTTTGTGATATTTCTATTACATATATTAACATTTACATTAATGTTAGATAAGCGCAGCGGTGGTCTAGTGGTAGAGTGTCCGCTTCGCATGCGGAAGGTCTTGGATTTGATCCCCAGTTGGGCAATACCAAAGACTTTAACAATGACAATAGCATCTTCTTCGCCTAGTGCTCAGCATTTAGAGGATAGATCTATGTCTGTTCTACCCGGTGTCAACATAATGTGACTGGGTGGGATACATGCCACGTGTATGCGGCATGATATTCCATTGTGATAGCGCCTTGAATACTGTCTCAAGTAGACACGCGATATAACTAAAAAATTGTTGAAAGCAACACTAAACACCATACAACAATAAATGTTAATGTTAAATATATAACTAAATGTAAATGAAAATTTATTCTTGGTGTCATGGTTTTGTTTTATAACATTTAAAATAATACATTAGTGTACAATCCAGGACTGAGTTGTTCAAAGCTCGATTAACTTTAAGACACTGACATGTAAAATATTTTTTAAAATTAAAAATTTACGAATAAAATAAAGTCTATAAAAGAGATGACTACCAGTTAACCAAAACGCATACACTCCAATGTAAATATACTCAGCAAAATAAGTTAAGAACCATGTAAATAATTTCCCATATATGTTCCATTGAAATTGTACATGTATAGTTTTTAAAAAAAAAACAGGTTTAGAGCGGCCCCTGATACTTAATGCCAAAAATATGCTATAACAAGTATGGGCAATACATTCAAAAACAATATCAACCAAAAATATATATTTAAGTTACATTATACAAATATACGCATGTTTTGAAAATAACATTTTACCCTAAAATTAATAGGTTATAAGATTTTGTATTTTTCTTTGAAAGTTCTTATTTATCACTTTAAGATTTAACCTTGTTCTTTCAACATCAAACCTAATTTTAAAAACTGTTTTCTAAACACCCTATTAAACTGGACTATCATCCGACATTCAAAAATCTCCAAAAATAAAACTTATACATTTTGGTGAAAAATATCGGGCTTGCTGTTTTAAACTCCTCTAAACCGTACATCTAACATCGGGTTATTTTCATATTTAAATATTTATTGACCATATAATCAATTTATTATCCAAGTACAAGAAAACTATTTTTTGGGTTATATATACACGCCATTTACATTGTTTTGTTTAATGATGTCACTACGACGAATTGTGGTCGTCAATAATTATCCACTTCTTGTGTGTGTACATATATGTTTATTTCATTACACGCAATGGCGTCATGTGTGAATCATCAAACTTCGTCTTTTGTGTAAAAAAATCTAACATTTTTATATTTTGGCACCACACGTGTGTCGTATTATAAATATTGAATAAAGAGGTTCCTTTTCTCCTTAACATATTTCGATTGATTTACATTACAACTTACAAGAGTGGTAAACTACGTGTTATGTATTTACCTACATTACAACTTACAAGAGTAGTAAACTACGTGTTATGTTTTTACCTAGATTACAACAAACAAGAGTAGTAAATTACGTGTTATGTATTTACCTACATTACAACCAACAAGAGTAGTAAACTACGTGTTATGTATTTACCTACATTACAACCAACAACGTGTTATGTATTTACCTACATTACAACCAACAAGAGTAGTAAACTACGTGTTATGTATTTATTCTTTAAAGGGAGGATATCAGGATTTTTCAATTATTTAAAGTTGGCTAAACGATGGACTTGTATATATACATGTGCATATATCCTTAGCTAAACACATTTCCACCAAATTTATCAACCGTTTATATACTCATGGATACCGTATTGCCAAAAGGATATCTATATAAACATGCTAAAAATGATAAATTGAAATAGGTTTTCCTACCTTGGGTTACGCGCCTATGTTAGTCAAATGCAGATTTCCTGCTTAAACTTGCAACATATTTATAAGACAAGTGATTTCATTTTGATTTCAACTTGATCCGTCATATAGGTTTACACGTGGTAAAATTTGTTTCATCTTAGAAAGGGTCCGACTGACGATGGAACGTATTTAAGTAGTGTCTATTTTTAGAATGGGGATTTTGTTTACCACCCCGATTGAAAAATCGATTTTGTCACGTTTTGGTAAATTTGATATACTTAACCATTCGAATTTTGTTTAATGCTTTTTATCCAATTTAAAATATTTTTAATACATTTATGGTTTTTTTTCTGATATACTCGCTTTAAAAGACGCATTAATACCAACTTCTGCACTACTTCCATGCTTATTATATCTCACAACTGCATTATTCCACGAATATAACACATTCTAAGTATACTTACTAGAGTAAGTGAAATATACTGAACGGAACAGCTAACCCGCCACTTTTGTAGTTCCACTATCTTCGTCAAAATATGGAATAGCGTAATTAAAGCTTGTACATTACAGTAACTGACAATTAAGCATTTTTACATAGCCGAAAAGTCTTTCTTATTCATGTCCACATTTCAAAAATATGACGTTTTGAGAAAATACATAAAATGCTAGCTAAATACATAAAATGCTAGCTAAAAACATAAAATGCTTGCTAGCTAAATACATAAAATACATAAAATGCTAGCTAAATACATAAAATGTCAGGTGACGGGTTAGCTGTTCAATTCAGTATATATGATTGTTTTAATTCTAATCAGAGACATGAACAATTAAGTCAGTGCTTTTAAGTATTCGTGTACTGCGTACGAAACGATCATGTCCTTTACGAGTTTTTGATTCAATGGCCGTGAATTGTAGTGTTGTAAAGTGACTGACAACAGCCAAGTGTTTTATACACCCGCGTCGGGCCTGAAAAAAAACATTATTCTCAAATTACGTGTGGCTGTTGTTTAAGTACATATTTATTATATATTAAACCTTTTTGTACACACGCGGCAACATGCGTAGAGATAATATGTATGTCATATCTCATTCATGTCGTGTATTCCTGAATGAAGCCTACCGCTAATGTTGAACATAGTTTTACTTGTGTAACATTCAACATGGCACAAAAACACTGTACAGGTGCTTATGCTAAATTCCCAAAACATTCGAGCAAATCGGTGCATAAACTTACACATTTGATCTCCCTTAAAATCAGTTGTACTACAGGTACTGCAGTTGTTATTTATAGAACTTATTATATCTTAAAATGTTCCCCTGCATAGAACTCATGTTTGTTTGGTGTTAAAGCTGAAGAAAAAAAGCAACTCTTTGAGTGTTGTTTTTTTCGGAGTAAGTCTGCGATATGAAACAGACTATAGTAAACAAACATATGCTGCAAAATGATATTCAACATGGCTGCCCCCATACCTGCCATTATAACCGACCATATGCTAGAAATTGCACCATGTTGTAATAATGCAGAAATTACGAGAACAGCAGCCGCGGCCTACTACCCATGTGGTAAATCAAGATAAATGAAGGAGATTAGCAATTCAGCTTTTCATAACTCGAGCCATCCGGTGCTTCCCATTATCAGGATTCCCCTGCTGCGCCCCACCATGTTATACCCCGCAGAGACCTGCCTTGTCCTATAAGGTAAATGTAGATAGCGCTATGCCGCCTTCTCGGGAACCGAAACTAATGACGTCACAGGCGCGGAGTACTCACAATAAAATTGATGGTAGATTTTCACTTTCGTAGCTCGCTTCGTGTAGTCCGGTCGTGATTAAGTTGTCTTTGGCTGCCAGGATACGATATTGTCTATCATTTTTCAGGCTTTTAGGTTAACAGTAGAAAAGGTAGGAATCATTTCTTATTATCTTTGACAAGTTATTGATATTTTTCAACATACATAGAAAGAAACTTTGTTGAAAATAATGGAATATTTGTTTTATAAATCTTCTGCATGTGTTACAAGTTTGAAAGGTGTGACTATGAAATCATATCGATGAAATAAGTTTACTGACATTTCTGTGTAGACATTATTGCATATATGTATTTCATATGTTTTATGTTTAATGATGTTTTCTACTATTATCTTGAACTTGGTAGATCTAGCATTTCGATATATTTTTTAGATTACTGTAGACCTACAGTAGGCCACAATCGATACATTTACAATAACGATGGATTTATCTCTTATTTGACTGATTTTTATATTCCTTACTGAACGGACATTTAATTAATTTTACACGCTGAAGTTAAGGTATATGAAAGTTACTCGAATACTGCCGTAAATAAACGACTGTAGTTCTATCATTACTTGGCACTGTTTGGATAGTCCTGTCAAAACAGATACATTGCTGATTAGGTCAGTTACCATTTTTCATGTAAAGAATCTTTTCTTCGGTATTTGTGTGCTTCAATGTCCATTTTTTTCTACTGATATCAATTTGCCAAATTAATTCAAAATGGCGGTTATGTATATATTTATGTCGATGCATTGTGGGAGTCTATAGTCCCGGAAGCTGTCTGAAGCCTGAGTAGGGCTGCATTTATCACATTTCTATTGTTTTACTGATATGAACGCGGTATCCGTTATTAATTGTGGCAAGTGACAAGAGGAAAATCAAAAGTTATAGCATTTTATTTATAATGACAACTGGACTTTAATCTCTTTTTCTTGTAAATGACATAAAATTGGTTTAAATGTAACGTGATTTAATAGTTTTATCAGAACGTTTACTTTATAAGAGTTACTGTTAACTTTTAATGGATCGGTTTGGAAAAGTGTATTTATTGTTATTTTTAATTATTGCTAACAAAGTCAATATATGTATACCATTGTATCTTCTATGGCATATTGGGTCTACGGTTATCTGTATGACACAATATTGCAATTAATATTGTACATGATAATTGTTGCACCTCACACTGCTTTTATTGAATAATGGTTCGTGTAATATGTAACATAAAAAGTAGCTTATGTACCACACACATTGCTAAATAGAACATTACTCACTCAGTGCAACAATGGTATCGTATTGCACGGAATCTATTTTTAGTAACAGAACATTCAGAACGAGTCAAACGCGCCAGAGCATTTTTATGCACGCGTATGTATAACATATCGCGTAACAAATCGTTGTGTGTGTGGGAGTGAGGGGGGAGGGTGGGGTGCATAATGCCGGGATAGAAAAAATAATTAGGTGCATACAAGCGGAGACAGTCGCATATTAACATATCGTCTAATAAACCTGTCACTGATCAAAACGAGTCTACGTAATTTAGCTAGACGAAACAAATAATTAAATGAATTTATTCTAGAAATAATTATATAACGAATAAAAAGGTTATTGGGGAAGATTAAAAAAAATACACTTTCATAATTTATAATTATAGTTGGACCTTTTTGTTGACGTTTCTTAACAATATTAAAAAACAACAAATATGATTCATTTGTTTTACAATCGGGTCAATGTTTTTATGATAGTTTTAGATTGAATATTTTTAAACATTAAAAACACCTGTTTTTATTTTAAAGGCTTTTTGACGGTAAAATGACATTTTATAAACGTATTCAGAACATAATGATTATGCTCGCAGGCGCACACACAATATTGCACGTCCGTACTTTTTGTTCACATATTGGCACACTGTCTTCAAAAATAGAAAAAATACACACATCATGATCGACACAATGTATGTTCTGTTAGTTTCAGTGAAACACGGACACAATGTTTGTAGTTTTAGTTTAAATAACATTTTGAGTTTTGACACATTGCTGTAATGCTAGTTAATATTTGTTTGTAACACAGTCAATACACGACGTTTGTACTGTTAGTTTTAAAAACAGTTTAACACACTGAATACTTGTAATGTAAGTTTCGGTAACAAAGTTGTACAATATCAGTAATGTTAGTTGGAACAGTCTCTGTACTAATGTACTATTGATAATAGTACATCGACATACAACTCGGTTTGCTGTCATTTCAAAATGAAGTTTGACACAAATGTATGTACTGCTAGTTTAAAACACAGTTAAACATGATTTCCTTAATGAAAGTAGGAAAACACCACATCGGCGCAATATCTGTATTGTTAGAATTTAACACTGAATGACACAATGTTAACACTTCGGCACTGTACTTGTACGTGCACTGTACGTGTTTTGTAAGCACTGCCGTACGATACTGTACCGTTAGCTAAAATAACATATTAAGGCACACTCTGTGTTGTTAGTTTAATCAACACATCGACATAGTAGATGTATCGCTAGCTTAAACAACACAGTGACACACAGTTTATGCAATGTAAGTTTCAATAAAACATCAACATAATATATGTACTGTTTGTTTAAACAACACACCGATACAGTATGCGTACTGATAGTTTAATCAGCTAATCGATACAATACACAAGTACTGTTTAAACAATATGTGTATTATGTACTGTACGTTTAAACAACACATCGACACAGTACGTGTATTATGTACTGTACGTTTAAACAACACATCGACACAGTATGTGTATTATGTACTGTACGTTTAAACAACACATCGACACAGTATGTGTATTATGTACTGTACGTTTAAACAACACATCGACACAATTTATTAATTGTTAGTTTGACACACTGTTTCACTCGTAAGTATGATAACAAATAACTCAAAATATCTGTATTTTATTCAAATAACATTTTGACACAGTGTCTTAACTTTGTACTGAAGTTTGACACAATGTTTGTTAAATACCACATATACACAATGTCTCTACTGTTAGTTTGAATCTCCACGTGCAATCACGTGACAACTCCAGCGTGTTCTGTTACCGTCTGTCTCGCGTTTAGACATAGATGTAAAATGTCATAATAATGAAAATAAATAATCATATTTTCCATACTTTTTAAATTCATAAATATGCATTTACTGCTTTTGCATGTGCAAACAATATTTGTTATTTTAACAATGAAAAACTGAGCTGTTTTGTTCTATTTATTGATTGGAACTTATACATGTATATATAGACCGGAAAAAATCATATAAAAGCATAAAATTAAATATTGTGTTCAGTAAAATAAAAGTTACACTCTGTAGAAGTGACAGTAATGATGTCATATAAAAGCATAAAATTAAATATTTTGGTCAGTAAAATAAAAGTTACACTCTGTAGAAGTGACAGTAATGATGTCAACTTTCCAAAGAAAACTGTCTACTTTATCAACTCTACAAATTTTAGTATGTTAGCATTTTTCCACAAGTACTTTCTAATGCCATGATATAAGGACATTCTAACTAAGAGTGAAATTCATCTTTCAGTGCATTACATATTTTACATTTCCTTTCTTGGAAAAATATTTTAACAGAGTACAATTATTAGTTCTATACCAATTGTTAATAACCACACGTGGTTCCCGTACTGATATAGTTACAGGTTTTGTACTGTATTACAATAAGTGATATCAGTTTAACACGAAATTCTGTACTGTTGGTTTAACTACCGTATTTACACACTGTCTGTAAAATATTGTATTTTCTGTAAAATATCGTATTGACATGGTGACTGTCCCAGGGGTGGGGTAGCGGGGAGTCACTTGACCTAAAATGGGTACATATGTGCCATGTAAACTTCAAAACATATGTCCAAGCTCTCCATTGCAGCGTAAAATTTGGTGGTCTAATCACAAACATTCAAACAAATTATGTAGGGGTCAAAACCTCGGAATGAACAAGGGGTCAAAAATCTTCATACATTATGTGTCCAAAAAAGGAGTCAAAGCTCTACATCGCATTATGCAAAAGAAATAGGGGTAAAAACTCTACATCATACGTTCAAAAAATGGGTCAAAACGGTGGCACATATATACTAACCAAGATATAGGGAGTCCCCCCCCCCCCCCCCTCCATCGGGGGTGACTGTACCGTTAGTTTAAATCAAGAAGACAATAACATAATGAAACATGTCCCACTTGCCCATTTGCTGTCTCGCTATAACTGCACTAAGAAAAAAAACTATTCACATATTTGGTGGTATGCTCATTTTGTCTATAAAATGACTGCAATGGCAAATTGGATAGAGGGAATGAAAATTCGTAAAAGCATATAATATAACCAGTGACTTTATTACATTGTTTATGTGTCTCTGATATAACAATATGGCATGGCAGGTTTTTAAACAGGAATGCAAACTGTATACCGCTATATTTCCATGGATTGACATGTAATAGATTACGCACGTGATCGGAAAGGCCTTATTTTCTTATCAGAACAACCAAGCACGTGTTACCGCTGTCCACACAACATGGCGTTAGTTAGTAAGACAGTAACATAATTAGTGTCACGTGGCCTGTTCCACACGATGTGTGTTGGTATGTGCAAGTTCTATAGAAGTCACGTGATATTGGGCCGGTTTACTGTCCAGCCAGTTTCACGTTTACCAATGGTCGTATATAAACAGTCATGTAAGGTTGAAAATTAAAAGAAAACTTATTTTTTATCAGTGTTTTTTTTGTATTAAAAGTACTTGTACTTTAATATAAGCCTTTCCGACAAATACCGTGCGTAAATGTAAACATATAAACAATAACTAAATAATTGGGGAAACTTTAGAATCAGAAAACACACAAACACATACCAAACACACACATATCAGAGACATATAAACATATGTAAGTCACTGCACATATACATATATACACACATATATATATATAAGCTACATATGCTACTATAATTGTATTCTTATTCAATAAGTAGTATTTTTGATCCGCGTGTTAACCCTGTTGGCCTCAATATACACACAGTAAGATAAACACATGTCAGCTATATGTTTGCGTATCGCGGTATGTTGCATCGCGTAACGTTGGCAACGGAAGGTATTGCCTAGTTACTAACAGTTCCAGGTGTATATTCTATTATCTATAGTCTGTTCTCAGATATACCTGTGCCAGTTATGATATTGCTGACAAACCGGTATAATTGACTACACGACTTGTGGTAATAACAATCAGCGATACCTAACTACACAACATCTGGTAATAACAAACACTGTTATTATTATAAAAACTTCATTATAAATTAAATATAACATCAACAGTTACTACTATTACATCACTATGTAATTAACTTGCATAATATGATGCTTGCTCCCGTGTTGTTGGGGTTAAGAGAACAGTATGGTAACAATTCAAACCGACCAACAGTTACTATTTATCAAGTGTTTTGAGCAGCCATTTAAATATTTAAAAAAAATAATGATAATTTAGTTTTAAGCTTATTTAGTTTACTAGCCCTCTTCAGTCATACCAAAGCTCTCTGGCCACTACAAACCAACCCGAGCTCGTTCTATTATTTAGTATTGGGACACCAGAGACATGGAAATATAATAAAGCCATTTTTGGCTGACTAGTCTGGTAATATGACATTCACTTGAAGATCAGAAAACAAACAAATTATCGGAAAATAGCCAGCTTAGTAAGACGCAAATAACCTGTAAATATATTTACTTGTGAAAAAGGTTAAACATACTCAAATAGCCTGTAAATACAATAACTTGTTAAAAAGGTTAAACACGCTTAAATTGAATATAACATTTTTCATATGATGGTGCGTTCATTGTACCGGCTTCGAAAACACCGAAAAACAGATCTATATAACGTTCTAGCTTAGCTGTTCTTCCGTCTTATTTTTATCTCTTTCACTAACATTTTTTCCATTCCATCTATATGTATAAATATGCAATCGTGCAATAAATATTTTGACTGTTATGTTACACAAGACAAAAACATGAGCTGTACTAAACAGTAACTGTATAAAACAGCATGTTTCCAAGAATATAGCGAGATCATAAGATCTCTCCCACTTACACGTTTTGCAGATTTATTGGCACACATACGTATATCGCTGGGACTGTTCCAATTAATTTACCGTTTATTCTAACCCGGATCCACATGTCTTCTGCTAACGTAGAATCTTCACAACATTATGAAACAAACGCTGCTCTCGCATTTTATTCCAGGAAAACTCTAGGCGCGATGGATCAACTACGGGTGTTATTTTTACTGCTTGATTATTTTAATAACCAATAAATGTGTTTTTTTAGCCATGCTTTTAGCATACGTCATAATTGAGGAAATCTCATAATAAATTTAAAGTACCAACTATTTCAAACGATCATTTGAATGATATGCGGTAAGTGGTTCATGTATACATTATAGATGTATTTGAACCACACAAACACGTCATAGAAAATCTAACGTAGACTTGACTATGTTTCATGGCATATACTGGTAGTATAAAAGTTTATAAGCATCGCTGTGTGGGCAACATGAGCTATAGGTTGTTATTATAGCCTTGAAGCAAATAACACTGAAATGATACCCATTCTTCCAGGTTCTTTCATGCGATGTTCTATGGCATGTTATATCAAACGACTAAGGATACGGCAAATACATTATACTTAATATTGATTGCACCGTTTGTCTTTGGTGCTTACCAGAATAAAAACGTGTTCTTTATCTCACGTCAGTAACTGCCACTGAACGCGTCAGTTGAAGAACAGCGTGTCTAGTACAGAATGCCACACCAGTATACTGTAAATCGATGTGGGTCTGCTGTTGACTTAGTCACATTCTACAAAACAAAAATAAATATCGCCTCATCTCACATTTAATCACGTTAAGCACGATTAAAGCGAGCTGTAGTGTTTTGGATAGAGTGTTGGCTGCTCAAGCAAGAGGTTGCGGATTCAGTCGATCCCCAGCTCGACCCAATGCCTCTCATAAAACAACACTCGGTACTAATCACAGCTACGAGGCTGGGATAAGTGTTAGGAATATAAAATAGATAATGTGTAATGACCAAAACCCTTGAAATTAATCAGCAATTACGAAAATACCGAATAAGACGAAGACGACAAAGTGCTGTTAAATCCGTTATATGTTAATGTGCTGAACAGAACTGTGAGATGACTCGGCAAACACCGGTACGGACTGATAGTCGGTTTACAACATACTAGTTTTGGCATACTCCAAATACATTTGTTTTTGTTTATATGTTAATGTACGCTATATTGGTTATTTTTTGTTACCTCATTTCTTTGGATGATTCAACGATGATTGCAATATTATAACGAATCATTTTTGTGTATTTTCAGAACAAAGATGTCTGACGACGTAAGTCAATTTTTCTATCCTATTTTGACAAATTGCTTAAAGCAAATAAAACACTGCTTACCTGCCTATCACATAAAGAACAGTACACCGTTGATTTCAGTTTAGCGAGAAGGGTGGCGCAGTTAGATGGTGCAACACAAATTCTGAACGGGTGCACATGTTTTTTCAGTAGATATATAGTGGATTTTAATAACATATGGGAGTTTAGGGGTGGGGTGGGTAGGAGTAGATCAGCCATTGGTGTTTTATATAGGGAACAACGATGTTTAGCCTAGATAACGATGTTTAGCCTAGATATATTTAATGTAATCATACAAGGAAGCTAGAGTATGTCATTGAGATAAGTAGCATTTTATTCTGAAAACACAACATACAGGATCGATAAGCTTCAAAATGTATTAAGAAAATAACCATTCAGATGTAACCGCAGACGAACGAACCCAGCTCTCCCGGGTGGGGAGACATCAAGTTCTATATAAAGACTAGCAGACGTTGACATTGTGGTAAACCAGGTATACGGTTAACCGACGTTGCTGCGTCAACCTTGCGGCGATAACGGTGGATGGTTATTCGTTTGGAGTCACGGATATGGTCTTAGTCACCGGATTATCACTGAGTGGGCATTCAGTTTGAAATTTCACGGATTTTGGATGGAACAAACTGAATTTTTTAATGTTATGCTATTGATTATTACTTAAATAAGTAAAACATCTTGATATTTATATTTGAAAACTCAAAACGATAATGAAAGAATGATTAAAGATCATACTTTAATTTGATCAAACTTTATTAACGAATTAAAAAAAACAAAAACATTTTAGAGTTTCAATTAATTGAGTAAGAGAAATCACGATTGGTCATAGTGCAACACTTTGAATAAATCTAATATTAGAATGCTTTTGACATATCTACAGAAAGACACGAAAGAAAGGGCCACGTCAAATGTATTTACTAAACTGCCCAAGAAACTTATGCAAGAGATGAAAGAGGTATGAACTAGATAGAGTAAACACGTTTATATTTGTTTTCTAATGTAACCATTCAAATTTGTCTTCTTTTCAGAAAAGAGCTAAGGCCGCCACCTCGAGTGTGCTTACAAAATTCACACAAAATCAAATTCAGGAAATGAAAGAGGTTCGGTTTAAGAATTATCCTCCATACTGTTTCCGATTAACCCGGGCATGCGCTCTAACATTGATATGACTATATTATCGTTAAACCCTCATCACTGAGGACATTGCTTTCTAATCCTCACTTTCAATAATTGTGTTGTACAGCATGCCCGATATTTGATGATGAGACAGACGTCACCAAAGCACCGTCAAAGCCGAGCGGCAGTGTAGTGGATATAGTGTTTGCTTCTTACAACCGCCAGAGGTCGTGGGTTTGATCCCAAACTCGACCTGATTTGTCACTAAAAACAACACTCAAAACTGGTTCTACCCAGGAAACGGACTCTAGAGCGGTACATATAAGCACAAAGCTTACTTCGCAATCAAACTAAGATGAATTACTATATATATATACTAATGCACCGTCACATCGACTAATTCACAGCCCATTGTTGTGTTTGCATGAACTTTTCACTCTCTTAACACTTTGTTTTAATGGAATATTAATTACTTCTCGTACAAAGTTACGTATATGTATCTGCACTTAACATGACATTGTGTTCTAATATTTTAAGCTTCAGCTAGTTTGTCTAACGATTGGCTATTTCCAGAGATGAGCTTAATACTTTCGGCCAAAGACAGCTGGATATTTACCAACAATCACAGTATAATCTTAACAGATTTACTGTGTACATACTGTTTCTTTAAATTTTATTATGTGTTATTATTTTTTCAAAATCTCACACCTGTTTGCTGTGGTTTTTAACACACATTTTAATACTATTTACAATCATTCCGGGGATATGGATGGGAAATCAGGCAAAGAGAATGCAGCATGTGTCAAATTTTAACTTTCAGATATTCCTCGCTGCCTGTATGTCTCGTATCTGTACAGCCGGTTATCACTTTCTTGTAAATTTAGGGACACACAAAAGAATGTAATGATTTGATAGGGTTGTTTGATATATATATAAAACAATTGATGGAGAAGCATATAGGCCGGGATAGGTGCTGTGGGGTCCCATCCAAATCCCATGATTGAATATTGTGTTTTGCTTGGTGATATGGAGTTGCGCTCTAGATTGGAAATATCTGGACATTCTCGGTCATAAATGAAATCGCTATATGGCAAGGCGATTAGCCATGTGACTTTTAAGAATATAAGCTGAATTCATGTAGCTATGAAAAGACCGGTATTTCTATTTGTAAAACAAAATAACACCAAACATATTTCTTATCTCCAATGGCTACATTTAACATCAAATCATTTGTTATTTTAAGTACCAATGGCGATTGTGATCATTTTCGGTTTTAAACACCAACTAGATCTTCGCGTTCTTTTTTTAAATGTTGTATCAACAATGCAGATGAGCCTGAAAATGTTTAACACGGCAGTTTCTGAAATATTATTTAGACGTGTGAAAAAAACACAGAAAATGCACATTTTTCTCTTATTTATATTATTGTTTATGCCAAATGCATTATCAGTGCTTTGCTCTTGAGCACTTTGGTTTTTATTTCCCCGTCAAACATGTCTAATAGATTTCAAAATGTGTTTTCGCTATCATTTAACGATGTCTGTTTGATAAAAAATCTAACATTAATCTGCGTTTTTTTTCTAGATAACTGAAAGTTTTGCAATACCATCTTGTTTTGCATTGCATGCAGTGCCAATACGGCCAGACATCCTAACTAATGTTGTTACGGATTGTGCCTTAATGATCATCAGTAACAAACAAAGTTGATTCACAAAAGATGTACATTTTTTTAATGTTAACGGAACATGGAAATGACAATGCTTCTCTGGACCAATTATATCAGTTGCACTTCATTAGATACTTATACATTCAAACCTGTATAAGCGACCACCTCTATTAAACAGACACAGTTGTTAACTCCAAATTAAAAGCATTCAGAGCAAATAAACATGTATTAAGCAACAACCTGTCTTAAAAGGCCACTCTTTCTTACTCCCTTGACTGGCTGCTTAAGACAGTTTTGGATATATATTGCTTTATTTTAAATTTGCATTTCTTTAGTTTTGTAACTATTAAACAAATCAATTTATTTTCAATAGAACAATGCATATATGTCATATACATATTCATATTGAAATGTTTAGATCGGAGGAATGCACGCTGCACTATATGGATTTTGCGACTAATCTGTAAAGTAACCAACATGTTATATCACTGCTTTATTTTAGCCTGTATGTTATGAATGAATCAGTAATTAATTACATAGAACATAATTGTGTTCTTATTGTAAACATTTGTTCACATTTAAAATCTATAACTTATTAATGCATTTTATACAGTTTTGTAAAAGTAGAATAGGTGTTGTTCTTTAAAAAAATAGGGAAAAAAATGACAATATATATACCTTTGAATAGTCACAGAGAACATGTAAATTGCCTAGTTGCTAATAATATATATGTAAACAATTCCTCCTAGTTCACAATAATGTAAACATTTAATAGTTATCACGTTATGTAAAACATTCCTAGATACTGACATATGTAAACATTTCCTAGTAATTTGTATTTGTACTTGTAAACATTTTCTCTTTACTAGTATATGTAAACATTACCTAGTTACTAGCATATGTAAAAAATCAAAGTTACTAGGATATGTTAACGTATGTTAAGTACCACGCGTGTTAAGTATCACGTTGGGCACAGCGTTGTACTTTTAACATTACAGTGAATAATTATCTTATATACTTTTCTATAGGCTTTCACAATGATCGACCAAAACAGAGACGGCCTTATTGATGTCAGTGATCTTAAAGAAATGTATTCAAATTTAGGTAAGCTTCCTGCTTTTTCTGTACTCATTTAATGAATGTTCCGAGGTTATCACACTCTTGAAACACCATGGGATATTCCCGTTTCGATCTATCCACAAACTTACGAGATTATAAATACTTTTCTTAGTACATTTTTCTTTTTCGTTATGGATATGAAAGTTCAACAGCTTATATCGGTACATGTCGTTAAGAAAATATGTTGCATATTAAGAACCGGAAGTACTTTTATTGTTGACCGGAAGTACTTTTATTGTTGCCGAGTCAGCATTAATGATGTAACCGAGAAATGCTAAAAACACTGATCAAGAGACAATAAACAGTAAAATTTTGTTAATCTTATATGTAGTGTTTAATTTCCTTTTTTCAGATAAATGTAAACACAGCAATAGTACGAATACAGTGATAAAGTGTTACGAAAGCGCAATAATAATTCATATACAAGTTTTAACAAGATCGGACTAATGTGGACCGTAGTGTTGATCTCTGTAATATACAAGTGTTTGTTATAACAGCGTATTTTATATAATACACATGATATGATACATGTCTTTTATGTTGCCTGTGTTTTTTAAATAATACACACTGTATTTAGTGCTACTGGTTTGTTATACACAGTTGTATGTTTTATATGTCTGGCAGGCAAATTTTGATTCTAATATGCAGTTTTGTTTGTTGTACAGGTTTTTATAGTGTACGTGTGCTTCAGGGGTCATTAACTAAAGTTAACAACACTGGGAATATGCATATATGTAGAATACCTGTACATATGTGTTAAAATGAATTAATGGACGTGTTGAGGTTTAAGCGAACACAATTATATTATTCTCTTTTAAACCTCAATCAATGATTAAATAACAAACGCACACTTTGGGTGGGTGCAAGACTAATAAACGGCCGACATGACCGCCTGCAGTGCATGCCAAGTAGTAGCTTTCATTACGTGGATTCGCGTAGTGAAGTGTGCGTTTTATGTTTTTATGGCTGCTACTCTTTGTTTGATACTAGTATGTTGAACTCGTTGTAAGCGTTTTTTTGTTATATTACGTTTATATTTCAGATTTTGCATGATATCTACACATATTTTACCTGTTATTCCTGAACTGAGACTGGATATTTTATTTTTGTACAATTATTTTACAGTCATAATTAATGGATGCCAATACAGTAACTGAACCGGTGCAGATTTTCTGGAATTTACAGCTTAAATTCCAACCGAAAACATGATATGGTTGATTAAAACAGCAAATTTTAGATATCAACTTACATAAAAAACATGAGTCTGATAGACAAGCAGAAAACTGAAATTATTAATGAATTGAGGATCAAACTCTTTTGTTGACTAATGCTAAACTAGATGATCTAGATACAGACTGATATATACATACACGTTTTTGTGATGCATTTATCTGTTTGCTCATGCAATGTTTCGCAATGCACCACAGATTTACGTGCAGTTACAGATTGGATTGCAGATGCGTGTATTGTGTGATTATCTATCGTTTATGTATGTGTGCATTTATGTATGTCTGAAAGGGATCTTAGATGCCTATCTCTGGCTCGGTGCTACTATCCCATTCTCGGTTATGTTCTAGTAGCGAGTTTTAAATGGAAATTATTGAATGAATATGTCTTTTGCTGATTCTTAAACTAATGTGCGAAATGTTGGGGTTTTGTTTAAAAGAAATAATTTGTAGACATTTTAAAAAGAAAAGGCGAAAGCATTATAATGCAAAGTACATACATACATTGCCGCGCCTATATTACATTTATTATATTGCGGTATGGATAAGGGATTCATTCATTAAACGGTTGGCTGTTTGAATGCTGAGTTCGGCTTTGTCTGAATAAAATGTTCTGATGCTATCGATATATACACAGTAGTCTTGTAGTTGTGTGTTGTTGTGCTAACAATTCCAGCTATATATGTTATTGTGGCTGCTAAACAGGTGAACAAACAGTGAGTATGCGGTGCTTGTTTTCCAAAATTACTGTCAATGAATGTTTTAATGGCATTGCGAAAATAAATCTTCGACAATGAAGATATGCCATCTAGTGCTATTTTTTATTTTGAAAATATATACAAGTACAATGTTCCATGAAACAATGTATTTACAGGGTTTAGTTTTAAGGGACTAGCGTACAAATTTTATAATGGAACTAGTGCTGTATGCCATACTTCTATGTGCATCTTAAATATAATGTTTATATACAACTAAACTTTATTATTTGTTCGGTTAAAAAGAGGTTATATCGAAACCGAATCGTAATAACTTGATTCTGAAAATCTTTAAAGACAACAGCAAAATTACTTTTTTTAGTATTTTTAATAGCTCTGTTTCACAGAGTGAAAGTACTCGGGCAGTCAATCATCGTCAGTGGCATGCTATTGTGATTTGCTGTGAATTGTCATGTGATATTGTCTTTGTTACGCGACAGGTTACTCCCCGGCAGATAAGACGCTATCCGACATGGTTAAGGAAGCACCCGGTCAGCTCAACTTTACAATGTTCCTCTCATTATTTAGCGAAAAACTGAGTGGTAAGTATGGCGACCGTACACGACATAACACGGAATGGACCTCAGTGGTGTAGCTAGCCGGATGCCGTAGCGAATAGGCTGTCATATATCAATGTGCTTTTTTCTTATATTTATATATATAAATATATATATATACCTATATATAGATATAATATATATATAATTGTATATACCTAGAACTTTTAACATAACAGCCCTAGCTGCTTCAACCGTGACATCAGATGCAGAATATGCAAAAATATAAATTTTCACTCTGGTGTGAATAGCACCTTACGTTTAGATATTAATTAAAACGCCAGATGTCACGGGGACTGGAACCAAAGAGTTGCCTCCCTTCGTTATCTTCTACTCTATATTTTCGTACAAGTTGCGCCAGATTCCAATAGTTCTGGAACTGTTCTATCAAATTTCGCCTTTCTGAAGAAAATAGCTTCAGTTTAACTTTCTTTAGACATAAATTATACAGTATGTTGACTAAATTGCAACAAAACACACAAAAAGTTATACAAATCAATGAACTTTGACGAGATAGATTTAGTATGGACCATAGAGTAGATGTGCTGAAGGGATGTGATGATTTTTCCGGGTGTACTGTCTAGAGTTGTTGTAGTTAGTGTAGTACTAACTAATTGTAGTAGAGTAAACTATTTTACAGGTAGCGTACCTGGCGACGCCGTTTTGGACAAAATGGTTAAAGAGGCGCCCGGAAATCAGCTTAATTTTACCGCCTTCCTTAGTATATTTAGTGACAAACTTAGTGGTGAGTAGACCGTCGTCTGCGTTCATGTATAACTGATCAGTGTCACCCATCTAAGTGATTTGTCGTTATTTTAGGCGCTGTTCCACAGGATAGCGTGCTCGCAGCTATGGTTAAGGAAGCCTCCCAATTGAATTTCACAGGTTTCTTAGGCCTTTTTAGCGAAAAGATGAGCGGTAAGTTTGGGATTGTTTCCCTATATGCACCACCCGGATGTACCACCAAAAAATAAACCGGATGTGACCAGCTCCAAACTGAACCTCACCAACCGACAAATACCTAACCACCTATTGATTACTTACTGCCGACTCTAATATCAACAACCTATCATCAACAGAACGAGATGTTCCTGCTTCCTGCTAACCCCTTAATTCAACAGTCTTCCTAATCATCACTTTACGACCCCTTGTTTTCATTCACCACTTCCTCCTGTTTTAATGTTGTTCTCTTTTGTGTGTGTACCGTACCGTTCGCGCTAACAAACGAAGCGGTTGTTTTCCAGTGTTCTGTATTTTTATTGTAACCTTTCTACCGCATCCGGTGGAAACGTTCATATGTTACAGAAACAGTGCGTGTTTGCTCTTATTAATTCTCTCATAATTCGAAACTTGTGTTCAGCAACGATTAATCAAGCCTTAGCCATCTAACTTCCTGTCACAGTTGTATTCGGATAAACAATGGCATACGCTTCAAGATCTTCCAGCAGCTTTATATATTTCTTAGCTTGGTGTTTAATAGTTTTGCTAGACTTGGTTATATGCGCCATCCCGACCTACTGGTACTGCTAGAGTCCGGCATCATGTTATGTGCGCAGTTGCAAACGAGTCACTGATGAAGATGCACCGTTGGATTTTGAAGCGTAACACATGAAAGCGTTTTTTAGTACACGGTTTGAAAAACTTACACGACTATGCACGGATTGCTTAATGTAGTATCGATGTATAATAGTCAATTTATTACATAACATTCAACAACAAAGCTTTGTTCAACAGCTGTGTAACAAAAGTATGAAACTATTCGCAAAATAAATGTACTTTCTTTCAACTATCTATCTTCAATACACCAGTATGTAAAAGTCACCACAGCTGTAATATCACTCCTGTAATAGTATGTAAAAGTCACCACAGCTGTAATCTCACGCATGAAATACACTAGTATATAAAAGTCACCACAGCTGTTATCTCAAGCATGCAATACACTAGTATGTAAACGTCACCACAGCTGTAATCTCACTCCAGTAATACACTAGTATGTAAAAGTCACCACAGCTATAATATCACTCCTCCAATATACTAGCATGTAAAATTCACAACAGCTGTAATATATGTATAGAGTTCTGACTCGTGTAATATGGCGTTTTATACACGGTTATCTGTTTATTTTATGCAATCTGTTATTCCACATTATTTTAATTAATGCAAACAGTTATTTTGTGCAAATTGTTGTATCATTTTAACTGCCTTTACTAACAGCTAATCCAACTATACATGATTAATTTATACTTGTTTACGATTAATTTCATTTTCAATTATTTCAATATTTAAGTTATGTTCGACTTTGCTTTGGTTGCTTAATCAATATACGTATTGTTTGTAATTAATGTATGTTAGATGTTAGATGGTCACTTTGAACAGTTGTGGTCACCTGTGATTGTATATAGTCAAACAGTTTGTTGACTTCATTTAGCAGATGCTATGTCAGTCTGTATTTTTCTTCTGTTGATATTTTTATAATGTAATTAACTGGTATGTGACGGGGCTTGAGGGTTATATTTGGGTATGTTCTTTGAGTGAGACTTAATCTGGGGAAAGTTAACATTGAGATGTGTGGTTCAACGTTTACAGTATTCCAGGTAATTTCTCAGCTACCATTAAATTGTGCTCGCGGCAGTTTACACAAATGTTGGTATATAAAGACAGTGCAATGATGGATTACATTTTAATTGCTATGTAAATAAATCATATATTTGTAAAAATGTGCCTATATGTATTTTCATGTATTTGTCTGCTTAATTGTTAGTAAAGAGCTGAGATTTAAATAAACTTTTCGCATATTTATTAAAAAATAAATAAATTTATAATTGAACTTTTATAAGTGGATTATTTACAAATACGTGTGCTGTCAAGTCTTACACACCCGGCTAGTAAACCCATCTTGCAATTTCACGGAACGAAAGTCCTTTTATTTCCTATTCTTCTAAAATTGCATTTACAGACGAATTATTTGAATTTAAACCCCCACTTGTTTTCTCTAGGCACGGATCCAGAAGAAACTCTCAGAAACGCATTCGCCATGTTCGACGCCGATAATACTGGCTTTATCGCAGAGGAATAGTAAGTTGAAGTTTGCTTTATTTTATCTTTACACGCACCCATTTTGGTGGATATTGCAAGTCAATAACGGCTCATGTTGTAGTCTTTATGCGAAAGAACACCTGGTTATTATACAGTCTCTGTCCTGATACGTTCTCGTTCAAGCATAGCTCTAATTGTTTTACATAAAATTGATTTAGTTCGATAAACGTTAAATGCATTTTTTTATGCAAAAATATGATAAATGGAATCACTTTAAGAGTACTAAACCACTCCATATATAATTGCATCTATACACTTATTCATAGTTCAAATGATACTAAACCGTATCGGTGGTCTAGCGCTAGGTCACGGATTCGATTTCCGACCGGATCATACCAAAGGCTGCGTGGGGTATCATGTGTGGCAGCGCTTACATTACTGTCTCAAGTTTACAAAAACAACAACAATACGTGAAATTAAAAGCGGTTAAATATAATTACAAAACAAACTTTGACTACAGGATCACAAGCTTCAGATATCTCCACTTATAAACCACTACCATTGCTGTACATTACGACATTACGATGTTGATACGTGTTACGCCTTTATTTGTGTGTTAGACTTTTTTCTGTGTTATTTATTTCGATGTTTACTTATGTGCCTTTTATCTGTTTTCAGCATGAAAGATTTACTAGAAAATATGGGTGATAACTTCACGAAAGACGAGGTAAGTTATTAACCTATAGACTTTATTGAGTATCCAAAACATGCCAGGATACCTGTTTAAAATAGTAAAGACAATTAATTAATAATGAGTAAAAATAATTATAAGATGTCCAAGTACCAAACGATATGCATCGTATTAAACTCTAAAATAAGAAAAAAAATCAATGACACAGTCCATATATTTTGAGAGAAATCCTTAAATTGTCGATCAGTTTCGGACGACGATGTCTATACTTTTAATTACACACGCCTTGGTATTACTATTGCACAACTGATATTGCACATGTGTACTCCTGGATATATGACACGTGTTGCAAGCACTGATATGATTATCTGATCACCGCGGTATAAACGAATTAATGTTTATCTGATCACCGCTGTATAGGCAAACTACTGCACGTCTACCATGTCAGTCGTACCGTTCTATGGGTTTTGTTGCCTACCTGGCACTTTGTCAAAAAAACAGAGTAAACATTCTTGAATAAGATAACTTGGATCAGTTATATCATGTGTATACGAGTAAAGGTAGATGGTTCCAGCGATGTGTGTACATAAGTTGTATGCTGTCGACATAAAGCATTTACATGTCCCTACAGTAGCGTGTCTTGAATAGTAATTCGTATCAAAATGACCTGGTCGCTCTGCCCGCTGACCACGTGGCATTGCTTGTCCAAGTTAATACAATGCAATGTTTACATAGCTTGCCTTTAGAAGGAAAATTGCATAGTAGCAACCCACACCGATTGGATAATCGACTTGTTTGATTGACAGCCCGCGCCAGGTCATTTGCGTAATGAATAAGGTTGAATGTAACAAGCATAACTCTTGTTCTCACTTTAATTACATACTTTAAACTGTCCAATGGTTAGTAATTGGCTGCAGTGCCGCACCGATGTCTCCGTCCATGTTTGCTACTGCAGTACAACGATAAACACACCGTTGTTTAGCAAATGTTTCACAACACGAGCAAAGTGATGTTCATGTGAACGTAGAATTTATGATGATCCGACTGAACTGCCCTGATTATACGAACACCTTTCTTATGCTGGCTTTATAGATGTGCACAGCGATTTTCTTTCACAGTACGCAGCAGATGAGAGGTATGTATTCTTAAATATTCTCAGACAGTAAAATAACAAATATTCTATTGATGTTTTCAGATCAGACAAGTATGGAAAGAGGCCCCATTTTCTGGAGGTAAACTTGATTATAACGCGTTCGCAGCTAAAATTAAGGGTAAGGAACAAGAGGAAGCATAAAGACCACGTGACCATAGGCAGCCAGACAACACATTAACATCGGTCGGCCACCCCTTTGAATGCGACTCACGGTGCACATACATTTACTCTAACGACAAAAACAACGGTACTATTTTTATCATCGACCAAAGTACGAGCTACACGATACTTTCATTTGGAGTCATGTGCAGAAAGGGGTGGAACTTCTTTTTCTCTGTCAACATTGTCATTTTACCGTGTCTTCACCAGAGTTAACCGGGCCAAAGAGTGTTATCATTCCATTTCCAATGCTGTTGTTTTGGATTAGACGGTTGGAAGCAGGACTACCTGTTAGAAAGGAGTGCTCTCGGCTGCTTTCTAACCACTTGTTGGCCATTTATTTTGCGTTTTATAACAAATTTGGCTTATATGCTATGTATATTGTAGTCATGGAAATATGCATACATAAACACGAGTGTTAGTGGACAGCTGTAGAATTGTGATTCGGAAAACACCTTGTCAATCGATAAATCTGATAATAAGAATAGCTCCCCCTGGCGGTGACTGTACTGCTGTCAGGTTAACTTTATCTGTTGGCCCGGTTCACTCAGGTAACATGAGACGCTCTCACAGATTCCATTGCCAAATAAAGATTCCCGGCTTTGGTTCCCAGCTGCATATGCGCATACGTACAGGTAACCCTTAGGATTACCTGTACTGTATGCACACATGGCGTGTGGCGTATTGGAACTGGAGCCTGGAGTCGACTTGTACACAGTGATTATATTCAGCTCCTAGCAATAACAGCTTCCATGTGTTCTTACTCAAAAACTACCTTCGTAAATAAGTTATACCTCTTTCATACATTTAGAAACGATAGCGAACCCAAGTATCAATGGCGCCGCGTAGGCATAAGGCTTATGGTGGCGGCATGGTGGCAGTACCGGAACATACGTGTGATAGTTAAACAAAGTGTAATTCAAATAAATTGTTATGTATCGAAACTTTATTTAATTAGCAGATCCAGTCATTAAAATAGAAAAAAAATGTTTACTTGATTTGAAAGGAGAAATGTGTAGATGGATATGAGTTGATGTATTACAATTACTATGCACTGTATACAATCGAGATTGTTAATAATAAAAGCACTTGTACCTGTCGTATCATGATGTTCACAGAATTCTTGATTAATTTTGTAATTTATTGATAATTTGATTTATAAATCTTTGTAATATTTATCTGTCTATTAACCCAGACTATTATGTGTGATAGTCTCTCACTGACTGAGTAGACAAGTACTTGACTCTACAACGGATCTGATACATACTCGAGTAACAAACAGAACACATCCTTAAACACGAGTCCCGCGAAAGTCGTTAAAAAACAACACCATAGCGACAATGATATTGTTAGCGTTATTTATTTGTTATTTATGATATATTTATATTAAGGATGTGTTCCATTTGTACATTATTGTTTTATGTGGTGCATATCTAACGTTTGTCAGTGTTGGACACCTTAGCCAGACAATCGAACACTATTTCCGGTACATCCCGGAAGTAAACCGGTAAAAGGGTGCGATCATCTGGTTGTTATAAAAGGTTGTCCAGTGGTTTGATAAAATGGCGGATATAACATCATACTGAGTTTGTATCACTTCCGGACAACGCTCCCGGAGTGGATTGTTCCTGTGTATATTTATTTAATAAAACCTCTGTGCACAGATGCTGTCTGTTTGTCTTATCATTAACTCTACCCTATACAAATGTATGGCTGTCACTCCACAAACAACACTAATGTGATCATGAAATAGTTGAATACTATCTTGTTGCCATCTTTAATGTTGTCCTACTTTCTCAGCCAATAAAATCGCTTAGATTTTTCAAAATAGGAATTCCATTTTACATAGAATGTCATTACGTCAGTAGGTGTTTACCTAAATCAGTCGGTTAGAAATTATATGGAATTTTTTACTGCTGTAGAAAATTACATACAACTTCTAATCTATATTTAACAACAGCAATGGGATCGAGCCAAGAGTTCTCACATGTGATAATAAAATATGCCACTCATCTTCGAAAGTCTGTGTTTAATATAGATCTATATCATCAAAAAATCTCAACACGAGCATTTTCAACCAATTGTTGCAAATATGGACGTTGATAATCAATATGTGAATCGCATCATTCCATTAATTAATATAAATACAAGAGTATCCAACATTTGTGCCAATTATGGCGTATGCATACAAGATAAAATAGATATTCCGACGAAGGTGGAAATGGACGGGCGATTAGTCCGTAGGCCAATAACGGCACGCACTATTATTACATTTCCATAAGGCTTCATTAGTTTAAACATATTTCATTCACAAATAGTATACAAATACATTGAAAATATCACATATTAGTTAACACATGTATATACAATTATGAAAGGGATTCAGAAGAAAGCTTACAGCTTTTGTGTGTCTCCAAAAATCAATCTATTAAATATGTGAAAATATTACAATTATAATATATATATTGTAATACTTTCACATATTTAATAGATTGATTTTTGATGTAGCTTCAGGAGAATTTGGGGGTATGTAGAACGTACCATAAAGCATCTTTTTATTATTAATGTAGATTTCTATCCATAATCATTCGATATTATTGGATTCAAGATCAGTTCTTCTTATTGCGTGTAATTTATCGCTTTCGTATACAATAATACCATCATGAACGTCTAATGGTCAGTCTTTACGAAATGGGACTAAATAATTGTCAAAGAATATATCATCGTTTGACACATTGTCTGTTAACCAGGTCTCGGTAAATGCTAATATATCGGAGTTGAATAATTCTGCATAGAGTAAATCTTTCTTTAGCAGAAAAACTCTGGACATTGTAGTGAACTATTGACATATTATGTTGATGAGCAGTGTTCTCGTTATTGAATGGCGAATTAAGTGTATGGATTGGGCCTGTATTGAATTCAATATCCCTATGTTGCATTATGATTATAGCTAACCAAGACAATAGTTCAAAGTTTGTGAGAGACTTAAGTCCCTTTGTCTTAGATTGAGTAAGGGCGAATGTTCCTATTAATATTTTGACATTTTGTCAACAGCAAAAAATATTATTCATATCCATATCACTTTAAAGTGTTCTTCACATAAAAACAATCAAGTTAAGTAATTATGATTCTACTATAGATCGAGCTTCAGTAGCTAGTACATCCTTCTCATTCGAACCTTATCTGTGACAGATGTACAATAATACCTTTGAGAATCTACATAATACATTCATATTTATGCATTATCCGCAATCACGATAGCTCGTACGTAATCAGCCACGTAAGCATGCACGCACTCATATACATACACATAAACGCATACTCACATGCACGATATCACGTAAGTTACATATGCATGCACACACACACGCACTCGCTCACATGCACACATATCATTGAGAGATAATATATTTACATACATATGAAAAAGCATACACAGTCTGTAGCTGGTAATCTTGTACAAACAATAGGAATTGAGGAACACAACATATATATACTGTTCCAAAAGAAAAACAATGCAGAAAATAAATATAAATATAAATATACAGGTTAAATGCCGAAGGTTTGTAGACACCTGTCAGGTTATTCAGAATACTCAGCAGTAGATCAGCAACTAAGACGGCGGTTGTGATCAATATAATTCTGTAACTATATCATATAGCCGAGATTACATAGTGCGGTTTGTCACGCATAAACAGGGTTCCACTTAGACAGTTTTATCTATACCATCAATATTAAAATCACATGTTTCTATAATACTTTTACATGTTTTAATGTTTAAAATCAGACACGTTTAAGCATTTCATAGCTTGAGAGTCCTACTTTGTAGGTGCGGTTTAGTGCGGCTATGCTGCACATGTGATGTAGTTGGCTGTTACTAAAACCACGGATATAATATTCGTGTCCAGACTCAAGGCAGATATGTGCCTATATACGTTATACACTGTATAAAACATCCCAATTATCTCATCTAACGGTATCGTACAAATCATCTTAATATGGATCTTACTAACTGCTGTAAGCATTCTAGATAAACTACCATATGTAAGTGGAGGTATGGTGACTACAGGCGTGCCACAACTATATTCATGTATACTCGCATAACTAGATCTATGTATAATTCAATACCATCAATGCGACACTACCCTTCATCACTAGATATATATAGAATATATTTCTAGAAATGCGACACTACCCTTCATTACTAGATCTATATACAATATATTACCAGAAACCCGACACTACCATTCATTACTACATCTATATACAATATATTACCAGAAATGCGACACTACCCTTCATCATTAAATCTATCAATGCGACACTGCCCTTCATAACTAAATCTATATACAATATATTACCAAAAATGCGACACCACCCTTCATAATTAGATCTATATACAATATATTACCAGAAATGCGACACTACCCTTCATAACTAGATCTATATACACTATATTACCAGAAATGCGACACAACCCTTCGAAACTAGATCTATATGCAATCCAATGCCAGAAACGGGACACCACCCTTCATAACTAGATCTATATACAATTTATACCAGAAATGCGACACCACCCTTCGTAACTAGATCTATATATAATATATTACCAGAAATGCGACACCACCGTTCATAACTAGATCTAGAAACGCGACTCTATCCTTCATTACTAGATCTATATACAATATATTACCAGAAACGCGACACTTCCCTTCATTACTAGATCTATATACAATATATTACCAGAAACGCGACACTACCCTTCATTACTAGATCTATATACAATATATTACCAGAAACGCGACACTACCCTTCATTACTAGATCTATATACAGTATATTACCAGAAACGCGACACTTCCCTTCATAACTAGATCTATATACAGTATATTACCAGAAATGCGACACTACCCTTCATAACTAGATCTATGTACAATATATTACCAGAAACGCGACACTACCCTTCATAACTAGATCTATGTAAAATATATTACCAGAAATGCGACAACACCGTTCATAACTAGATCTAGAAACGCGACACTACCATTCATTACTAGATCTATATACAATATATTACCAGAAACGCGACACTACCCTTCATAACTAGATCTATGTATAATATATAACCAGAAACGCGACACTACCCTTCATAACTAATCTATATACAATATATTACCAGAAACGCGACACTACCCTTCATAATTAGATCTATATACAATATATTACCAGAACCGCGACACCACACTTCACAATTTGATCTATATACAATATATTACCAGAAATGCGACACTACCCTTCATAACTATATCTATATACTATATATTACCAGAAACGCGACACTACCTTTCATAACTAGATCTATGTATAATATATAACCAGAAACGCGACACTACCCTTCATAACTAATCTATATACAATATATTACCAGAAACGCGACACTACCCTTCATAACTAGATCTATATACAATATATTACCAGAACCGCGACACCACACTTCACAATTTGATCTATATACAATATATTACCAGAAATGCGACACTACCCTTCATAACTATATCTATATACAATATATTACCAGAAACGCGACACTACCCTTCATAACTAGATCTATGTATAATATATAACCAGAAACGCGACACTACCCTTCATAACTAATCTATATACAATATATTACCAGAAACGCGACACTACCCTTCATAACTAGATCTATATACAATATATTACCAGAACCGCGACACCACACTTCACAATTTGATCTATATACAATATATTACCAGAAATGCGACACTACCCTTCATAACTATATCTATATACAATATATTACCAGAAACGCGACACTACCCTTCATAACTAGATCTATGTATAATATATAACCAGAAACGCGACACTACCCTTCATAACTAATCTATATACAATATATTACCAGAAACGCGACACTACCCTTCATAACTAGATCTATATACAATATATTACCAGAACCGCGACACCACACTTCACAATTTGATCTATATTCAATATATTACCAGAAATGCGACACAACCCTTCATCACTAGATCTATATACAGTATATTACAAGAAATGCGACACTACCCGTCATAACTAAATCTATATACAATATATTACCAGAAATGCGACATTACCCTTCATCACTAGATCTATATACAATATATTACCAGAAATGCGACATTACCCTTTATCACTAGATATATATACAATATATTACCAGAACCGCGACACCACACTTCACAATTTGATCTATATTCAATATATTACCAGAAATGCGACACAACCCTTCATTACTAGATCTATATACAGTATATTACAAGAAATGCGACACTACCCGTCATAACTAAATCTATATACAATATATTACCAGAAATGCGACATTACCCTTCATCACTAGATATATATACAATATATTACCAGAAATGCGACACTACCCTTCATAACTAGATATATATACAATATATTACCAGAAATGCGACACTACCCTTCATCACTAGATCTATATACAGTATATTACCAGAAATGCGACACTATCCGTCATAACTAAATCTATATATAATATATTACAAGCAACGCGACACTACCCTTCATTACTAGATCTATATACAATATATTACCAGAAATGCGACACTACCGTTATCACTAGATCTATATACAATATATTACCAGAAATGCGACACCACCCTTCATAACTATATCTACGTATAATATATTACCATAAATGTGACACTACCCTTCATTACAAGATATGTATATACAATAACACAGCCATATATACGACACTACCCTTCATCACTAGATATGTGTGCAATACGTCACCAGAAATGCGACACTACCCTGTATTGCTAGATGTATATACATTAGATATCTCTAATGGTATTAGTTTCTCAGAAACATATAGAACTAGAGACCTCTGATGGTATTGGTTTGTCAGACACATACAAAATGAGAGATCTCTAATGACATTGGTGTATCAGACATATACAGAATGCGAGATCTCTGATGAAATTGGTTTCTCAGACATATACAGAATAAGAAATCTCTGATGGTATTGGTTTATCAGACGCATACAGAATGAGAGACATCTGATGGTATGGTTTGTCAGACACATACAGAATGAGAAATCTCTGATGGTTTTGGTTTCCCAGACATATACAGTGAGAGACATCTCAAGGTATTGATTTCACAGACATATACACAATAAGAGACCTCTGACTGTATTGGTTTGCCAGACACATACATAACGAGAGACCGCTGATGACATTGGTTTGTCAGACACAAACATAATAAGAGACTGCTGATGCTATTGATTTGTCAGACACAAACATAATGAAAGACCGCTGATGACATTGGTTTATCAGACACATACAGAATGAGAGACCGCTGATGACATTGGTTTATCAGACTTATACAGAATGAGAGACATCTGATGGTATTGTTTTCACCGACATATACAGAATGAGAGACATCTGATGGTATTGGTTTATCAGATACATACATAATGACATACCTCTGATGGTATTGGTTTATCAGACACATACATAATGACAGACTTCTGGTGGTATTGGTTTGTCAGATACATACAGAATGACAGACATCTGATGGTATTGGTTTCACAGACATATACGGAATGAGAGACATCTGATGGTATTGGTTTTATCAGACACATAGAGTATGAGAGACATCTGATGGTATTGGTTTCACAGACATACAGAATGACAGACCTCTGGTGGTAGTGGTTTATCAGACACATACAGAATGGGAGACATCTGATGGTATTGGTTTATCAGACACATACAGAATGGGAGACATCTGATGGTATCAGTTAATCAGACACATACAGAATGAGAGACATCTGATGGTATTGGCTTATCAGACACATACAGAATGAGAGACATCTGATGGTATCAGTTAATCAGACACATAGAGAATGAGAGACATCTGATGGTATTGCTTTATCAGACACATACAGTGTGGGAGACATCTTATGGTATTGGTTAATCAGACACATACAGAATGACAGACCTCTGATTGTATTGGTTTCACAGACATATACAGAGTGAGAGACATTTGATGGTATTGGTTTATCAGATACATACAGAATGAGAGACCTTTGATGGTATTGGTTTATCAGACACATACATAATGACAGATATCTGATGATATTGGTTAATCAGACACATACAGAATAAGACATCTGATGGTATTGGATTATCAGACACATACATAATGATAGACCTCTGATAGTATTGGTTCCTCAGACATATACAAAATGAGAGACATCTGATAGTATCGGTTTATCAGACACATACATCAAGACAGACCTCTGATTGTATTGGTTTCACAGACATATTCAAAGTGAGAGACATCTGATGGTATTGGTTTATCAGACACATACATAATGACAGACCTCTGATGGTATTGGTTTATCAGACATATAAAGAATGAGAGACATCTGATGGTATTGGTTATCAGACACATACATAATGACAGACCGCTGATGGTATTGGTTTCACACACATATACTGAATGAGAAACATCTGATGGTATTGCTTTATCAGACACATAAATAACGACAGACCAATTATATTGGTTTCACAGACATATACAGAGTGAGAGACATCTGATGGTATTGGTTTATCAGATACATACAGAATGAGAGACATTTGATGGTATTGGTTTATCAGACACATAGACAATGACAGATATCTGATGGTATTGGTTTATGAGACACATACAGAATAAGACATCTGATGGCATTGGATTATCAGACATATACAGAATGACAGACCTCTGATGGTAATTGTTTCACAGACATATACAGAGTGAGAGAAATCTGATGGTATTGGTTTCACACACAAATACAAAATGAAAGACCTCTGATGGTATTGGTTTCTCAGACACATACAGAATGAGATACATTTGATGGTATTGGTTATTCAGACACATAGAGTATGAGAGACATCTAATGGTATTGGTTTATCAGACACATACAGAATGATAGACTTCTGATGGTATTGATTTCACAGACATATACAGAATGAGATACATCTGATGGTATTGGTTTATCAGACACATACATAATGACAGTGCTCTGATGGTATTGCTCTCTCAGACACATAGAGAATGAGAGACATCTGATAGTATTGGATTCACAGACACATACAGTATGAGAGACATCTGGTGGTATTGGTTTATCAGACACATACAGAATGAGAGACATCTGATGGTTTTGGTTTATCAGACACATACAGAATGAGAGACATCTGATGGTATTGGTTTATCAGACACATACAGAATGATAGACCTCTGATGGTATTGGTTTATCAGCCACATACAGAATGAGAGACATCTGATGGTATTGGTTTATCAGACACATACAGAATGAGAGACATCTGATGGTATTGGTTTATCAGACACATACAGAATGAGAGACATCTGATGGTATTGGTTTATCAGACACATACAGAATGAGAGACATCTGATGGTATTGGTTCATCAGACACATACAGAATGATAAACCTCTGATGGTATTGGTTTATCAGCCACATACAGAATGAGAGACATCTGATGCTATTGGTTTATCAGACACATACAGAAGGAGATACATCTGATGGTATTAATTTATCAGACACATACAGAATGATAGACCTCTGATGGTATTTGTTTCACAGACATAAACGGAATGAGAGACATCTGATGGTATTGGTTTGTCAGATACATACATAATGACACACCTCTGATGGTATTGGTCTCTCAGACACATACAAAATGAGAGACATCTGATAGTTTTGGATTCACAGACACATACAGAATGAGAGACTTGTGATGGTATTGGTTTATCAGATACGTACAGAATGAGAGATATATGATAGTATTGGATTCACAGACACATACAATATGTGAGACATCTGATAGTATTGGTTTATCAGATACACATAGAATGAGACATCTGATAGTATTGGATTCACAAACACATACAAAATGAGAGACATCTAATGGTATTGGTTTATCAGACACATACAGAATGAGAGAAATCTAATGGTAATAGTTTATCAGACATATACAGAATGAGAGACATCTAATGGTATTGGTTTATCAGACATATACAGAATGAGAGACATCTGATGGTATTGGTTTATCAGACACATACAGAATGAGAGACATCTAATGGTATTGGTTTATCAGACACACAGAGAATCAGACATCTGATGGTATTGGTTTATCAGACACATACAGAATGAGAGACATCTGATGGTATTGGTTTATCAGACATATTCAAAATGAGAGACATCTGATGGTATCTGTTTATCAGACACATACATAATGACATACCTCTGATGGTATTTGTTTCACAGACATATACAGAATGAGAGACATCTGATTGTATTGGTTTATCAGACACATACAGAGTGAGAGACATCTGATGGTATTGGCTTCTCAGACACATACAGAATGAGAGACCGTTGATGGTATTGGTTTATCAGACACATACATAATGACAGACCTCTGATGGTATTGGTTTATCAGACATATACAGAATGAGAGACATCTGATGGTATTGGTCTCTCAGACACATACATAATGAGAGACATCTGATGGTGTTGATTTCACAGACAGATACAGAATTAGAGACATCTGATGGTATTGGTTTATCAGACACATACAGAATGAGAGACCTTTGATGGTATTGGTTTATCAGACACATATATACTGGGAGACCTCTGATGGTATTGGTTTATCAGACATATATACAGAATGAGAGACATCTGATTGTATTGGTCTCTCAGACACATACATAATGAGAGACCTCTGATGGTATTGATTTCACAGACAGATACAGAATTAGAAACATCTGATGGTATTGGTTTATCAGACACATACATAATGACAGACCTCTGATGGTATTGATTTAACAGACAGATACAGAATTAGAGACATCTGATGGTATTGGTTTATCAGACACATACATAATGACAGACCTCTGATGGTATGGATTTCATAGACATATACAGAATGAGAGACATCTGATGGTATTGGTCTCTCAGACACATACAGTACGATAGACATCTGATGGTATTTGTTTATCAACCACATACATAATGAGAGGCCTGACAAAGGCATATAATGGTATTGGTTTCACAGACATAAACAGAATGACAGACATGTGATGGTATTGGTTTATCAGACACATACAGAATGAGACATCTGATGGTATCGGTTTATCAGATACATACAGAATGAGAGACATCTGATGGTATTGGTTTATCAGACACATAGAGTATGAGAGACATCTGATGGTATTGGTTTCACAGACATATACAGAATGACGGACATTTGATGGTATTGGTTTATCAGACACATACAGAATGGGAGACCTCTGATTGTATTGGTTTATCAGACACATACAGAATGAGAGACATCTGATGGTATTTGTTTCACAGACATATACAGACTGAGAGACAACTGTTGGTATTGGTCTCTCAGCTACATACAGAATGAGAGACATCTGATGGTGTTGGTTTATCAGACACATACATAATGACAGACCTCTGATGGTATTGGTTTATCAGACACATACAGAATTACAGACCTCTGATGGTATTGGTTTATCATACACATACAGAATGAGAGACATCTGGTGGTGTTGGTCTCTCAGACACATACAGAATGAGAGACATCTGATGATATTGGTTTATCAGACACATACAGAATGAGAGACATCTGATGGTATTGGTTTCACAGACGTATACAGAATGACAGACCTTTGATGGTATTGGTTTATCAGACACATACAGAATGGGAGATCTCTGATTGTATTGGTTTATCAGACACATACAGAATGAGAGACATCTGATGGTATTTGTTTCACAGACATATACAGAATGAGAGACAACTGATGGTATTGGTCTCTCAGACACATACAGAATGAGAGACATCTGATGGTGTTGGTTTATCAGACACATACATAATGACAGACCTCTGATGGTATTGGTTTATCAGACACATACAGAATTACAGACCTCTGATGGTATTGATTTATCAGACACATACAGAATGAGAGACATCTGGTGGTGTTGGTCTCTCAGACACATACAGAATGAGAGACATCAGATGATATTGGTTTATCAGACACATACAGAATGAGAGACATCTGATGGTATTGGTTTATCAGACACATACAGAATGAGAGACATCTAATGGTATTAGTTTATAAGACACATACAGAATAACAGACCTCTGATTGTATTTGTTTCACAGACATATACAGAATGAGAGACATCTGATGGTATTGGTTTATCAGACACATACATAATAAGAGACATCTGATGGTATTGGTTTATCAGACACATACAGAATGAGAGACATCTAATGGTATTGGTTTAACAGACATAAACGGAATGAGAGACATCTGATGGTATTGGTTTATCAGCCACATAGAGAATGAGAGACATCTGATGGTATTGGTTTATCAGACATATTCAAAATTAGAGACATCTGATGGTATTGGTTTATCAGACACATACATAATGACAGACCTCTGATTGTATTTGTTTCAGACACATACAGAGTGAGAGACATCTGATGGTATTGGCTTCTCAGACACATACAGAATGAGAGACCTTTAATGGTATTGGTTTATCAGACATATTCAAAATTAGAGACATCTGATGGTATCGGTTTATCAGACACATACATAATGACAGACCTCTGATTGTATTTGTTTCAGACACATACAGAGTGAGAGACATCTGATGGTATTGGCTTCTCAGACACATACAGAATGAGAGACATCTGATGGTATTGGTTTACCAGACACATACATACTGACAGACCTCTGATTGTATTTGTTTCAAACACATACAGAGTGAGAGACATCTGATGGTATTGGCTTCTCAGACACATACAGAATGAGAGACCTTTGATGGTATTGGTTTATCAGACACATACATACTGACAGACCTCTGATTGTATTTTTTTCAGATACATACAGAGTGAGAGACATCTGATGGTATTGGCTTCTCAGACACATACAGAATGAGAGACCTTTGATGGTATTGGTTTATCAGACACATACATACTGACAAACTTCTGATAGTATTGGTTTATCAGACATATACAGAATGAGAGACATCTGATGGTATTGGTCTCTCAGACACATACATAATGAGAGACCTCTGATGGTATTGATTTCACAGACAGATACAGAATGAGAGACATCTGATGGTATTGGTTTATCAGACACATACATAATGAAAGACCTCTGGTGGTATTGGTTTCACAGACATATACAGAATGAGAGACATCTGATGGTATTGGTCTCTCAGACACATACATAATGAAAGACCTCTGATGGTATTGATTTCACAGATAGATACAGAATTACAGACATCTGATGGTATTGGTTTATTAGACACATACATAATGACAGACCTCTGATGGTATTGGTTTTACAGACATATACAGAATGAGAGACATCTGATGGTTTTGGTTTCATAGACATATACAGAATGAGACATCTGATGGTATTGGTCTCCCAGACACATACATAATGACAGACCTCTGATGGTATTGGTTTCACAGACATATACAGAATGAGAGACATCTGATGGTATTGGTTTCATAGACATATACAGAATGAGACATCTGATGGTATTGGTCTCTCAGACACATACAGTATGAGAGACATCTGATGGTATTTGTTTATCAACCACATACATAATGACAGACCTGACAAAGGCATATGATGGTATTGGTTTATCAGACACATAGAGTATGAGAGACATCTGATGGTATTGGTTTATCAGACACATACAGAATATGAGACATCTGATGGTATTGGTTTATCAGACACATACAGAATGGGAGACATCTGATAGTATTGGTTTATCAGACACATACAGAATGAGAGACATCTGATGATATTGGTTTATCAGACACATACAGAATGAGAGACATCTGTTGGTATTGGTTTCTCAGACACATACAGAATGAGAGACATCTGATGGTGTTGTTGTATCAGACACATACAGAATAAGAGACATCTGATGGTGTTGGTTTATCAGACACACACACATAATGACAGACCTCTGATGGTATTGGTTTATCAGACACATACAGAATTAAGGACCTCTGATGGTATTGGTTTATCAGACACATACAGAATGAGAGACATCAGGTGGTATTGGTCTCTCAGACACATACAGAATGAGAGACATCAGATGGTATTGGTTTATCAGACACATACAGAATGAGAGACATCTGGTGGTATTGGTCTCTCAGACACATACAGAATGAGAGACATCTGGTGGTATTGGTTTATCAGACATATAGAGCATGAGAGAACGCCTATGGTATTGGCTACTCAGACAAACACGAATGACAGACATGTATTTGATTGCATAGCCATCCCTAACCCCAAAAACTTGCTTAATGGACAAAGTGCTGTGAAACCTTTTTTTCAGATCCCCTATTCAGTAATCAGTTGGACCGAAGCAATGGGATGGACAGATGGGGAAAACAATATGTCCCCCACCCTTGGAAAGTGGGAGACAAATTCATATATAACTGCCATAAATAATTAATTCCAAACGTTTGTTAACACACAATTTGTTATCATAAAGTTGTTTGACTTAATGGAGCAACATATATTCTATCCAAAGTCCAACTGCCTTTATGTATGAAATACATGACTAAGGTGGTTTGATATTGTGATGGATGTGTAATAATTCAATGCAAACTTTGTGTATCTTACAATAAAGACTAACTAGTCTTGTTCTCTTTCAATGTTTATATTTTTTAAAGTCTATCATAAGACAAACATATTAGAAAACATCGAAATGAAACAAGATACAGATAGACTGTTTGCAGGTAGAAGAATCTCTTCAGTCAAATAGTCAAACTTCACTGGACTTGTTCACTCTACTTCCTGTTCATGTTCGGAAAAAATGAACACTTGCCTTTAACAGCCATTTTTTAACTTAGTTACAGAGTAAATGAAATGCTGGTTACCAGCTCTGTGTAAATCTTACATTGAAACTCACATCCCCACGTCCCCACATGCAATGCACATCTGCGAACATTATAGAGGAATTGGACCGCATATCTCTACATATCTTTCAATCCCATTCTGGCAGGTTTCCTGCATCAGAATTTAACATTGTTTACATATCTGTATTGTGGCATAATGCTTGTTCTGGTTCCTTTTTTTCAATTTATGTGTAAAAATGTTTTCGTTAGGCTGCTATCTAGGACACTTATTGTGACCAAATGAAAATCACAGAGGCTGAATTATAACATTAACAAGGAAATTTTTTTCAATACAAAGAATAAACTAAGTATTTTCAAAAATTAGATAAACATCAAAACTTCTTACAAACGTGCTAAAAGATTAATATGTGCATGGAATATTATTTATGGCCTATTTAAATGGTTGCAACTTGCAGCAGGATGCAGTCAAGATACATAGACTGGCTACTGTATGCAGATTATTGTATTTGATACAAGATACAAAAGGTTAAGTCTCATGCAGACTATAAATCAAATTTTGTATCTTGTATCAAATAGGAAGTCACTCACCTGATTTTAAATGTTGTTTTTTTTTTAAGTTTTAATGGACCAAGTCTATGAAGAACTTACAGACGAGAAGACTGAGAATCTACACACAGTGACATTGACACAAATATACCTATAAACCAATCCCTAGTTTCCATTTTTTCTGGTGGGAATCTATACACAAATTTCACCAAAATAATTGAGCAGATTATTTGAAGATGGACAAATGGACAGACATGGGTAAAACTTAATGTCCCCCTCCTTGAATGGTGATACACAATGTAAACTAATCCTGATGTAGCTTTGTGAATGTGTGAGATAGTGTTATCATACTGTTGTCATATTATATTTTGACCCGCCTAAAAATTCACCTGCGGGTGAAAATATTATAAAATTTTGCTATAATATTTTCATCCCTCATCCCAAATCTTATTTTTCAAAATTGAGCACAACTACTTATTATGATAAAAAAACCATCAAACTTGAATGCTAAAATGTATTTTGAAGAAAAGAGGGGCGAGTTATATTTTCACCCAACTACTACAACTATCAAGAGTTGTCAGAAGACAACAAAGCTCACCTATGGGATAAAACTCACCACTCATGCAAAGATTAAGATTGGAGGCAAATACCAAAACTTAAACACAAATGTTTAACCTGGGTGTCTACAGACAACACTAACGACGCCGGGGTCTGGTAATAGCTCTCCTGGACATTTGTCCCGGCGAGCTAAAAAAATATTCTTTTATCCAAAGTTTCATATTTTACATCACAGCTTGATTATCTACACTATAGCGAGAAACTATACTAGAACAAACAAAAGTTATCTAATTATCTAATGTATTTTGTAAGAAAAGAGGTGCTGGTGAAAATATTATAGCCATTATATTTCCCCCCCCCCCCCTCCCCCCACCCCACTCAATTTCATATTAATAGTATAATTTGATTCTCTTAACTTTAATAAAACTATCCTTCAACGAGCATAAATCATCTTCAGTACTTCATATATTTATCTTTCAAGAAAAAATGAGGCGGGTATAAATATTACAGCTATTATATTTTCACACCCCCACACACTCCTTTATTCCAAATTTCATATTTTAAATAGTATAGCTTGATAATCTTTAATATAATGACAAACTAAACTTCAACAAACAAATTTAATCTAATTCAGATAGCTACCTAATGTATTTTGAATAAAAGAGGCATGGGTACTATTGAAGGTAAACAATTACAATTAAAAATTGGGACGTAAATGCATAGGATGGGTGGGGGGGAGGGGGGTATTATGTATTATGGGGTGTGGGAATGGGGGGGGAGATCTTATGTGGGGTGGGTTAAAGATTATATAAAAACTCTATAATATTTTTACCCACAGGCGAAAATATTATACAGGTGAAAAATTTATTCGACACCGGGCAATAGTGGTTTTATGTATATCATGGTATTAGGTGGTTAAGGGATGTTATTTCAGTGAAATTTGAAAAATAATTTATTTTTCTTTCATAAAATAGTCTCATAAAATGTTCCTTACTTGTTTAGCGAGTTGAAAATAGGGCACAGAAATATATCATTCGTCCTATATATTTGTACATGTATGATGTGGGTTCATTATGAAAATCCTATTAAGGATGAGAACCATGATAAAAAACACACTTTAATATCCTTCAATTTTCCTTCACTTTTGATATTGAGCAAAGGTGTAATGGAGGATCACAAAAACATCTACAAACAAATATTTCTTTTAGTTTCAGGTCCTGAGGTTACATAATTGGACTATTCTAGCCTTTGGCCATTACAGCAAAAATAATCCAGTCTATGTCGACATAAACTTTCAGTGCATACTAAATTACTTGTTTTCAGAGATACAAAATAAAGCACTTCCCGTCACCTTCTTTTGACCGAAAATATTTTTATTTCAAAAGAAATACACGACATGTATAATATTTATGGTTATGTTTTTATTATCAGATATGACAATCATCCCAAATAACAATGACTTATTGTTTAAACAGTTATACATTTAATGTACCTGAAAAATAAAAAATGGGAAAAAAAACACTTCTCAATTTAAAGGTAGAAACTGAAAACAATTCCTCAATTATTATTCTTAATTTCAAAAACTGTCACAGTAAAATTACTGCTTACAGTATATTTTTTTAAATGAAGCATCACCACAAAGATAAGTCTTTTAAAGAAATAATTCCTCTTAGTTATGCAAGTTATGTTTAAACACCACTTTTTTAAAATCAGCCCTCGCAATGTGTAGGTAGCACAGGTCTCGGGACTTTTGACTTTGCCTTTTCTGCACCAGACTTTGCCATTTCACTTGCTTTCTTAGCTGACTCTCTGATTTTTTCTTTCTTTGTCTTTTGTTCTGTGGTTAAAAGAGTTTCTGAGCCAAATAAGTTCTGTAACACATGATTGTACCCCAATACAGCATTGCCAGCATTCTTTTTAAATCGATTTGCACCAAATGAAGATATAATGCCAGTAAAACCATAGATGCCCGAACTGATCCAAGCTTGACGATCACATTGAACTAAACTCTTGTTTTCAACCTTGGGCGTATACACACATTTCTCATCAATACTCTGCAAGGAATTAAATATAATATTATAACAATGGTTAGTAAGAGCTGTCAGAGAATAGCATAAATTCAACTAGTTTTGCCTTAGTTTGAACAATACTTTATTCATAATAAACATTTGTAGTCATACAGTAAATATTCAGATTACATTAAAAGTCAAAAAGTATTCAGAAAAAAGCTATAAAAGCTTTTAGATGTATCTGTTTTCAAGTTATAGTTTATGAAGGATGGTGGTTCTACTCAGATTCATTCTGAGATCTTCCTCCACCATTACTAAGAAACTGGATGTGCTATGTATATATATATATATATCATGTCATGAGTTGAAAATGGCGTTAAAACTCCACTAAAAAACAACTACTGTCCAAAATATGATGAGACAAAATACATTTCTGAGAAATTGAGCTAAATGCAAACACTTAATTTTGTGTGTGCTTAGTTAAATATCTTTAGAGGTCAAGGTCAAATGCACAAAAAATACTGCATGATTTTGAGCAGAACTAAAATATAAAAAACTTTAGACCAACTTTGGTGGCTCCAAGTCAAAAGGTTTCTGAGAACCAATGCTCAATGAAAAAACTTTTTTCATACTATTCCTAAGTCAACTAAAATATCTTTTTGAATCCCGTTGGACCCAAGAAGATTTTTGAAAATTAACAATATATCCATTTGGGGCCTCTGCTCTGCTAATCTCTTGAAATTATGGAGCCCCATCATTTAAACGAATCTGAATCTCCTTGGCCTAACTAATATTATTTCTGTGAAAATCCAAGAAGTCATTTAAAGAACTTATCTATAAAGAACGGACATACCACAACGTGGTCAGTGCCCACCTCGCATGTGGAAGGTTGTGGGTTCGATCCCTGGCCAGGTCATATCAGACTTGAACAAGAGGCCCAAGAGGGCCTGAGGACACTCCACTGACTCATAGTGTCTATAGCACTTTTTGAAATTTCACAATATTTACCCTCTTTTGCGGTCCTCTTAACAACTTACTGATAAATAGCCCCACCACACCTATACTGAACAAGAACTTAATTGCAATGAAAAGAAAATACTTTAAATTCCCATACCATTCATATGTAAAACAAATAAAGTCCCTTGATTTGTCAGGACTTCAATCACTCACTCTTAGAGATTTGTTATGAGCAGAAATGCTTTAGATCTTAAAAAGAAGTTTTTTTGTACACATGGATGCGAAAATGAAAATAATCAGTTTTCCCTATAATATTCCTATGTAAAAGTAAAAAACACAGTACAGGGCCCCAATATATCCCAGCCTCTTGATATGCAGACTTTTTAATCCTTTCTGATGTATGGATAATTTATATCAAATATGAACTAAATTGACAGAAAGCTTTAACCTTATTGCCCCTTCCACCCCCTGGCCCTTATGGAAATTCAATCCTCTTTATTGAACAAAATCAGATTTATTGTTATTAGACAATACTTTAGATCGGAAATTAAACAACATATTTACACAAATGGAAGAAAAATTGAGAGTTTTCCATTTTCCCATATTATTCCTATGTAAAACTCAAAGTCCCCTTACAGGGCCTCTAAACAACCAAGTGCCCCTTAATTTGTACAAACTTAAAACTCTTAATCATAGGGATCAATTATATCAAATATGAACAAATTTGACTGACCAAATAAGATTTATGACAATGTTCACTTTCAACCATTTTTTACCCCCACCCTGCCCCTTTTAGGTAGTCAATCCTTCATATCAAACAAAATCTTATTTGTCATGACTAATAGATGCTTCAAAACTCAAACCGAATAAAAAAAAGTCATAAATGAATGAAAAAAGGAGAATTTTCCGTTTCCAATAGTATTTCTAATATATAAAACTAAAAAAAACAACCTTACAGGGCCCCTATAAATACAAGACCCTTGATTTGTACAAACTTTAAACCCATACTCATTAGGATATTCTATATCAAATATGAACAAATTAGACTGTCAGACCGGTTGTTGAGAAGAAGATTTTCGAAAATTTTCTATTTTTACCCTTTTTTTACCCACTCTGGCCCCTTATGGAAAGTCAATTATCCTTATAGAACCAAATTTTATTTCCTATGAATAGATGATACTTCAGAACTCATATTGAATAATAATTTTGCTTAAATAGATGAAAAAATGAGAATTTTCTGTTTTCCCATAGTATCCCTATGTACAGGGCCCCGATAAATAACTTGTCGACAACCAAACCCCTACACATTGGGATAATTTATACCGAATATGAACACATCTGACCTACTGGTTCTAAGAAAACGATTTTTGTAATTCCCAATTTTTATCTTTTTAAGGCCCCTCCTGACTCCTTATGACAGTAGAACTCAGTCATTTTTACAAATCTCAACCTCATTCAACAAACAATGCTTCTGTGAAGATATAGGCATAATCATTTCCATTTTAAAACAAGAAAATATCGGTGGAAACGATGGATGCTCCCCCAAGTGAATGTTTGACTCTGTACCATATGATATTGAACGGGGGAAGTAACTGTGAAAGTTCTATTAAAAGAGAAGTCAATACATTATTTTTTATTTTGTAATATAATACAGTGTACAACATACTTTGAAACAAGTCATTATGATGATTCCTAGCAAGTTTCATAAAATTCCAACCTGAGGTTGTAGAGAAATAGCGCAGACAAGAATTTGGTCACAGACTCAATTAAAGGCAACAACTCCGTGAAAATTCATCGAACCAAATCACAAAGACAATATGCGCATCTGCACTTGGTAATGATGCATCCTAGCAAGTTTCATAAAATTGCAACCTGAGGTTGTAGAGCCTTGTCGTTTCAGGAAAGTGCTGCTAACAGACGACGGACAATGCGCCATTGCATAAGCCCTTCTGGCCTTTGGCCAGTAGAGTTAAAAATGGTACCCTAAGCTTCTTCGCTTTGCACTCAGCATTTAAAGGATAGTTCCAAGTCTTCACTCCAATGTGCTAAAATGTGACTAACCCCAAAGACTGCATTGTGTCCTCAAAAAAATGATTGTAAGAAATAGAAAATGAGTTTATCTTACCATGATTTTCTGCATTCCTATGTTTCTGGTATATGTAGTGAAAGTCTGTGAAGCACGATCAACAATGGACTCTTCCAGGACGTAGACAAACCGGTTATACCCAGTAACAAACTTCTCGCCCCATTTTGGAAGGCTGTTGGTCTTACAGATGATACGTTTGGTGAACAACTTGCTTCCAACCATTCTCCTCTCTATGACATCTTCGGACAGAACATGTTTACTATTAAGAGACAACAGAGACATAAACATGTAATAAGGTCACTGGAGACAATGAGTGAATTAGTATTACTATGCATTGCGTAGTCTTCCTATTGTTGACAAAATGATTGACATAGGTTCTGATGTTTATCAATAATATTTTGAGAGTTTTTTTACAAATAAATTGTTTAAAATGAGCCACAAGAAATGTGGACAAGTAAGTTCACTAGTCTGTAACTCCATGGGTATGAATCTTTTTTATATTATGTTGAGCTGTTCTATGCAGTATAAGAAAATACACAGCCTCAATATAGACAAGTTCTTTGAGGTTTGAATTGTCCGAAAGTAGCAATTATGAACCGAAATGTCTGAAAAACACTACTTAAAAACATTTCCATATACAGTCAAACCTGCATAAGCAGCCAGTCAATAGAAAGAGCAAAAGTGGCCTTTTCAGACAGGTTGTTGCTTAATACAGGTTAACTTACTCTGAAAGTATAGAAATGGGAAACAGGAAATATGTGTACTAAAGACAGGTGGCTGCTTAATAGAGGTGACTGCTTACACAGGTTTTACTGTACTGAATATAATGAAATATATACACATATATATATACAATGCCGGTACCTCAACAGGTATTATTCGATCATTTTTCAGCACTTTTGAAGTTTTCAGTATATATATATATATACACACACAGGTTAACAGTGAAATATATACTGTACTACCCTATATTCATTATTAGTTATAAATATGTCCAATATGTTATGGTCATATAACTACTGTTATATGTAGTGAAGTCAATTATGTTGTAAGGTAAGGCTTTAATTTATTGTGGTTTGAAATTTCTCAGTTTATTACATTATTATTATATGCACCCATATTGCATTTGGGATGACAACAAAAATATACAGATCTGACAGAGCTCCACCATCCAAAGAACATTTGACCAATTTTCAATTAAATCTGTTCAATGGTTTTCATGAAGAATACTGTAAGCCATGACGGAGATAGAGAACATATTACAATACAAATCTGGTAACACACAAGTATTCAATTTCCAAGTATTTGTTTTAATTGGTTTATTTTATACTAATCTATTAAGCTTGATTATGAAGAATTGGCTTCCTGGTAGAACCAGTTCTGAGTTTTCCTTTTTGGGAGTAATCAGGTCGAGCTGGGGATTGAACCTTCAACCTCTAGTCTGAACGTCCAACACTATATCCACTAGAGTACACTTAAATTGGTTTGGAGATTTTAAGAGAAAAAAAACCTTAACAGAAATTGTGAACAAAAAAAGACCTACTGGTACAAACAATAGGAGGGCATGGGAATACCATTTTTGAAAGAATAATTCCGATTCCATAAACTCATTTAAGCTTAAATACCAGCACATCCTTAGATCTGTGTTGTATATGCTATACTTGCAATAAAATTTATATTACAAACCTATATGGATTTGGGTATCTTTGCCAAAAGGCCTGTACAACTTGGTCCCAATTAAAATGAAATACAGCATCCCCTGTGTAATACTTCATGATGAGCCTGAAATAGAGAAAACTTGAAAATCAAAAGGTTATCTTTCAATAAATAAATCAAAAAGCATTTGTTCCGACAGTACTTAACTTATCTCATGTATTATTGTTACAGGTTTATATAATATATCTCAGTATTAAAAAAACAAGATAACTCAGGTCCGTGAGAGGTGATGATCATCTGTGTGCATAAGTGGTCCAGAAAATGTTCATTTTTTATCAGATGTGCAAGAAAATCGTGGTTGATAGTCTGACTCTCTCATCATGGTGCGGCAGTGTTTTCTCCAGCTCCAATATTTTGGGGGTCATTGACGACCCATTAACTAAAAATCTGGGGGTCATTTTCAAAATCTGGGGGTCATCAGTTGACTAGTTTTAAACTTAATCAACATGAATAAATGGAGTTAAAAAAAATACATGTTTTATTAAAACAGTTTTTCTTCCTGTTTCACACAAATTTCTCCATCAAAACTGCAACTTGAGTTAACAACTTCAAAACAATTTAACTTCAAACAAATGTTTAAATTCTGGCAACAAGAAACAACAACTAGAAACTTGGTAGTTGTTTTAATGATCATGGCCCTTTGGCTATAAACTTTTTAAATGTCATGGCCACAGCTCAATCACCAAGTCTCTTACTATTTTTAATGAAAAACACTTATATTCTTTCATTATTTTATATTTGTCTGAGCTTCATGTTTAGCTTTACCAAGTATTGTACTCTTTGGAAAACAAAACTTTGCTTTTGTATTCTTTTTCCCAAAAGCATTTCTCTTCTGAGTTATAGATAGACTCATTTTAGAGTAATGTTACCTTAAAAAAATAATATAAAAAAACATTTTAATGGTAACTTAACAAAAATTAATTAAATTTTTGAAATCAAGTAATCTTTCTAATAATTTATTTCTTTTTTTCCAAAACCTTTAAATCGTCCGTCACAGAAACATAAACGGCGCCGGGAATACCGCAGTAAAACTTGGACCAGCCGATGTTTAAACTGGAATTAAAATGTCGCACATGCGTGTCTCGATACCTTACAGCAAACTACAATAAAAAGTGTTTCAGATACATTTTAAACAACTTTTTGAAAACTTTCACACTTTCCACATTTCATCTTTATATACAAACAACCTAAAACTGGATATATGTAAGTGCTATTGTTGCAGCGTACGTTTGTTTTCACAGTTGTTGTCTTTAAACTACACTATTGCTTTGCAGAAAATTATGTATGTGATCATAATCGTCTATGCGACTGCATCAACACAGCGTTTATAACCAATAAAAGAGTTTACGTAACTTTGTAGAACCGCGTGACCGGGATTTCCCTGAATCAGACCACGTGATCTGTCAAAACAGCTGGCATTGTAAAAATAACTCTGAAACCAGCTTGCCGAAACAAATATGTTCTGTATTTTTAAGGTTGCATCAAAGTGGAGGCACTGAACAAATTTGATTGCGTCAAATGAGATTTTATTGCGTCAAAAACGCAAGAAACATGCTCTGGAGAAAACACTGGTGCGGTCCGAGAAAATTCAAGATGACCATCACAATTATGACACATCACTATATTAAGTTTAAATTTATTTTTCTATTTTATTTCGATTGTGAAACAAGTTACAACTTACTGGTATACAAATCAAAGTCTTCCTGGGTAGACCCAGTTATTAGTCAGTACTAAGCTTATGAGAAAAGAAGTGTCTCGCTCAAGAACACACATAGTTGCGGGGGAGGATCAAACCCAAAATCTCAGATCCTGGGTTCGATGCTTTACCACTGGACTAGCACTCCACTATCATTATATTTGCTTAATATGTCAAAATAATTGGAATTGTTACCAACCGTTTTCAGCTTTCTTATACATTTGAATGGATGAACTATTTGTACTGTGGTGGACTTCTGAGTTGGAAAACCAAATCTAGCTATCATTTCCACAAAAAAATTGTCACCTACTTCAGGTCTAACTAATCAATTTTCAATAATAATCCACCATCGGACGGTCACTACTTATTCATTGATTGTTATGAACTTATATGTTAGCACAAGTTTAGCATACATAGCGAATTATGGTATTGCGAAGATACATTAAATTTAGAAATGTCTACGATTAAACTGTTCAATAGTAATACCACTAAATATTGCTTAATAGTACTGTGTATATTACAGTTTAACATATTAAATATGCAAATAGATATCGAATAAATGAAAGGTAAACAGAAAGTGGATTACATCAGCACTGTTCCACCCATTTCTATTTAGGTTACATGATTAAACACATACTAACAGCTCTCAGAGCCGTTTGCACTGTTAGCAAACGTTTAAATCGAATATGTCTTCAGTTGACTTCTGTTACCAAATGTTTGCAAACAAATCAAACGTTTAAGCGATCCTATCTAAACGCAGCATTGATTTTGTATTTTACCCCACCCACCACTTTACAAAATCTTACGCTACACGCATATATGAAAATAATATATAATTTTAAACATATATACGTGCAATCATGTATATCAAAGTAAGCAGATTTACACTTATGAATATGGCTTGAAAGCTATTCTGCTTCATTGACTGAAATGTAGTTTAACTATCTGCATAGATACATCTTCTATCGAACTTCCGGCATGAAAGGAAGTCCCGATCATCGTGGACGCTTACTTTTCGTTTGTTTTAATCATCTGCGAATGCTTTATTGTAGTCTTGGTCATCTGCTATTCTTGTTTTTCTGTAGTCCTGGTCATCTGCGACACTTGCTGGTTTAAAAAAAGATATATATATTTCTGAAAATGTTAACAATGTACCCGGAGAGAGCACTTAATCTGAAAATGGGTACATTATTATGTTCCCTGAAGAATTCAAAGCACAAACTCTACATTGCAGCCTAAAAGTTTGGGATCAAAACTATACAAGTCTTTGATTCAAACCAAAATTGTATAAGGGTCGAAACTCAACATTCAAACACAGTACATAGGGGTCAAAACTCAACATTTAATCTTAATAAAACTTTGTCTTAACAATGACATAAGCACTTGGATTTCATTAAAAATAAAATCCAAGATGTTCCTAGCCTGGAGTTCCTAGGCAGGGGGTGATTGAACCCCGGATTGAACAAGGGATTGAAAGTCCACACTACGTTAAGGACTTAATATACAGATCTAAGTCTTGATTGTGTGCCCAGAAAGGGTGGTCAAAACTCTACAAAGCTCTACATCGCATTATGCAAAAGAAATAGAGGTGTAAACTCTACATCATATGTCCAAAAAGAGAAGTAAAAAAGCCAGTACATAATTTATTATGTAGGCCTATCAACCAACATATAGGGAGTGCCCTTCGGGACAATATGTTAACAAAACATTGGTGTCAGAACACTAATAGAAAAGGGATAAGAGTACTGGTTAACCTTCCAAGATCCCAGGAAACAGTGGTTAGGTTAACTGATCGTCTGTTAGACCTTGATGGCATAAACATTACTCATGACGCTTAATCATTCAGTTTTGTAGTTTTGCTGCATAGCCACAGTCCCTGATGAGTAATTTGAGTCCGGTAACAAAGTGTTCAAATGATACATCTTTATGCTGTGTTCGAGTCTTGAACTGGTATCTGCTATATAATGTTGGACGTAGGCTTACAGTATGCTTCAAATTCATCGTAGTATGTTTTTAACACAGTTTCTGTTTCTCTTTTCAAAGTCCAAGTTGATTTTGTTAGACGACCTTTCTCTCCGACCCACAGTTTAGGGTAGTGACACTGCTTCTGTTTTGTTTTGCAGCATTCCACTAAACATGTATGTTATATTACCTTTCCTCCCAGACATAATATGACAATAAATAAACTTATTTATACAAAAATATGTGAAAATTATGAGTGATAATGAAAAGATGATTACAATTGTGTTTAACTGATTATTACACGTGCTAGCTTTTTTTTTTAAATAACCGTGTATTTGAAAGAAAAATAGAAATAACTGTTATGATGTCACAGGGGTAGAGGGGGAATCGACAACTATGTACTCTCAGCAATATAAAAAAAAGTCTACTTGAACCGTTTTCTTTTCTTTATAAAAGTATGAACTGCATCGAAAATTCGAATAGTTGTCTAAAAGTATCAAAGGAGAAGAGGAATAAGGTATATATTGTCCAAGTCAGACAGTGCGTTGAAAAGCACGTGCCTCGCGACTATTTAGTTATTACAATGGTAAAAGAAGTGCTCTTCGTTTGTATATCCTCTCACAAGTACAGAGGAGACTCAACCATATGTTTTGGGAAAAATAAGATTAAGAGAACTACAACTGGTGCGGAGTCTCCGATGCTGGACTTGTAAACTTCTCTCACCAAAGTTAAAATGTTTCGGCACTTTAAATGGTTTTTGACATAACTTGTTTATAAAGCTATAAATAGTTTCAGACGCCTTTAATTTCTTCCCGAAGGAAATTCAATTATTTTATAAATGATAGAAATGAGTTGTAGAAAAACTGAGTGCGTACTTAATGTTCGGATATTATTTGAATTTCTAAGATTGTATCTTGAATTTTCACCGACAAGATCAGGAACAAGATTAGATAGAAAATCAGGAGAAAGAGGTTTTTTTTCCATTTTATATAAAAAAAACAACAACAGTTTATGTTTACGTCTCCGATTTCCAAGAATACCCGAGCCGGTTTCTATATATAGTTTTTCAGCTGATGCAATTTTGTATTTTAACTCATTTTGCAAAGCGAATATCTCCATATTCTAAAAGAAGTCTCATGAAAAACCTAAAAGTACTAGTTCTGCGTTTTCACGTCTGCTAAAATCTCCGTCATCGTACTGGCAGTACTACCGTAAATTCTGCGTTATAGGTTTCCGGTGCCGCGTCAGATCGGACAAAACGAAGGATAAACAGACAAGTGTTCGTCCTTTATTGGTCTTTAAATCATACCTAGACAATATATCAAAAACACAAAACAGTGATTTGATCTGTTATATATTTAATCTGATGAATAATAAACGTCAGTACATATCAGTAAAGCACGGTTTTATTAGCAAAAGTTGGAAAAAGTTTAGCAGTATTAAAATATGTTAAACTCATAAAACCAGTGACTTGATATAATAACTACATTTATCATATAATTTACGGTGCAGGAGTGTAATAAACCCATAACATATTTTTTATATTAACCTAGTGTGATATCACTTCCGATTCATCGCTCGGCATTTTCCGTATAACTCGGATCTTGTTCGTAGATTGCCGAAATTCTTTCCGACTTGCCCGAATATATAAATGACTTCGATTTGTCATGGTCACATGATGACTCACGGAAACAAATATACACGATTTTTCACGTTCCTTATAGATGTGTTCTGTTAAATAAATGGTAAATGTAAACTTTTCCTGAGTTATTTGATGAAATGAATCTTACATTCGTGCTCATTTATTATTAAATTTATTAAACTCGTTGGGAAAAAATGATTTAATGCTCGGCAGAACCTCGCATATTGTAGTTTTACAAACTCGATTAATAAATTCAAAAATAAATAACGCTCATGTAAGATCCGCTATATCTTTGATACTTATGGAGAGAAACGTTTGAGGATCATGCTTGAGCGTATCTCCGAACTTGTAATTAACATCAAGTATTCAGCGAATATTGTATTATATCTGCAATGAAAATGTGTAAGACTCCGCCTTTATGAGCATTAATCTGATCTTTTTTTTTTCACTGCAAAATCCAAATGTGAAAACTTAAATGACGGAAAAGTCACTCTTACATTTTTCGTTCATGTGTGCCCTTTAGTGCTGTATTGGCAAACTTTAAAATATATATAGCCATAGATAAAGGCTGTTACCTCCCCGTTTTATTTTCATCATTTGTGATTCTAGTGTTCATTGTGTTCACTAAGTTTTGTGATCCCCGGTGTGATTATTCAAGTGTTTATTTAAGTATATTATTTATTCTACTCGTCTGCAACAAGATCTAATTATACTATTTAAAACAAGTTAGCCGTCACTCAAGGTGACAAACAGCTACCCTCGATCATCGATCTGTCATCGATACACAATACTCAATTGTAATACATAGATCACTGGTTACTGATCTGTCAAACCTGTGGGGGAGGACCTGCTCTCATTTTTATACATTGTACTCAGATCGTTATTTCGATTTGTAATTTATCTCGAATGTAAAGAAAGCGGTGAGCTTCTATGAATTATTCCCGACCCTTATCTTGATTAAAACCAGTACTTAGTGTATGATTTTAGGGGCCATCGGACCGGGATCGACCGCGCAACCGCTAATGTGAGAGGTCAACATTTTATCCACTGCAATACCGCATAATTTTTGTGCACTTTAAAATTAGGATTGCACAAAACTCTCAATTGGAATACATATATAGTGCAATGTGTAAAGACAACAATATGTCTAATAATGAATCTTATAAACTATTCATTTATTTATTTGAAAAAAATATTTTAAAAGTTCGCCGTCTTAGTTTATATTTTATATATAATTGCTATAAAATAACTATGTATTGAGTTTATAAAAAAAAGTACACATGAAAATACATAATTGTAATTATAATTATAGTTTTGTAACACATATTGTAGATAAACTGTTGTTGCGATAAAACCTTTTAATTTAGACCCCGATGGCATACGAGTAACGCTAAATGTTCAGTTTCTCAAAGGACATGCTGTGTTTTATTATCTGTATTTTTTAGATAAAAGTTAAAGCCTTGGACTGCAAACCAAGGGGTCACAGTTCGATCCTAGCTCCCTCAACTAAAAATATTTATCAGTCTTTCGGACCGGGCATGTAAAAGAACCAGGGACACTACAAAAGGGTATTATGTATCTCTGCACTATCCTCCAAAAATCTATAATTACTATAACTCTTCATATTGGAAACCGGTGGTGACGATAAATAAAATTATCATCATCATCATCACTCCTAGAAATCATGCCAATGTCGATGACGATGTTAAATAAACATACACAGAAAATAGCAGCAGGTAACAATGCACAGGGTATTAATGAAAACACCTCCAGCACCTCATAAATATTTTAATTATGCAGTCTGGATGAAAAACAAAATGTAATAGTAAATCTAATAGTGTTATATTCGATGCAAAATGGAGACTTTATGGACGCTATATATTTTACAGTTACTTATAAGTAAGTATTTAAGACATTTTTTTGTAAAAAACAATTTAAAAGTCTTCACTATTATATCAAAATTATGTAATCTCTGTAATTGCTATTTCAATTCATTCTCGTGTTAAAACAGTAGGCAAAATATAATTAAATATTTTAATATAATAACTTATTATGAACTTATTCTGACAAAATAATAAATTTAGAATTCTCCAAAACAACAAACAGCATCAGTTTTACCCGGGATTCAGACTCGAGAGCGGTTCATATCAGCTCTGAGCTTACTACGCATACGAGTTAAAATAAAAATGATAAAGACTAAATTAGACAAAATATTGATAAACGATGTTTTGCATTAGGTTTCATACATAATACATAGTAAATTGCGTATTGCAGACTATATACATTACGCTTTGTAATAAAACAGTGCGCATTGAGTATTCTAGCATATATGCACTGCTCTCCGTTATTATACAGAGTAAATTGCGTATTCTAGCATATGTACATTATGGTTCATTATTATTCAGAGCGAATTGCATATTCCAGCATATGTACATTACGTTTCATAAGTATACAGAGTAAATTGCGTATTCCAGCATATATACATTACGTTTCAATATTATACAGAGCGAATTGCAAAATATTGATAAACGATGTTTTGCATTAGGTTTCATTCATAATACATAGTAAATTGCATATTGCAGATTATATACATTACGTTTTGTAATAAAACAGTGCGTATTGAGTATTCTAGCATATATACACAACTCTTCGTTTTTATACAGAATAAATATTGCGTATTCTAGCATATGTACATTACGTTTCATCATTATACAGAGCGAATTGCATATTTTAGCGCATATACATTATTTTTCGTTATTAAATAGATCTTTTTGATATCCCAGCATGTATACGTTACGCTTCGTTATCATACAGAGCGAATTGCGTATTCTAGTGCATCTACATTACCTTTCGTTATTATATGTAGAGCTAATTGTTTTCCCAGCATATATACGCCACGCTTTGTTATTATACAGACATAATTGCGTATTTCAGCATATATAAATTAAACTTTGTTATTATATATATAGCGTATTGTGTATTCCAACATTTATACATTACGCTTCGCTATTATACAAATTAAATTTCTATTTCTTTAAAATTTTATAAACTTCAGTATTTATTTTTTTTTTTTTTAAAAATTGAAGAAATTTGAAGAAAAAGTATTACCCCAAAATGGTCTAAAATGTACACTATAATAACTATTACGCACGGATGGACGGACGGACGGATACAGTATGCTCGCCCTTCGAAAAGCATAAAAACTTTTTACCGTAAATCGTTTATTGTTTTCGTCACATACCGGTATATGTTCGATGTTGATTCAAAATGTATTTTTCCCCAAAGTATAACCAGAGACATAATGCGTCTATGTCTCTGGTATAACAGAAACATTTTCATTCAAAATATATTCTTCAAATAAAAAAAGAAACGCTTTCTAACCAAGTAACACGTTAAAAGGTTTTATCTTTTTACTTTTTATTTTATATATAAAGGGAGATAATTAAATTCACAACAACGGAATTTACGTTTTTTGGGATCTTTTCAGATAATTATCTCCATATATATATATATATATATATATATTATTTTTATGTGCATGTCATCGACAGTAGATGCCATTGTTTCTTACTTTTTTCTACATTTATTTTGCAGGTGTCCGTCTTGTGATCTGCTGTGATATCAACAAATGTATAAACAACACAACTCCACTAATGCTGCCGAACTCTTGCAAGTAAGTGGTCCTTTTCCATAACAAAGGTATAGTAAGTGTTCCTTTTTCATAACAAAGGTATAGTAAGTGTTCTTTTTCCATAACAAAGGTAAAGTAAGTGTTCCTTTTCCATAACAAAGGTCTAGTAAGTGTTCCTTTTCCATAACAAAGGTATAGTAAGTGTTCCTTTTCCATAACAAAGGTCAAGTAAGTGGTCCTTTTCCATAACAAAGGTCACGCGCGGTAACGGAACCAACGACCGCATTTATATATGTAACGCAAAAGTGCGATTGAAATAAATGAAATGATATTTTTATTGTGTAGTTGTCATGGAAATATGACCAGAATGAGATTTCTTCACATACATAGAACACTGTGCCATTGGAAAGTTTTTGACATATACATGTAACACTGAGATGATATTTCTTCACGTTAAAATATCACTACAATGGGACTACCTTAGTGTATGAGCTTTCTTCTGGGGTGGTATTCGCCAACCTTTATTAAGAATATCCTTAGACTTGAACTCAAGGATGAATTTGAAAAACACACTCAGAAACCATTGCTTAGGACCAAAATTTGCAAGCATGCAGGGACACCTTATACAAAGTCAAGGACACTCTTAAAATTATTCTATCTGTCATGGTAAACTAGATATCTAAGGTTGAAATTTGGATTTTCAAGCTCAAGTCTAAGCATGTTTTCAAGAATGATTGGTTAATACGACCCAAGGCCTCACTACACAGTTATGTTCTTTGTTTTATATAAAATAAGGTCTAGGATTTTCACGGTAAAAAGTATTTATTCATAGCAGGAATGTATCTGCACATAAAGATGAACAATTTCTAGTAGGTTGAGCAGCTTGTTTTTTTAAAGACAGTGCAGTGACACAATAGGCTGTTTTTTAAAAAAGAAGAAGTTTAATAAGTAACAATAAAAGTGTGTGTGTTGTGAGGGGGGGGGGGGGGAGGGGGGAGGGGCAACTGTGTAGTGAGGTGTAGTGAGGTATTAACGGCATGAAGTATAGAAAAGTGTAGTAACGTAAATGAAGTATGGTCACGTGTTTTACCATATTCAATATGTAGTACATGTATATAATCACAAATTATCCATGAACATGAAGTACAAACGTGAGATTTTCACCACAGTCGTCATGGAAATGCTATTTTCTGGATATGCGTCTTACGTGGAAAATAAGTGTTTTAGAGCAAATGAAAAACACTGTAACTTAACTGTAACACGTGTATTCTGAATATTTAGTTTTAATTTGCATGTTAATTAATTTTCTGGATTGTTTCATAACGTGGAAATTAGCCTATGTGTGGTGTTAATACCATTTAGTGATAAGGGTTTAACCAAGTTTATTTTTCATGATTATCAGCGAATATACGAAACAGCTTCAATGTATAAAGAAGGAGATGGACAGCTGCAAGACGGGCGCCGAAAGATCCGCTATAATGATGTCGTCATACTTCACGTTAGGCGCTTCTCGTAAGTTTATGTTTTCGCAGGTGCCTTAGAAATAGTTAGTGTTAAACGTCATTTGACTGACAGTTTGACGTTATTTGACTGACTCTGGCCGGAGCTACGATGAAGTTTGAGATGATTGACGTTTGAAAGTTGATGTTTGCTAAGGCCGTTTCTAAGCATAGCTCGCGCGGCTTTATTGTCTGTACATGACTCGTTCAGAATTGCATCAAGGGCATAGTCTGTGCAATGCCATTCACGCGTACGCAGTGATGACGAACTTTTTAATAATTAAGTACGACCTTAATTATTAAAATTATTTTGTAGGCTGTTTTAACAAATAAGAGCGACACAATTTTGAAAATTGAAGCGATTCCATTGGATGTCAAATGAAATTAAACACTAATTCTATAATTATATAGAATCTGATCGATATCGTAAGTTTTAACGTTTCTAAAGTGAATAATTCGTGAAACTTATATGAATGAATTAGTTAAATATTGTTGAATAAAGTAAAGCTTAAACAATGCATTACTTTGTTATGTTCAAATTGTTCTTTTGTAATTAATTCTCACCAGGGAGGATCGCAACTGTTGTAAAACATAGGTAATAACACATACTTTTGCTACTGCAATAAATTCAACTACTTAATTAACGTAAGCTTGTTTGTGGAATTGATAGTTGAAGTTTATATCTCTAGGAGGTGCTTTCTGCGGCTTTGATATGTCAAACATACAGACAATGATGACGGCACGTGTTGGTTTGATGACGTCAATGTTCAACCTTACTGGACCCGGTCTCATGATGATGGGAGATGATGGACCGTTTGACGGTTAGTAATTAAAACACTAGGAACCAGACTTATACTTAGTTTAAATTTTCATGTTAATTAATCAATTTCTAAGTTGTTTCCGAACGTAGCGTGTTTTTCCTCGGTAGTGTGTTAGATTTAACTTTAATCAAGGTGGTTAATAAATATTTGAAACTGGTTTCTGCCCAGTTTCATTAATTTCCTTTAAAATGATTTTCCCTGGATAATTTCTCACATGAAAAGAAACGCCTATAGGCCAAACTAGTTTAAGAGAAGAAGTGCTACTGCCAGAGAGAAAAAAGTTTTTGTTCGTTAACTTATATATTTTCTAGGGTGATTTTGATGCCACTGTTTAGATACGTTTCTTGCATGAAAATGAAACTTTGTATACATTTTCTGTCTTTATTGTTGTTTACAATATAGGGAAAATATCAATTGCCGTAATAGATATTGATGGTGAAAGCGAACACCTCTATCTACCTTGAAGACTTCCGACTTATGTCCATTGTTATAAAGTTTTTACAGCTTTGACGATCATTATGAAATAACGTTGTCCATTGTATCAACTAAATTCTCAAGTTAAAATTCATCATTTGATACGTCAATTTGTCTATTTCTTTTTACGATTGATTTTCTGTTCGGCACTATCTTTCATTAATTTATTGGATTTTTTTATTATTTTGTTATTTATTCGGATCCTTTTATGATTATCAACTTTGTATTAAATTTTGCATATGCTTTCCATATATTCAGATGGTCCTTTCGATGATGGACCGTTCGATGATGGACCATTTGACGATGATGGACCCTTTGGCGACGATGGTCCATTTGACGATATGGGAGAAAATGGATTTATGCATCCAGGATGTAGGTTTTAAATGTTTAAGTTTTATGCACACAGGGTGTAGGTTTTAAATGTTTAAGTTTAATGCACACAGGGTGTAGGTTTTAAATGTTTGGGTTTTATTCACACAGGATGTAGGTTTCAAATGTTTGAGTTTAATACACACAGGATGTAGGTTTTGAATGTTTAAGTTTAATGCACACAGGATGTAGGTTTTAAATGTTTGAGTTTTATGCACACAGGATGTAGGTTTTAAATGTTTGAGTTTTATGCACCAAGGATGTAGGTTTTAAATGTTTGAGTTTTATGCACCCAGGATGTAGGTTTTAAATGTTTGAGTTTTATGCACACAGGATGTAGGTTTTAAATGTTTGAGTTTTATGCACCCAGGATGTAGGTTTTAAATGTTTGAGTTTTATGCACACAGGATGTAGGTTTTAAATGTTTGAGTTTTATGCACCAAGGATGTAGGTTTTAAATGTTTGAGTTTTATGCACCCAGGATGTAGGTTTTAAATGTTTGAGTTTTATGCACCCAGGATGTAAATTTTAAATGTTTGAGTTTTATGCACCCAGGATGTTAAAAAAACTTGCGTTTTTAAAGGCGTGAAGAATCTATATTTACATAATGTTTATCTAAATATGAACCTAAAATCTCAATAGGTATTCTTGTTTATATTGGAAAGTAGCTCTATTAAATGGTTGAAAGGCAGAATATTTCATACATTTACGGTCACCAATGGGAAAATGTATAAACTGAGTTGACGGATTTGCAATTTCCTTTGACCGTTGTCTGTTAAGTCTATCCCAGAACCTGTTATCTCACAATCAGGTTTATAAACACCCAATGGAAAATGCAGGGAATGCTAGGCCTGTCCCACAATTCATAGCAATTGAACGTTTACTTAACTATGACGTCATTCAAATTCCCCCTGAAGCAACTGACAAATATATGTTCTCAAATATGCTGCTATTTAACGGACCCAATCGGGAGAGCTGGGTTCGTACTACAGACTAGTTGTCTATTTTTATTCCAGTATTACTACCAGGGCTGTTACCAGGAGGGACCGGTGTAAAAGGAACCACAGCTAAACCACCACAAGCTCCTGGTCTTCTACCAAGATTTCGAGGCGGAGCAGCAAGTAGGTGTTCAAGGTTTTACATTGAATATTTTAATCTGAGCATTTCGTCTGTACACGAACAACATAGTCGAGCAATTATACTATTATTGCATGGACATTTTTGTTTTTCACTTTTGATGTTGAAGAATGAAGAAGGAAATCCAGATTACAAGTTGTTACACATCATATACGTTTATTTATAGAAGTTACATATCATATATCATATACGTATATATGGAAGTTATTGCATATCACATACGTATATATGGAAGTTATTACATATTACATACGTATATATGGAAGTTATTACATATCACATACGTATATATGGAAGTTTTCACATATCACATACGTATATATGGAAGTTTTTACATATCACATACGTATATATGGAAGTTATGTCGTATCACATACGTATATATGGAAGTTATTACATATCACATATCACATACGTATATATGGAAGTGATAACATACCACAAACGTATATAAAGAAGTTATTACATATCGTATACGTATATATAGAATTTATTACATATCGTATACGTATATATAGAAGTTATTACATACCACATACGTATATATGGAAGTTATAACATATCATATAGGTATATATAGACGTTATTACATATCATTTACGTATATATAGAAGTTATTACATATCACATATGTATACAATAAAATAAAGAAGTTATTGTTTCATTGGAAATTATTAATATTTCAATCACCATTTTCTTCGTCTATTCCGAATTAACAAACAAAAACCACCTTGATTCATTTCCATTTTTAAAATATACCAAAAGATAAGAAACGTCATAGAAGTGGAGCAATGTAATTATGGTATACAATAATTAGATATAAATTAGAAACGTTTGCTTTAAGGCTTCATATTTCATCAATAAACAATCAGTATGCATTCACCCACCACTGTTAGGAGAAAATAAGTGCTAATATATAAGACCCCTTTAATCATTTCCATACAATGATACGAAAATATCTAGTATACTGAATACCTCATTTTCTAAAAATAAAAATGAAAAAAAAAATGTTATGACTTATGAAATGAAAATTATTTTAGATTGATTGTGAAAAATAACCAAAATAAATCACATAATACTATAGCCATATACTATACCGTTAGTATTATTACTCAATGTATAGATAGAGAACACTGTTTGATTAAAACATGTATTTTTTAATTTCAGTGCATTATGATGATGGCAAGAACGAAGGGCGTGTTTCATCAATGCCGTCTGGAATGGTTGTTTTCATCATCGTCACAGTTATTTTCTTGTGATCAAGACACGAGGTCTATCTACGAACAAGTCGTATTTATATTATAAACAGTTGCTATTGTCTGTGATTTATGCTCCAAGTTTTGTCAAAATTAAGTCTGAACGGAATGTTTGTTTGTTTTCTCAAGTTCAAGCTGGTTACGGTGTTCACGCTGGTAACGGTGTTCACGCTGGTTACGGTAATCGCGCTGGTAACGGTGTTTACGTTGGTAACGATGTTTACGCTGGTTACGGTGTTCACGCTTGTTACGGTGTTTACGCTGGTTACGGTGGTTACGAACATTCCTGGTTCACTTGCCTTACACGTGTAAGAAAATAGAAAGTTAACATGAACTGAACGACAAATAAAACAACATATTTCTAAAGGTCATAAAACCAAACCACGTCCATGGAGGGAAATAAAATCGACCGATTATTTCACTGTAAGACGGTATACTCATAATAAGCAACTATTTCGATTCCTCAGTGGTAACACACAGCCTGTACTATATTTTTGATATTAACCTAGTGTAATATCGCTTATGACCATCGAACGGTGTTTTCCGTATAACTTGGCTCCTGTACGTAAAATGCCGAACTACGTTCCGAATATATAAATGACGTTGATTTTTCATGGTAAAATGCAATCTCCTTCGCAGAGTTATCGTTAGTTATACTCATTTCACGAATGTAACGAGTCGAATGTGTTAGAGAGTGGTTAAAATGACGTTATTTGAGACGTTACGTCATGAAACAAATATGCCCGACATCTTCTATTCCTTATAGACATGATATGTTAAATAAATATTTATATGTTGCTGTCTGTTTCCCTAGGCTCGCTCGCTTTAGTCCTGAACTCGTCCACCTTTTTTTTCTGTTTATTTTGTTTTTAATTCTAATTTATATGATTAATTATAAAATTTTGTTTTCTTTCAAAACTTAACAAGATATACAACTATCGATGTAAAAATCATATATCTTTTATAGAACTCTATTTTGTTAATATATCAAAACTAATCTAATGAATCTTCGCCACCTTACACAAATGTTTGTATAAGTTACTGAGGAGAGAAACTATATAAGAAATATTTTCTTTCGTTTCAATCCTTTTACTAAATATGTTGTGGAATATGCTGTACATAATTTATGAATAAATATGTTTAAACCAAATATTATTGAATTTATTAAACCCGTTGGCAAAAACGATATAACGCTTGACAGAGCCTCGCATAATATAATTGCCAACTCGTGTAATAAATTCATTAATAAACCAGTACTCATGTAAATATCTCTTTGTATGGGAAGCTTCAAGTGTTATTGTTTTAATGTATCGAATGAAAATTTTATAAAAAAAAAACACTCTGTTTTAACATCTTTGTTATATTTCTGCTCTGTTATATTTGCTCTTTTATATTTGCTCTGTTATATATTTTGTGTTATATCTGCTCTGTTATGTATACTTTTTTATACCTGCTCTGTTATATCTGCTCTATTATTCATGATCAGTTATATCTGCTCTGTTATATCTACTCTGTTATACCTGCTCTATTATTCCTTATCAGTTATGTCTGCTCAGTTATATCTACTCTGTTATATCTGCTCTGCTATATCTGCTCTATTATTCCTTATCAGTTATGTCTGCTCTGTTTTATCTACTCTGTTATACCTGCTCTATTATTCCTTATGAGTTATATATGCTCTGTTATACCTGCTTTGCTATATCTGCTCTATTATTCCTGATCAGTTATGCCTGCTCTGTTATATCTTCTTTGTTATACCTGCTCTGCTATACCCGATCTGTTATACCTGCTCTATTATTCCTGATCAGTTATATCTGCTCTGTTATATCTGTTCAGTTATATCTGCTGTATTATTCCTGATCAGTTATGTCTGCTCAGTTATATATGCTCAGTTATATCTGCTCTATTATTCCTGATAAGTTATGTCTGCTCCGTTTATCTACTCAATTATTTCTGATCAGTTATGTTTGCTCTGTTATATCTGCTCCGTTTGACAATATGAAGATATTCTTCCATTAAAAAATAGGATTGTTTTTTGTCATCTTTAAGAACATCAGTGAAGCAATTATTTTTCGACTTGAAGAAAATCTGTAAAAATCTGTGCATGTTAAGTTGTGATTGACAAATATGATTGATTCATTATTATCAATAAACGGACTATTACATATCTAGCTTTTCCTGTTTGTTGAGGGGGACTACGATAAAAAATGTAAAACTATTTTTATTCTTATAAGTGAAACGGCACGAAAGAACGGGACGTATTTAAAGGAACCAAACTAAAGTACGAATACGAAGTGTGCCAGTGATTGATTAGTATAAACAACAATCGATTGTCGCCGACTTCGAGTCAATTAATTTTCGATTGTAATCGATCTCCGATTCATCGCTAGTTGATATATTGCACTTAATGAAATGTTCACGAACCAATATCTACCGTTGTATGTTTACATGGTTTATTTTATGATTGAGGTCTGTTTTATTTTTCAAGAAATGTTTTAACATTTACCAACACTTGCCTTCCTCACACCAGTTTCATCAAATAAGCGGGGCGGGGCGGTAGTATAATTGATAGAGTGTTTGCCGCCCTCGCCAGAGGTTACGGGTTCGATTCATCCAGTCGACCCGATGTCTCTCATAAAACAACACTCAGTACTGGTTCGAAATACCACACTTCTGTTGGCAATGCTAAACCCTCGCATGTTTTTGGTGGCCATATTTTGCTGCCATTCTTTCTATCGGGCTCGAAAAAGTGAACGTCCTTGTTATTACAATATACAATGTACATATAAAAATCGGCGATGCACGTACTCCACTTGTGCAACGTGCATTCATACATCTCCGTATATGAACACATTTAGCAGCTCTTTTCAAACGACGTTTGACTGCAGTATATACGACTCATATGTTATTTGGCTTAGGAAAAATAAAGGTTAAAACATACATTTATGCACAGAAACAGAAATAAATTGGGATCAGGGAGAATTTACTGTACTTAGCATTACATCCCACCCCCCTTCTCCACTCCCCCGTTTGAAAAGTTTAGGTCTACCAAAATTATACCATTGTTTTCATCATTAACAAGTCTACAAGAAGATCATATCAAATTGTTACAAACCATGTTTTTAGCTTTTTCTGGAATAACCATCCAGATTAAATTAAAATAAATATTGTATTACAAGATTATAAGAACGAAGGACTCGGACTGATTGATATTAAACAGTTTGCATATTCTTTAAATTCACTTTTGTCTGAGGATAGGGGTTGGGGGTGCGGCGAGGTGGGTGTAGGGAAATTCATAATTATATGTGTCCTTTTGCAACAACATTTTTATTTTTTGATAATGATTATGTGAAAAAGAACTCAAAATATGCAATCCCTTTTGGAAAGCTGTGCACACAAGTTTGGTATTATTAATAACTGCATTGGTGCCAGTGTCGTGAAAAGCTTTTACAAACCAACTTTTATGATTCAACAATAACATTAAGCTAGGAAGATCGAGTGTAGTTAAAGGGAGTGTATCAGGGTAAAAAACGCTATAAATGTCTTAAAAATAAAATAATTATCAAAAATGGATGAAAAGTATCTCATTATCGTTAACAAATATAAACCTGATTTGTTCAGTATGTCAAATAAACCAAACCGTGACAAAATCGATTCATGTAAAATGGAGTGGTAAACTTGAAATGAATTCCCCATTCTAAAAATAGACAGCACATAAATACTGCTTGATGACGTTTGCATCGTCATTCGCCATTTGTGAAATAGAAAATACAAAGGTTTTCCCACATCTTTTCTCGTTTCATCTTTATCTTCTTGAGCAAGTTTTGTCCTAATCGAATTTTCACTAGCATCGGTGTACAAAATGAATCTCGTATTCATGTCGAGATAAACTAATAAAAGAGCTTCTGCTAAACTTGCTTTTAATGTTTCAAATGCTAATTGACATTTCTCATCCCATTTAAAGCTAACATTTTTTCTTGTCAGATTGATAAGCGGTTCTGCTATTTTGCTAAAGTTTGGTACAAATCGTCTATAATAGAGCACTGCTACAAAACTACGGACTGCCTTGACAGTAGTGGGAGGAGATAGCCTTTTATCGCCCTGACACTTACTTAATATCATTTTCAACTTATGTTCTTTTAACCTGTCTAGTACCCGTTGCAAGTGTACTAAATAACCTTCAATGGTCTTACTAAAAATGATTATACCATCCACATATGGGATCGCACAACATTATAACCTGCTTAACCCGCTTCATAACTTCAGAGAAATAGCTTGATGACGTTTTAAGTCCGAATGACGCGCGATTCCATTCCACGAGAGCTTTTGGAGTGCAAAATACAGTTTTCTCTCTATCTTTTGGATGTTAACCTACACATATAAATCCACTGCGCAAGTCTATTAAGGAGAATATGGCGTTATTCCCTAATAATTTGTCTAACACTGAATCAATTCTAGGTAACTGGAAAGCATAACCTTTTACCACCTTATTTAGACCACGAATGTCTATAAACATTCCCTTTTCATTACTATCTTTTTGCTTACCAATAGAAGTAGGGCAGAGTACGGACTTCGCGACCGGCTTATTATACCTGCCATTAGAAGTTCGTCTACTGCTTGGTTTACATATTTTAAGTCATTTAGCGGTATTCGTTATGACCTAATTTTAACAGGATCATTGTTTCCTAGCTCTATACGCATTTGTTAAATATCTGTTTCTTCTACATCAGTCGCTGATATCGATCAGTACTTTGATTCCTATATAAAAGTTCCGCCATTTTCTCTTTATGTTCCGCGGGTGCATTTATTTGTGTAAAAATGTCATCAAGTGACTGTTTAGACTGACTATTTGCTTTTTTGAAAAATGTTGTCACTGACTGCATACACTTCTGATATTTTATCTAAACGTGCTATAATTGTATATTTCTTTATACTCTGAGTTTCCATCATTAACCATAACGATTGGTAATTTTCTTGCTCTATTTCTTTTAACCTTTGAATTCACACTAACAAATTCAGATCGATTACTCATGTGATCTGTCTCACATTTGTCAATAACATTTTATTTTCTGAAATTCTCGAATTTTTCTTAATCCTACCTGTGCATACTAGCACTGAGTTGGTTTCGAAGTTACATTCTTTCTAATCTTACAACTGACCCTATGTGATGTCACTTACTAGTTGAACCATTACCTTTGTTATACGTAAACATCCTAAATCATAATATAACCTAACTCCATTTTCATACAAAATATCTGTCCTAAAATCACATTTCTATTCATGTCTGATACTATATAAAACGGGTGTTCTATTTTCTATACCTTCATTTCAAATTTCAAATTTGTTCTGCCTAATACATTTAATAAACTGCCAGCAACTGATTGTAAATTTGCATTTTTTTCTTATCTCGGTTTATTCTTTATTTCTTTGCATATTTTGTAATGAATTAAGCTAACCATGGCGCCGGTATCTACTAAACATCTTAAACGTTTCTTTCCTACATCAATTAAGATTTTGCATTCTCGAATAATTATATCTAATAAGTAGGCGTTTTTTTTCTCCATTTTATATGATTCGAGCGTTCTAGTTTCCCTACATTGTGTCATCCTTATGCTCATTATTTGTTCTGTTATTCCTACGTGCGTTATCCCATTACCTATTATAACCCCTGTTGTTGTTGGGAAGACACTATCTCCTAATATGCCATTATTTTTTGCAAACCCAACACAAAATTGAACTCCTGCCATTTCTTGGTTTACTGATAACTGTATTAACCTGTCGCGACGCGACGCCAGCCCTTCACTATCTAGTCATGTGGTTGTTTCTCCTGCATTTTTAACATTTTCTATGTGTTCCACAATGGTTTATCTACATTTATCTGTGATTCTTATACCTATCTTTATCCCTATTTTCTGATCTCAAATCAACGCGTTTTCTAGAATTTGGTTCCCGGTTTGTTACCCACTCAGGAATTTATGAAGATACGACATGGTGTATTTCTAGAACGACATTAACAAAAGCATCTTACTCAACTTCCATCACCATGTTGAAGGCATTTTCCTTGGCCTGCTGTAATAATATACAACTGAGAAATAAATAGAGGATCTTACACGAGTGCTGATTTATTATTGAATTAAATTAATTTGTTTTAGAACTTGATTCCACAAGCAATGTGTGAAAGTGCAAATGGAAGGAACCATCACTCTATTTTTATAACTCGAACTTTATTTTCGGTTATATTTGCTTTTCTTGAGTATGCATTCATAAGTATGGAAGAGAATGCAACGAGGCTTGGAACATGGACAGATGGCGACGTGTCAAACTTCTATCTTGAATAATAACATAATTATCTCCTCCTTTGTACCTTATTTTACTTGTCCGGAGTTTATCTTCAATAATATAAAAATAGCGGTGTCTGTAAACCCCGAAATACACCTGATAACCGAAAGATACCGAACGATAACCAAAGACTTTACACCCCCTCCCCCTCCCCCACGCCCAAAGGACGTCTCTTCCAAATAATTGAAGTGCTCTTGCGCCCAGTGGAGTATCGTTTAACTGCAAAGTGCTTATAGTTACGCCAAGTTACCCTAGAAGGCAGCCATTCCTTTTAAAAGGAAACTTTATTTCTATTTAATTCCAACAATTTCACAAAAACAATAATTTAACAAATTAATTGCGGTTGACATATATGAACAGATGCACTTGAATAATAGCAGATCTAGTATAAAAATATAGGCCTATTTAATTTTCAATATTCAAAAAGGCAGTCGTTCCTTTTAAAGGGAAACTTTACTTTTCATTCTAAGTCGATAAACACAAATTGTAAAATAGCGTACGCTTCGTGTATGACGTCATAAATAAAGGTAAGTTACACTTTGCACTTTGTAGCCGCTATGTTAACATGCTAACTGTTAACATCGACAAATCGTATTTCGAAAGTAGGGTCTAAATGTGATATTGGGGTTAGCTGCTTATGTTTAATAATGATATTATTGAATTATTAAACGATAAAGTACAACTATACAAAATGCAATTGCTTATGACTTTTAATAAGGACTTATATACATTCCTAGCTTTTAAGAATTGAATCATAATGATATTCCCTTTGTCAGCTTTAGACTTATGTAATAAGATACATTCCCACTATTTTTTACCTGCACCATTCATATCTATTCAGATTTATCACTTTACTGCGGACTATATAAATTTAAGTTAAGAAGGGAGACAACTCCTAAAGCAACCGCTTAACCTTTCGTAACACTGGTTATTCCCCTTACGTTTCTTGTTCCAGATAATATGCTCTTCCATCAACTTTAGATGGTGTACATGTAAGTCCGTGTTTTATCAAACGCACTCCCATAGTTTTTGTTTTTTTTGAATGGGGTTTAACGCCATTTTCAACACATTTCAGGTTATATATGGCATATCCAGTTTTACTGGTGGAGGAAGACCTCAGACTGAGTCAGACTGAGTAGAACCACCGTCCTTCCGCAAGTAACTGGAAACTTTCTCACATAAAGTTTTTGGAGCGAGCGGGACTCGAACCTACGACCATAGCGGTGAGAGGTAAGTGATCTTGAGACGGCGCCTTAGACCACTCGGCCACGGAGGACCCCACTCCCATAGTGCCTTATTCCGGCAGTGTGCAATCAAGCCCAGCAGGTTCTAGGCAAGTAGATTTCGTGCGGCCCGCCCCTACCACACACCGATTAGAAAAAGTATGTATTTCTTGCGTACTGAGGCATTTCCAGGAGATATAATTATGCAAGAAAAAACAAGTAAGAATGTGCAAGTCCGGGCGTAATGGTGTAAAGGTACGCTCTCAAATCAGCGGAAGATTACCTCTACGTTTCAGTTGAAATGGAAGTGAATCGAACTATCGATGAAAATGGACGTTGAACATCGGGGTTTTGCGTGATATCGACTCGACTAAACCATAATTTTCACAATGTACTCCCCACCAATAACGAGATTCTGTCTTTATATGACGAATCCTCTTATATTTTATATTTACATCACATGGACACATGATTTCCAGATGAAGTGCTCAGTCGAATACATCAAAATGACCGCGTGTACTTTAAAGGAACGCGTCATTGTCAGTCAACATAGACTGTATGGACAAGATTTTGCTAAAGTTTAATATAGACTGTATGGACAATATTGTGTTAAAGTTTAATATGTATTGTGTGGACAATAATGAGTTATAGTTTAATATGTATTGTATGGACAATAATGAGTTATAGTTTAATATGTATTGTATGGACAATAATGAGTTATAGTTTAATATGTATTGTATGGACAATAATGAGTTATAGTTTAATATGTATTGTATGGACAATAATGAGTTATAGTTTAATATGTATTGTATGGACAATAATGTGTTATCGTTTAATATGTATTGTATGGACAATAATGAGTTATCGTTTAATATGTATTGTATGAACAATAATGAGTTACAGTTTAATATGTATTGTATGGACAATAATGTGTTATCGTTTAATATGTATTGTATGAACAATAATGAGTTACAGTTTAATATGTATTGTATGGACAATAATGAGTTACAGTTTAATATGTATTGTATGGACAATAATGTGTTATCGTTTAATATGTATTGTATGAACACTAATGAGTTACAGTTTAATATGTATTGTATGGACAATAATGTAATATAGTTTAATATGTATTGTATGGACAATAATGTGTTACAATAATGTATTATTGTTTAATATGTATTGTATGGACAATAATGAGTTATAGTTTAATATGTATTGTATGGACAATAATGAGTTATAGTTTAATATGTATTGTATGGACAAAAATGAGTTAAAGTTTAATATGTATTGTATGGACAATAATGTGTTACAGTTTAATATGTATTGTATGGACAGTAATTAGTTACAGTTTAATATGTATTGTATGGACAATAATGTGTTACAGTTTAATATATATTGTATGGACAATAATGTGTTACAATTTAATATATATTGTATGGACAATAATGAGTTACAGTTTAATATGTATTGTATGGACAATATTGTGTTATAGATTAATATGTATTGTATGGACAATATTGTGTTATAGATTAATATGTATTGTATGGACAATAATGAGTTATAGTTTAATATGTATTGTATGGACAATAATGTGTTACAGTTTAATATGTATTGTATGGACAGTAATGAGTTAAAGTTTAATATGTATTGTATGGACAATAATGTGTTACAATTTAATATGTATTGTATGGACAATAATGAGTTAAAGTTTAATATGTATTGTATGGACAATAATGAGTTAAAGTTTAATATGTATTGTATGGACAATAATGTGTTACAGTTTAATATGTATTGTATGGACAATAATGAGTTAAAGTTTTATATGTATTGTATGGACAATAATATGATATCGTTTAATATGTATTGTATGGACAATAATGAGTTACAGTTTAATATGTATTGTATGGACAATAATGAGTTACAGTTTAATATGTATTGTATGGACAATAATGTGTTACAATTTAATATGTATTGTATGGTAAATAATGTGTTATCGTTTAATATGTATTTTATGGACAATAATGTGTTATAGTTTAATATGTATTGTATGGACACTAATGTGTTATTGTTTAATATGTATTGTATGGACAATAATGTGTTATAGTTTAATATGTATTGTATGGACAATAATGTGTTATAGTTTAATATGTATTGTATGGACAATAATGTGTTACAGTTTAATATGTATTGTATGGACATTATTGTGTTACAGTTTAATATGTATTGTATGGACAATAATGTGTTATAGTTTAATATGTATTGTATGGACATTATTGTGTTACAGTTTAATATGTATTGTATGGACATTATTGTGTTACAGTTTAATATGTATTGTATGGACAATAATGTGTTATAGTTTAATATGTATTGTATGGACAATAATGTGTTATAGTTTAATAAATACTGTATGGACAATAATGTGTTATAGTTTAATATGTATTGTATGGTCAATAATGTGTTATAGTTTAATAAATACTGTATGGTCAATAATGTGTTATAGTTTAATATATATTGTATGGACAATATTTTGCTATAGTTTAATATATATTGTATGGACAATATTTTGCTATAGTTTAATATATATTTTATGGACAATTTTGTGCTATAGTTTAATATATATTGCATGGACAAGATTGTGCTATATTTTAATACAGATTGTATGGACAATATTGTGCTATATTTTAATATATATTGTATGGACAATATTGTGCTATAGTTCAATACATATTGTATTAACAAGATTGTGATATAGTTCAATATATATTGTATTGACAAGATTGTGCTATAGTTTGATATGTATTGTGTGGACAAGATTGTGCTATAGTTTGATATGTATTGTGTGGACAATATTGTATTATAGTTCAATATAGATTGTATGGACAAGATTGTGCTATAGTTTGATATGTATTGTGTGGAAAATATTGTGTTATAGATCAATATAGATTGTTTGAACTAGATTGTATATTATTTTATAGAAGTATAAATAATGTTATAAAGCCCGGATAAAATCTATTGACTTCCTGCCAATACAAGATTACCATCTTGCCAATACTTCATTATATACCTTCTTGCTTGGTCAATACTGTATTATGCGCATATCTTGCCAATACTTTATCATATACTTTCTGGTCTGGTCGATACTGTAATATGCGCCTATCTTGCCAATATTTTATTATATACCTACTGGTTTGGTCAATACTGTATAATGCGCATATCTTGCCAATACTTTATCATATACTTTCTGGTTTGGTCAATATTATATTATGCGCCTATCTTGCCAATATTTTATTATATACCTTTTGGTTTGATCAATACTGTATTATGCGCCTATCTTGTCAGTACTTTATCATATACCTTCTGGCTTGGTCAATACTGTATTATGCACCTATCTTGCCATTACTTTATCATATACTTTCTGGTTCGTTCAATACTGTATTATGCGCATATCTAGCCAATACTTTATTTTATACCTTTTGGTTTGGTCAATACTGTATTATGTGCATATCTTGCCAATATTTTATTATATACCTTTTGGTTTGGTCAATACTGTATTATGCGCCTATCTTGCCAATACTTTATCATATACTTTCTGGTTTGGTCAATTTTATATTATGCGCCATCTAGCCAATATTTTATTATATACCTTTTGGTTTGGTCAATACTGTAGTATGCGCCTATCTAGCCAATACTTTATTATATACCTTTTGGTTTGGTCAAAACTGTATTATGCGCCTATCTTACCAATACTTTAGTATGTACCTTTTGGTTTGGTCAATACTGTATTATGCGCCTATCTTGTCAATACTTTATTATGTACCTTCTGGTTGGTCAATACTGTAGTATGCCCCGATCTTGTCAATACTTTTTTATATACCGTTTGGCTTAGTAAATACTGTACTATAGGCCTATATTGCCAATACTTTTTTATATACCGTCTTGCTTGGTCAATACTGTATTATAGGCCTATATTGCCAATACTTTATGATACAAAATTTATGCACTTTCAATGTAGCTCAAACCATGATACCATATGTTCGACACTACTTCTTTTTTAAGACTATATTCTATGACGTCATACTGCTCTCGCAGTTTCAAAAATAACGTAATGATAAATAATGTCATAGATGCTGTATATGTAGGGAGAAAAGGGCAAACAAAAACTAGCACAAGTCTCAACCAAATATCATATAAATTTTATTCGAAAATCGTAAGAAACAATACATTTCATTCAGAATATATTTATAAATTTACAAATAGTCAAAATATACACATCAATATTACAAAATCATTTATTGTAGAGATACATACGTATGAGGTTGTGCAACCTAATTTACAATGAGTTTATGGCAGATATTTCGTATTGACAACCGAAACATGGTCTTTTAGTACATTAGTTTGCCATTGTCTTTTTATCGTGGTATCCATTGTGGCACACATCCATAGGACAAGTTATCAGGCAAAGTCAGTCATATATTGGAATTGTTGGGAAATACAATGTAGATGAAAATAACGAGATTTTAATTTTGAATACCCCAAAATCACTTTGAATAATTGATAAGTAAACAACACATTTAGGGAAGTTCAGATAAGGTAAAAGTCTGTATGTACCTCCGTTTGTGCAACCGCCGTGCTTTCATATTACATGAATATGTATGCAACGTAAATTGCAACCTTGCTTTGCAGAAAGAAACGATTTTTATTCGCAATAATTTGACCCGAAGAGGTTAAATAACATGTAGGCGTTCTTGCATCATGTTTTATTAACGGCATTCTTCTTTCTAATATAATTGTATATTATTCAGTTAATGTCTTACTTTTATTTCTAGGTCACTCCACCAACATTCTGCTATCATCTCCAGTCAATATATTAGTTTTATGTTCAGTCCCTTTCCCCGCGTTTCTGTCAATACCCGTATACTAAATGTATTCCTGTGTCAATATACAGTCAAACCTTTCTTAAGCAGCCTGTCAAGGGAAAAAACAAAATTGGCCTTTTAAGACAGGTTGTTGCTTAAAACAGGTTGTTTTTCTATCAAAGAATAGAAATAGGAAATAGCAAATGAGGCTGATTGAGATAAGTGGCTGCTTAATAGAGGTGAATTCTTACGCAGGTTTGACAGTAATTTCACTTCTGTATCATCACTGGCATATCAAGCATCCAGATGTCATGCAATATGTCCAAGCTGTCGTCACGCAGTCGTCTGCGACCGAGCTATGGTGAACCACTCTTTAAATTTCTTTCATGTTTCATACTGTTATTTTTTGTGATAGTAGTAATTATTTATTTGAAAAAAAAACAAACACACATTACTTTGCATGACAATATACGTAGGAGTACATTTCCTATTTGTCTGTTACTTTTTATGAAACGTTATGAAGCAAACAAGGATGTAACGAGATACATGTCTGTCTGAAATTCAGTCAACTTCGGAAGTTGAGCGGGCATATACAACTTTATGTACACCGGAAGTTTAACGGGCATATATAACTATACGTATTGCACATTATGTTTTGTGTGAAAGTCCAACCAGGTTTCTTCAAAGTTCGCTGTTATCACAGCATCGATTACATAAGAGATATAAAATATAAAATAACTAAGGTTCAAATTATATAAACTATTTACGAGGCAAGTGTTCCAAAATTTCATGTTATATCCTTTGAAAATACAAAAAAGTAAAATTAATTTGAAAATAAATCAAATTTTGAAAATCTACTTCTTTAAATACATGTAATGATAATACATCGTAAAATTTTCCGAATACATTCACATTTTGTACCACTAAATGTATTATTAAACGTAGCACTGTTTTACTTTATTTTCATAAAAAATTTCAACTTTAAATGGTACCTGTTGCAGTTGAACATCAGACAAACAAAATAAACAAAATAAACAAAATAATAATACAATATATAACTCAACAATAATAAAGGAGTATTAACCGGTGACAATTTTTTTGGAGAATAACGTCATTCTCAGACGTCAAATTACATACACTGACAGAAGTATTTAAAATAGTCAACATTTTAGAATAAAACAAAAATAAAGGAGTAACACATCTCAGCATATTTCGTATCTTTTATCATATATTAAGATATTTCTTTCAGACTCTTTGCCAAAAAAAATGTTTATTTTTTAATGCCTATATTTAACCCCATCTGTGTTATTTGGGGGATCTTGTAATTCATTTGTAGAAATTAAACTTCTAAGATTTTTAAGACTTTGGTCAATCATTTCTGTTTAACTTCTTGCTTAACTGTGTCGTATTACTTTCACTGAAATGGTACCATTTCAAAAAACAGTTCTAATGTATAAAACGTAACATAACCTTGCCCCGTCGTATAAAAGGGATACATTGGTACAAACTACTGATATTTATTCAAGAAATTTAAGATCCTCGTCTAACTTCCCGACCAACTCATCAACTATTTAGAAGATCTTTCACACTTCCGGGATAAAAATTTTGGAATTATCTTCCAATAAAGATGAAACACTTCCAGTTCAGTGAACCGTTTCAAAACTTTGTATTTGCGATGAGTTAAAGCCAAGACTCATAACAATACGTTCATGGCTTACTTTGATATTTCACTGTTAGTTTTACACGCATTGTCAGAATACATCTATAATTCATGTTCTTGTACTTAAAATCGATGAATAACTTATTTTACTGTTTTTGTTTTTTCATGTGATTGTGTTAGTACATTGATTTAAATAATGTACATATTGAGGGCCTCGTGGAAGATTGACTATATGAGTTCAAATGATTTATCTTAATAAATAAATAAAGTCTTTATTATTATTTTCATTATTATTATTATTATTATTAATTATTATTAATTATTATTATTATTATTATTATTATTATTATTATTATTATTATTATTATCTATACTGAATGGGGTTAAAAGCCATTTTCAGCACATTTCAGGTTATATATGGAATCCTATGTTATTGGTGGAGGAAGACCTAAGAATGAATCTGAGTAGAACCACCGTCCTTCCGCAAGTAACTGGCAAACTTTCTCACAGAAAGTTTTTGGAGAGAGCGGGATTCGAACCTACAATATTAGTGGTGAGAGATCAGTGATCTTGAGACGGCGCGTTAAACCACTCGAATGATGTCGTGTTAAAAGAGAAATTATCGTGACAAGTCGCAATAAAAGTTATGACAATATACGTCAGTTTAAATTAAGTGAATGGCAGCGCACTGCTGTTTGAATCAACACCGTATACTTTAAACATATCGCGAGAAAGTTACTGAATTACATCACCGTTGAATAACATTTTTAGTTTTCCACGCAAGCTGTCTTTAAAAAGAGACGATGCGGTCAGTAAACTTGTATTGATAAAAGTGCAACTTTGGCGAAACTCTTATTATCCAGCATGCAGTTACGTCTGTAACCTTTGACCCTTGTTATGATTAAGATCAGCATCCATTTGAACACATCTCTCTGCAGATTTTGAGAGCAAAAATGTTTTCACAGAATGTGTTCTTTTTCAAACACTATTGTTACCATATCACATGTTTGTGATTAAAGGCCACTTAAAATTTCCTTGCAGTACGTATGTATGTGGTATATACTCTCAAAGCAACGCGTTTGTCACTGCAGCAAAAACCACGACGTACATTGTCCCACACTTGTCACACACGATGTCGTTTTTATGTCCGATGCTCATTACCATGCTCTGATACCCGACTGATGCATTGGTTGTTGCACGTAGCCTCCGCTCTGAGGAGATATTTGGTTTACAGGCGGCAAGCTGCCCATGTTGACACTGTTATACGAGGGTGCTGTATAGGACGTGGAATAAGAAGGGAACATATTAACATTGTAGGGAGCCGCGGGGTAAGACGGGGGCATGTTGCCACCGAGCATGCACGGTTTTCCGTCACGCATTGTCACTGTAACAGGGGCGCGTCGCGGTACGGACATTGTGGAAAGTTCTAAGTTTCGATCTAGCTTCTGTCGTTTGCATTTGTATCTTCTGTTTTGAAACCATATTTTAACCTGAGTCGAGGTGAGTTTGAGCATATTTGCGAGTTGTTCTCTCTCAGGAGCGGAGAGATATCTTTGTTGTTTAAAACGTCTCTCAAGTTCAAACACCTGCTGCTGTGAAAATAGTACCCTCGGTTTCCGCCGCTGTCGCTGTTTTATCATCTGGCATTCTCCGCTACTTTGGGGCTCCTTCTTGATTGAAGGAGATTCGGACTTCTCGCAGTCGGATAAAGTCTCATCAGTCTGAACCATACCAGCAGGATCTGGAATATTTGAAATGTTGATCTTATCAATCATACTATAATTATAAGATAAAACTTCAACATTTGCAATATTTAACCTAAAGTAGGCCACATTTTTTTCTTTATACTGAATATTGCGAAGGTTACCTGGATGTAGCTAATGAAGATTTTTAAGAATTTAATACACAAATGAAATGTTTAATTAAACACAAACTGATAATATAACTAGTAGTAAATTTTATAATTAAACTCAACCTCCCAGTTCTTGTAACCAAACTTTTAAAAATATATGCAACCTCACATTTCTTGTAACACATTTATCCCAGTGAATACTAATCTTTAACCTTCCGTATTTGCCAGTAATGAATTGAATATCACAGAATGTATTTTGTTTTTACTTTATTTTGTATCACTGAAAATACTTTTAAGCCGATATAAACTATAAGTCAAAAGTAAAACAATATACGTATACAACGCATTCAGAAAGACACGGTCTCTAAATAATATGTGAATGAATAGCAATGCTGCAAGAAGCATTTTATCTCATATTTCATAGTTAAAATCCTGCCCGTAATAAGGCGGGACAAGGATTCAAGTTTATCATTAAATAATTAGAAAATACGTAATGTTCAAACGGATATCACACATTTGTCTTTCTCCCAAAGCCACCCCTTTATGCTTTCTTTAACATAATTAATGTTAATAGGCACTTTATTGGTGGAGCGAAGAAGTAAAAACCTCCATCAAAAACTCTTATAATTCTATTACGAAAACATGTGTTGTTTATTTCGCAAATAAACCCATTCATTTATTATCAAATGTACGCAGATGTACCCAGTACAGCCACTTCACATAAAATTTCCAATTTTACCGTTACGACTTGCGTTTTTTTTTTGCAAATCATAATTAACTGTAGTGCGTATTATCGTGTGATACGTTACATGCATGGCTTTAAAATTTTACCATGTCTCATACGGGGATTGTCAGATCAGTCAGTCGTTAACCTCCATGTACATACTCATACTTAAATAACCACACGATAACTATCATTGTGAAAAAAATGTTGTATAATATGCTAAAACTGTTAACAAGAAACTGCTCGATATATATTTGTATGCAGATCTACAATATCGGCAAACGTGGGGTATCGTCATGTATTTGTGTGGAGATCTACAATATCGGCAAACATGGGGTCTCGTCATCTATTTGTATCGAGGTCTACTATATCGGTAAACATGGGGTCTCGTCATCTATTGTATGCGGATCTACAATATTGGCAAACATTTGGTCTCGTCATATATTTTTATGCAGATCTACAATATTGGTAGACATTGGGTCTCGTCATATATTTGCATGTTTATCTACAATATTGACAAACATGGGGTCTCGTCATCTATTTGTATACATATCTACAATATCGGCAAACATTGGGTCTCGTCATCTATTGTATGCAGATCTACAATATTGGCAAACATGGGGTCTCGTCATCTATTTGTATGCAGATCTACAATATCGACAAACATTGGGTCTCGTCATGTATTTGTATGCAGATCTACAATATTGGCAAACATGGGGTCTCGTCATCTATTTGTATGCAGATCTACAATATCGACAAACATGGGGTCTCGTCATCTATTTGTATGTAGATCTACAATATTGGCAAACATTGGGTCTCGTCATATATTTGTATGCAGATCTACAATATTGGCAAACATGGGGTCTCGTCATCTATTTGTATGCAGATCTACAATATCGACAAACATGGGGTCTCGTCATCTATTTGTACGTAGATCTACAATATTGGCAAACATAAGGTCTCGTCATCTATTTGTATGCAGATATACAATATCGGCAAACATTGGGTCTCGTCATATATTTGTATGCAGATCTACAATATTGACAAACATAGGGCCTCGTCATCTATTTGTATGCAGATCTACAATATCGACAAACATGGGGTCTCGTCATCTATTTGTATGTAGATCTAGAATATTGGCAAACATAAGGTCTCGTCATCTATTTGTATGCATATCTACAATATTGGCAAACATGGGGTCTCGTCATCTATTTGTATGCATATCTACAATATTGGCAAACATGGGGTCTCTACAATATTGGCAAACATGAGGTCTCGTCATCTATTGTATGCAGATCTACAATATTGGCAAACAGTGGGTTTCGTCATATATTTGTATGCAGATCTACAATATTGGTAAACATAAGGTCTCATCATCTATTTGTATGCATATCTACAATATTGGCAAACATGGGGTCTCGTCATCTATTTGTATGCATATCTACAATATTGGCAAACATGGGGTCTCTACAATATTGGCAAACATGAGGTCTCGTCATCTATTGTATGCAGATCTACAATGTTGGCAAACATTGGGTCTCGTCATTTATTTGTATGCATATCTTCACTATTGGCAAACATGGGGTCTCGTCATATTATTGTATGAAGATCTACAATATTGGCAAACGTGGGGTCTCGTCATATAATTGTATGTACATATACAATATTGGCAAACGTGAGGTCTCGTCATATATACGTATGTAGCTCTACAACTTGGCAAACGTGAGATCTCGTCGTATAATTGTATGTAGATCTACAATATTGGTAGCATAAGGTCTCGTATTTTATTTTGTTTTTGAAACTATATATTTTGCCATACGATATTAAGTGAGGTAATATCATCAAGTGGGACCCATATCAAGTTATATTTCCGTATATCGTCTTCTCCTAGTGACCATTGTACGTGATGTTTATGAAGATATTTATCAATTATGTATTCAGGTTTATACTGTGATTTAATGGTATTTAATGCCATTTGCAACATAAAAAGGTTAAGTATGGCAGCTAAATTGTTTCTTATGGTTTATTTTGTTTACAGAATGTCATGAGGCTATTTGGGAATTGTTTATTTGCTTTTTATTGTGTTTGCAAATGTCATGATACTATTTATGAATTATTTCTGTATGTTTTATATTGTGTTTGCAGAATGTCATGGTACTATTTATGAATTGTTTCTGTATGTTTTATATTGTGTTTGCAGAATGTCATAATACTATTTATGATTTGTTTCTGTATGTTTTATTGTGTTTGCAGAATGGCATGATTTATGAATTGTTTCTGTATGTTTATATTGTGTTTGCAGAATGTCATGATACTATTTATGAATTGTTTCTGTATGTTTTATTGTGTTTGCAGAATGACATGATATTATTTATGAATTGTTTCTGTATGTTTATATTGTGTTTGCAGAATGTCATGATACTTTTTATGAATTGTTTCTGTATGTTTTATTGTGTTTGCAGAATGTCATGATACTATTCATGAATTGTTTCTGTATGTTTTATTGTGTTTGCAGAATGTTATGATACTTTTTATGAATTGTTTCTGTATGTTTATATTGTGTTTGCAGAATGTCATGATACTATTTATGAATTGTTTCTGTTTGTTTTATTGTGTTAGCAGAATGTCATGATACTGTTTATGAATTGTTTCTGTATGTTTTATTGTGTTTGCAGAATGTCATGATACTTTTTATGAATTGTTTCTGTATGGTTATATTGTGTTTGCAAAATGTCATGATACTTTTTATGAATTGTTTTTGTATGTTTTATTGTGTTTGCAGAATGTCATGATATTATTCATGAATTGTTTCTGTATGGTTATATTGTGTTTGCAGAATGTCATGATACTATTCATGAATTGTTTCTGTATGTTTTATTGTGTTTGCAGAATGTCATGATATTATTTATGAATTGTTTCTGTATGGTTATATTGTGTTTGCAGAATGTCATGATACTATTTATGAATTGTTTCTGTATGTTTTATTGTGTTTGCAGAATGTCATGATACTATTTATGAATTGTTTCTGTATGTTTTATTCTGTTTGCAGAATGTCATGATTTATGAATTGTTTCTGTATGTTTATATTGTGCTTGCAGAATGTCACGATACTGTTTATGAATTGTTTCTGTATGTTTATATTGTGTTTGCATAATGTCATGATACTATTTATGAATTGTTTCTGTATGTTTATATTGTGTTTGCAGGATTCAATGAGAATATATGGATTTATGTTCATGTTTACATGATGCTATGGATATGTTTATGTATTGTTTATTTTGCGTTTGGAAAATGTTTTGATGCTGTTTATGGACTGTTTATCTTGTTTTTTTCAATAGTTATGGATAGTTTCTGCATGTATGTATTGTTTATATAATAGTTATGGATAGTTTCTTCATGTATATAATTAGTGTTTATACAAAATTCATGGATTGTTGTGTCAGGTTTATATTGTTTATATAAAATTCATGGATTGTTTCGTCAGGTTTATACCGTATTTGCAGAAGTTAGGAGAATATCTATGGATTGGCTGATGTTTGCATTCTAATTAAAATGTATAGTGCACTGTGTATTATTAAGATTCTGAACTAAGCATAACATACATATGCGATAAAGAGAACACAGACAGTCGGATGAACCTTGTTGGGTTGATTAAAGTTAAAACTTATCCGGTAATCACATGGCGAGGTGACCACATGGCGAGGTGATCACATGGCGAGGTGGTCACATGGCGAGGTGATCACATGGCGAGGTGACCACATGGCGAGGTGATCACATGGCGAGGTGACCACATGGCGAGGTGATCACATGGCGAGGTGACCACTTGGCGAGGAACTATGCGCGCACAGTTTGTTTCTAACTGTATAAAACTTTTCATTGTGTTTGTTAACTGCCACTTGTACATGATCTTGTTACTTATGTGATTTTATCACATGAACAAAATAAATAATATTTACAAAATTAAACTATCTATCAAACAAGTTCTCTGTGGACACTAATCATTTATATAAACACTATATCGTACAAACACTGGATTCTGATAAGCATAGACAGCAAGCAACCAACACGCGGCTTAAGAACTAATATCCAAAACATGTTTTACCAAATAAATTATTGTTGGTATAGAAGATACGCTCAATAGAATCTTCAAGACAGTGAAACGAACTGTGGCAGAGAAGTTGTTTCTTCTCCAGTCTGCTATTTCATACATTGTTTGATATTTATCAAAGGGGTAGTGAATAAGTTGTAAAACAATGTCGTCTGTAAAGGTTATCAGGTACAGTTTGTCTTGGATTATTCACAAACATATAAAGTTGCGAAGCTGACTAAGAAAGCTGACGCTGTCCTTCTGATGTTCTTTTTTTTTTATTTAAGTCATACTAGTATGTTATTTGTTGTGTAAGACTAATATTTTGCTTTTCGACACCAGTCATGTTGTTTTTCAATATAGCAAAGATTAATAATGAAAAATTGTAATTCTAACGACGATTAAGGGTGAAATGCGCCTGTCATTGATTTGATTGATTGGATTAATTGATTGACTGATTGATTGATTGATTGATTGTGATTGATTGATTGATTGATTGATTGATTGATTGATTGATTGATTGATTGATTGATTGATTGATTGATTGATTGATTGATACTTTTATTTCCTGCAATTTTCAGGAGAACATAATTATGATTTATACAATTAAGCAAATGAACAAGTACAAGTTAACATAAATGAATTGTATATAAACAAATTAAAAAAGGTTCATAATTAATGCATATGCATGCATGTGACTACTATGAATTTAATTCAATTCAATTCAACTTCTTATTTATCAAAAACATCATACAATGTTCATCGCCTTAACAGTTTTTTGTATTCACTTTCATATAGTTTAACTCTTTAAAGTTGCAATCTTGTCCCTAATTATAGTAAAAGTGTTATTTAGAATGCTATTAATAGTTTGTGAAGTATTCATAAAATAATGTTCATTGAATAATACATGGAAAACCTAGTTTAATTGAAACGACTTTTACAATAAATTACATGTAAAATTTCTAGTAAACAACACCAATATCGAAAGCAAAACCAGTTCGTACACAGTCAGTATTTTTTCACATACGTGTTATTGCTACTGGGATAAAAAAAACAGTTCCCATTTCTTCATTAGGTCAGGTACTAAATGTCTCAATCTAAAGTCGAAACCGCTATTGAGTTTTATCATAACTAGTTGCTAAAGAATGGCAAAATTCTAGATGTTTACAAGTGCCACGTGGTAGCTGAATGGTGTACTTCTGTACGTAAATCAGACTGTCACCCGGGGATATTGAATAACCGCAGGCTTTGAAGAGGGAATTAGTATTTGTTTGGAAAATAAGTACCTATTATTTAGGGCTTATTTTTTGCGTATATAAATACAATTTTAGTAATAAGTATTTACATTATGCGTTGAGAAAACTGGCGTTTTAGGGGTGAATAAAAATGGGTTGAGTTAGATATCAAGCATGATATGATTAAAACTAGTTTTTGAAATCATATTCTTAATATAGATAGGTGTGCCAAATATTACATCAGACTAAAAATATATTTTAAAATTCTGCGTAATGTTATCATTTTATTATTATTTATTGTTATTCGAAAAGCTTAACAAAAGCGAGATAATATAAAATATACACGCAATGGCAAGTAGTGTAGTTCATATATATATAAGAGAAATCTACACAATCACGTGACATGTGACATCACAATGTTTTAAAGTTATCATGCCCTTTTATTCCCTATCTGAAACATGAAAATGAGCCGACACATAAACATGTTTGTAACAGTTCTGATAAACAGCTGCTTTCATTTCAACTGTCAAGTTTATCAATTACCTCTTTGACCAATATGTAAATGGTACTACGTGATCAATTACATTCTCAGATGGTCAACATGAAAACAAAATATTAACTAGTTTTGAATGGCTCCCATCATCGTTACTATATTTTACAAAGGCCGTTACTTCTTATACACATGGAGTTGTTTCAACGGATAGTTAATATCACGCTGGGATCGTGGTTTGGTTTTACATTCTCCTTCCACACCTCGTTTCAAGGAAAGATTAACCCTTGAATCCCGTTAAATTCCCGAAACAGACAACCCCTGTTATGACGATTATGAGCAATTCAATGAATTGTAGGCGGACTAATAAAAGTGTCTCGGAATCTTTAAAGAGTTTCAGACCGCCTCTTGTCGTTAATTAACACCGTACAGAGTATTCTACAACAGCCACTTTCGTATAACAAGTTAGCGAGGGTTTTTGCTGCAGCAAAATATATCATTGCATAAATATTCATTTTGAGAGAGAGAGAGAGAGAGAGAGAGAGAGAGAGAGAGAGAGAGAGAGAGAGATGAGTACAAAACCAAGGTAAATCCAAGGCAACAATCACACACAAATATAGATAAACCATGACGACTTTATTGGAATAAAGAAAGAGAACACAAATATACAATGTCAAAAAGATTGACAAACATCACAGTTTCCATGGTTTCATGGAGATCTATCGAAAACTATCAAAACTATTAATATATATTAATTAAATATTAAAATAAATACTTTAGATAATTATACATTTGACTGGTGAATACTATGAATACAATTAGATATACTAGCAAACACACGCTACCTTTTAAGTAAAAATGTAAACATATTGAAAAATGAATACATTTATGAAAGGCGAACATAGATTTCAAAACTATTTATATATAAAAAAAACATACTTTACAAATAAAACAATGAAAGAAGTAAGCATTGCAAATAAAATAGCAAGCAGTTTACAAAAAACTAACACAAAAGAAAACAAAAATTAAAACAAATAAAAACACAAACAAATTTTAAAAAGGAAATATCTCAGCGCTTGATATAAGAACCAACAATTCACTTCATATCCAATGTCCAAAAAGCTGTGTGAAAATATACAGCCAAAAAAACCCCGTCTAAAACAATGTACCATTCCCGAACATCACGAGCTTTCATATTGTTTAGTCACATTAAAACTGGCAGACATGTAGCACAGGGGCGGAATACACGATGGCTTCAAACTGCGCCCACCACCGAGATCATATGGCTTTCTAAATACCCCATACAAGATTAATCGTCGGCCGTATAATTTGAAATTCGAGAATATTTAATATGGGGCTGATTAATCTCACTTCCAACCGAGTTCAAAGCAAAAGAGAAACATAAGGCAAAATTTGCAGGAATAAAGATTGTTTCTTATCGAATCATACGTAGCCAAGCTTGTCCTAAATTGCCTCGATAACATCTCTTATTAAACAGTTTTTATGCAGTATTTGACTGCGGTTTATAATGCAACAACGCCAACTACAACATTTTGATGTCTTCCATTTTGTATGTTGTTTCCAAAAATATATATGTTTATTTATATGTATATTTATTTTGTGCTGAAATCACAATCTTAAAACTTTGTAAACGGCCCAGGGCAACTTTTGCCGTTTGCTTAATAAACTTGGAACTTGAAACTTGTTAAAACATCCCAACTGAAACTGGAACTATTTCACTCAAATGTGGAATATTTCAAATCAAGTGTATATACTTTCATTAAAATGTGAGTTTTCAAAACTAAATAAACTTGTAAATAATTTAGATTATTTAGTATAATAATACGCTAAGAAATGATGTTTTGAGCTTGGAATGGGGTAAAAAAATGGACACTACTACTATTTTGTGTTTGTTAAACTAATGAATGCCATAATGTATTGTATGTATTTAAAGTAACACTGGTATTATTTCTGTGCTGTGATAAATATAAATATATAAATAAGTATACATTTTTTTTCATTTTACATTAGATAAGGAAGAGCGGTGTTATCAAGGATGACACAAAGCCGCCACGCGTGATGTAGCCATAACACAATGTCATATCGTACACACAGGATACCGGGTTCCGTTAGCAGGGATTTGTGACACGCGGATGCAAACGCACAGTCGTAAATTGTGTGTACAGGACAGCTTAGTAGTTGAAAACAAAGGGGAAACGACGAAGGCTTTATATCGACTGTAACATTATAATAGTATTAAATGTCAGTAACTGTTAACAGGACTTTCTACTGACCCCTTAACAGACGAGTGTCATGAGCAGCGTATAAAGTCATCAAGACTAATTCATTTCAAGTGTCCTATATAAATCCTTAAATCACATGAGAATTATTATCCCCCACATTTAGTTGTCTGTCTTATTTGTTTAGCGGTTTCCAGTTTCGCTCGTTAGTTCGGACTTTACATCGGGATTCCGGAAGTTCGAGTTAAGCCTGTTTCCGTTGATAAAATATTTTGTTTAATGTATATATAATTGACTTGCGTCGTCTCAAAAATTAGAAATATGAATTTAGATTTATTGAGATGTGCTTTATGTAAAAGCCGCGAAGCTGCATCGTTCTACCGACTGTAGAACACATGAGAGAACGAACTAAACGAATGATGGGGAAGAATTTAGATGAAAATGTAACTTTTGTTTATAAACTGGCATATGTTACAAAATGTATATACAATACGGTCTATTATCATTTTTATTCTTTGTCTACTAGTTAAGACATTTTATTGACTTAAACTATATACAGTTTCATCATACACATATATATATATATAAATATTAAATTTTCATTAACGGTTGATAATAATGAGTCCTTGTGTATAGTTAACGGTCATTTCGGTTATTGTTAATCAATGTTGCTATTCTTTTTCTCATTGTTATAATAAATTGATTATTTGATACCGCGGTTACGGGGTGTCTTATTAAACAAAATAGAACAAGACATTACCATAGGAAATATAATATTATACAAAAGTATCTGTAATGAACCGTAAAAGCAAATGAATGATTCAGCAACTGGAGTCTAGTGTGAACAATGCGTTGTAAAATACATATTTACCAACATTTTCAGCTTTCAGAATAATTAAAATTCATTTTGGATACTTAATATATTATTTCAAACAAGTTTTTACTTAAAAAATTTTCTTTCACAAATATTTTCATTATTTACTCTAACAGCTAATTTTCATACACATACATTACGGTCATCCACTAATCTACAGCTGTATTCTCCTAAGCCAAATTCTGAAATGTTTCGAAATTCGTTTTCTTGTTCAGTTTCTTGTTTGTGGAATTCTATTCCATCTTATATAGAAAATACAAATTATATTTATCAGTTTAAAGCTTTATATTTACCATGGAGCAAAGTTTCTTAGCAACTCTAATACAAACGGGTAGCTTTAACACACACACACATACATACACATTATTATTATTATTATTTAATTATTATTATTATTATTATTATTTAATTATTATTATTATTATTATTATTATTATTATTATTAACATTATCATTATCATTATTATTATTATTATTATTATTATTATTATTATTATTATTATTATTATTAACATTATCATTATCATTATTATTATTATTATTATTATTATTATTATTATTATTATTATCATTATTATTATTATTATTAACATTTTCATTATTATTATTATTGTTATTGACATTATTATTATTATTATTATTATTATTATTATTATTAATTATTATTATTATTATTATTATTATTATTAACATTATTATTATTATTATTATTATTATTATTATTATTATTATTATTATTATTATTATTATTAACATTATTATTATTATTATTATTATTATTATTATTATTATTATTATTATTATTAACATTATTATTATTATTATTATTATTATTATTATTATTATTATTATTATTATTATTATTATTATTATTATTAATTATTATTATTATTATTATTATTATTATTAACATTATTATTATTATTATTATTATTATTATTATTATTATTATTATTATTCTTGGTGACGCTCATTGTGAAAATAATAAAATTCTTTTCTGACGTTTAAATTTAAGTTGTCATTTATCTGTTTTAATCAAAGTTTCTTGTATAATACACTGTTGCTATTAAATTTTGTGCAATATATCGAGTATGCTAACCACCTTATATAAGATTCCACGGTGTTTTGTCGGATATATGTTTAAATTTCTAAGAAAACAAACAGTATAAGAATTTTTGTTTTAAATGAACCGAACATTTACGAACACGTCGGGGTAAGGATGCCGGTATTTTTTTATTTTCTCAAGTATTGACTGCACGCTGTGAATGAAATGAGCCCACTACCATAAACAAGATAAGACTGGATAAGCCTCTTTTGCTCAGGCCGATATCGTCAGCCGAATCTACAGATAATACCAACATATCACGGCATCTATCACAAATACATGTTCCTCCGTGGCGTTCAAGATAAGCCAAGATAAAATTAAGAAAAAGCATAATCGAGATAGTTAAAATACAAACATAAATGATTTTATTACTTCAAAAAGTTTTTAATTTATCAAAAAACAAAAACAACACAAACAAAAAAGACAAATGCTTATTTAATAAGATTTTACAGACAATTCCATTGTCATACACATACTTGCATATATATATACGTTATATTTATCTATATATATATTTATATATTATGATTATATATCAAGTTTTGTAGTATGATCTGGAGATGGCATGGATTATAAAGTTAGTTTTCTGTTTCTCATCCTGTTAAAGAAGATACAATTGTCAGTTAAGATAATGAATTTTGGATTATATGTTGTCATTTGTCAGGTCCTCGAGTTCAAATAGTCGAATAATTCGTTTGTGGAAAGTAAAAGCATCGAACAACTATGAAAATGATTAGTTTAGTTTAAACCTATTTATTTTACTTCGATTGTGAAACATGTTATTACAGCGTATACAAGTCACGCTCGAAGTCTTCCTGGGTAGAACAAGTATTAAGCATATAGGGAAAACGTGTCTTGCTGAAGGACACCACATATAGCCGTGGGGGAGGATCGAACCCAAGACCCTCCGATCCTGGGTTCAATGCTCTCCCACTACAGACATGATTGTCGTTCCAGAATAACTGTCAGTAAGTTATCTAAGTAAACCCCAGCCTAGTTATTTAATTAATATATTCTAAGGGCCGTAATGATATAGATAAGATCGGAGAAGTTATTTTTTGCAATAAAGTATAGCCTCGAGAAAATAGCAATAAAAATAAAACTGCGTTGTTGTTTTTTTTCGAGATGTTATGAAGAAATACAATAAAAAAATTTTTATATGATTTTATTTAAAAATAAAAATGGATAATCGTGTCATGAAAATATGTTTCATGACTAAGTGTGGCAGATGTAATACATATTTCACCACAAATTTTGGCTGATGTTGTAATACATATTTCACCACTAATTTTGGCTGATGTTGTAATGCATATTTCAGAACTTATTGTGGCTGATGCTGACTTGTTTTATTGTTTTTAGTATCATTATATGTTCACGGTTTTGTTACTCGTGGACATTTAAGTAAGACCATGTGACCATGACGCAAGTATCATTAAACATATCCAGATACTAAACTGCATGCCGAATAGTTCTGTCTAAAGTGTACATATCGTCATCGTGTTGATGTATATTAAATGTTATCATGATATGAATACAAACCAACAGAAATGATCGAAGTATAGTTGGAATGAGAAATTTTGCAATTAGCCAATTAAGTATTGGAAATTAAAGTACAAAAGGAATGTAGAATATCTCATTCATAAAAATCCCTTTAGTCAAACAATTCGACAATTTCAAATTTGAAAAAATGCATTTTTCTGGCATTTTTCTCTCCAGATAAGCATGTTTACATCACTGTTACCATGGACTGTTTCAAAACAATTATAGAACAAACAAGCAACTAACAGTCTGCCAAAACAACAACAACTTCGCCACTCTACTTCAAACAAAAACGCCATCATATATTTGAATAAGCAGTACGGACATATATATATAAAATCGTTTCTCACACACATTCAGTAACATGATAGTTGTAAATTCACCATGATACCGCCAGTTGAACGCTAAGACTGCCGGGTGTCCAAATTTAAGACTCCATTCCTATCATTTTTGATCAGCGATAGAATAGATACAGGTCTTTGAAAACGATTTTGATAACTTAGGAATCTAGACGATTAGAGATATTTTTTCTATTATTTTTCATTTTATTAACAATTTAAATATTTTATGCATGCGTGATGAATTATAATAATTGATCGATCGAAGTTAAGGTATGACCTATCTTAACATTTTTATTATTTTTACTTTACTTTACCGTACATGTTTAACACATGGAACATTCTCTACAGTAGAAGATCGATAACAGTCTTCGATTGTTTAACAATTCCTTAAATGTATCACCAATAAGTCTGCAGGTCAATCCTGAATAGGGCTCAGTTGCAAAATAGTGTTTGCTCGGAAGTTCAAGTTTAATGTTACGTTGACATTAAACTTTTTATCATTTTATTGCCCATGTCACGGTGTCATTTTGTTTTTAAAATGTACCGATAAATATTTATATAATTGCAAAAGAATTATACCTGCTCTACAAATACAATAGATAGTATTGTACACGTTCTTACATCCGAGTTGTTTAACACGATATATATGTGTGTGTGTGTGTGTGTGTGTGTGTGTGTGTGTGTGTGTGTGTGTGTGTGTATGTATGTGTGTGTGTGTGTGTGTGTGTGTGTGTGTGTTTAGCAAACTGAATCACCTTTATTTTTAACAGATATATAATTTCCTACCCCACTCACTCTGTGGCATAACTCCCTACCCTACTCACTGAGAGAAAACTCCCTACCCTACTCACTGAGAGATAACTCCCTACCCTACTCACTGAGAGATAACTCCCTACCTACTCAGCCTGGTGTATAACTCCCTACCAACTAAGTCTGGTGTATAACTGTTTACCTACTCATTCTTGGACATAACTCCCTTAACCAACTCCCCACTCACACTGGGGCATAATGGCCTATATCCCAAAAACACCGCGATATAAATCTCTACCCCACTTACATCGGGGTATAAAAATCTACCGCACTAACACCGGGGTATAAATCTCTACTCCATTATCACGGGGGTATACATTTCTAGCCCACTATCACCTGGATATAAAATCCCTACCCCAAACACACTGAGACACAACACCCTACTCTACTGGTACTGGGACATAACTCATTGTCCCCACCCACACTGCGTCACAACTCCCTACCCCACTATCACTGGGGTATAACTCTTTGTCCCCACTCACACTGGGACACAACTCCCTATCCCACTCAGACTGGGACATAAATGTAACTCCCTACCCAACTATCACTGAGACATGACTCCCTGCCCCACTATCACTGAGACATAACTCCCTACCCCACTATCACAGAGACATAACTCCCTACTCTACTATCGCTGAGCTACAACTCCCTACTCCACTATCACTGAGACATAACTCCCTACCCTACTATCGCTTGGCTATAACTCCCTACCCAACTCACACTGAGACATAACGTCCTACCCTCCTATCACTGGGCTATAACTCCCTACCCAGCTCACACTGGGGCACAACTCCTTACATGACTATCATTAGGGTAAACAATTCATACTCTAATTCACTTTTATGTCCAGCATTACATTTTAAACAATATCTAAACAATTGCGCAAAAACTAGTTAACCCTTTTCAGCATGATATGACTGGGGTTGGTTCTTATGACGGTATCAGACGCAGGTCATTACTGTAAGCTTGTACGTTCAGTTTTGTTAATTTTAAAAGGTGGAAGTTATAAATAATACATCCCTGAACAGTAAATATAGCAAACATTAAAACATGTTTTATCACGAGACAAAATTAAATTGTAAATTTATACAGTGCATGTATCTAGACCAGATTAAATCAAAGCACCGCCTTTAATATAGCTCGAAGTTAAACCTAAATTACAGATGTTATCTGGTTATTTTATCAATGCAGTTTTATCTTTCTAGGTAAGAATAAAGTATTCACGTAGTATTAAATACACATCCCGACATTTTAGATTTTATAGTAAGCAACATGTTTTAAAAACACATTATATATTATCATACATTATTTTACATTAACCTTGCATGTTTCTTAAATTGATCTATTTTATCTGATTTCTGATTGTAGTTCATATATATTAATACGGATAGTTCGTTTATACCGTCGTTTGATGTTGCATATGTACATTCAAAAAGGTTTCGTTTATTCTTATTTACAGATGGTATGTAAAATAGTTTTTATAAACATACCTGTGGTATATATACGTTAATTGGTATTTGCAAATTGGACAGTGGTACATATAGGTAAATGGTATTTACAGTCTGGTCAGTGATACGCACGCGCACGCGAACACGCACACCTACAAGCACATGCACATACATACACTTACATACACGTTTGCACAAACGCAAGCATGCTAGCACATACAAACGCGCACACGCAAACAAATGATGACTTTTTAATTTTGAGATACGTATCAAAATTCTGTTCAGCAGAAATTAGTTTTCCAAAACTCCTCTTCACAGAGTTCAAACGTTGGGTATCGTGAGAAACACGTTATGAAATGGGAATAAAAGTAAAATTCGAAAGCTAGTCTTAGAATACATGGACCGCTGACCCGACTTCACTGGGGTTTTCCCATCGTAAAACCACTATTTTTGACGGCTCTATATTTTAATGGCATTTTATCATTTTTTATGATTCTTGTACCTTTCTTACAATATCATAACTGTATCTTAAACATTTGTTTAGTAGTGACTTAACAGTGAACACTGTGTATAGTAAAATAAAACGCATATATATATATATACATATATGTTGATTTTATAATAAGAAAAAAGTAACTTCGGATCAACCAAGTTGTACCTAATGGCATTGCATGTTTTTTACTCGGCAGCGAGTTTGGGTTCATTGATTCTGGTATAAGTCGTGATTATTTAACAACATCTCAGATACAAACTCAATAGAATTGGTGTCAACTATGACAATGATTTAACACGTTACACATCTGGACTGTTAGAGCGATTTACGTACATGAACTGATAGCTTTATATGAGAAGGATCCAGTTAAGGATCTGCTGGCACGCTATATAAAGGGCATACATAGGAACCCCTTGGATCACGAAGATTCGGTGAAAGCTTAGTAATTTATAGAATTATATCAAAATCAACCCAAAATGCGTATTAAACTCAAGTTATTAAATAAATGCTTTCAAATAAATATGAACGTATTGCAACATCATATACCATAAGTTGTTATCAACGAATTTATTAAACAAACAATTATAGTTTCTGCTAGTCGACTTAGATCTCTAGAGTTAGATTAACTCGTGAAATTACCAAAGTAAATATTTTAGTTAAAAGTATTTCAAATGCAGCTAAAATATTTCAGTGATGTATATTTAATTGTTCTCTCTCATCCTCTCCCTCGTTCGACGGAAATAGAGTCACCGGTGTAGATTCCTGGCAGAGTTCACGTGCGTACATGTATATAAAATTGTCTGATAGTGAAGATCAAGTAACCTCCGACCTTTTATGATTCATTTCAACCATATCTTGCTTTTTATATGAACTTTCCCAGCCCCGATAACGTAAGATCTATCCCCTTGATTCAGAAATATAAAAATACTGGTAAGCCTCTGTTTTACAACATATTTATGTACTACTGTACTTTCACACCGTTTCTACGGCTTGGACTGTTTGTTTGTTGTTATAATAACCGGGAATTTGTTTGACCAGAAATGATTCTGGTACACTTTTAAGTTAAGCAATTTCTCTTTGTATTTTTTAATATCTACGAAATGGTTGCTCCTAACATATGACGTAGCCGCTTATTGTTGTTGTTTTTTCTTTTATTTTATCTTTGATTGTTTTTGGCCGGCTCTAAAAATGTAAAAGACACAATAAAGGCACGTCGTTATAATAAATGTATGTTTTATTACGTGTCCTCTACTCTCATGGGAAAACAATTTTTAATCATGCTCCGCAGATCGTATCTTCTCTTTAAACCATACCCCAGTGTTCACTAACTACTGCTACGTGTGTTAAGAACGAATCAACTATTAACTATTTATGCTTGGAGCCGTTCAGATAAGTTGAAGAAAAGAAAATTGTGTATTAGAAAAAATCAGGTTTTCATTGAAAAGGGTCTTGTATTTGGTTTGGTTTGTTTTTTTGTACCGATTAATCGAATATAAACACAAAGACGTGGCTAAGAGCTCAAACATTCCACAGTCAAAACAGAGTGACTCAAAACTGGAGTATTTGCCAAATGGAGCCATCCTTTACTGGAATATTTGTCAAATGCAGTAATCCTTTAATGGAGTATTTGCCAAATGGAGTAATCTATTGCCTAAGTATTTTTACCAAATGGAGTGATCCTTTAATGGGGTATTTGCAAAATGGAGTAATCCTTTACTGAAGTATTTGCCAAATGGACTAATTAATTACCTAAGTAGTTTTGCCAAATGGAGTGATCCTTTACAAGAAGATTTGCCAAATGGAATAATCCTTTACTTGAGTTTGCCAAATGGACTAACCCTTTTTCTGAAGTATTTGCCAAATGGACTAATCCTTTACTGGAGTATCTGCCAAATAGACTAACCCTTTTTTTGAAGTATTTGCCAAATGGACTAACCCTTTACTGAAGTATTTGCCAAATGGACTAACCCTTTACTGAATATTTGCCAAATGAAGCGATCCTTTAATGGAGTTTTTGCCAATTGAGTAATTCTTTACCTAAGTATTTTTTGCCAAATGGAGTGGTACATTACTGGAGTATTTGCTAATTGGAGTAATCCTTAACTGGAGTATTTGTTAAATGGAGTAACCTTTTACTAATGGAGTAATCTTTTACTGAAGTGTTTGCCAAATGGAGTAATCCTTTACTGGAGTATTTTCAAAATGTATTAATTATTACCTAAGAATTTTTGCAAAATTGAGTAACCATTTATTGGAGTGTTTGCTAAATGGACTAATCCCTTATCTAAGCATTTTGCCAAATGGAGAAATACTTTTCAAGAGTGTTTGCCAAATGGAGTAATCATTTACCGAAGTATTTTTGCCAAATACAGTAACCCTTCACTCGATTATTTGCTCAATGGAGTAATCCCTTACCTAAGTATTTTTGCCAAATGGAGTAATCGTTTAATGGAGTATTAGCCAAATGTAGTAATCCCTTACTTAAGTATTTTTGCCAAATTTAGTAACTTTTACTGGACTATTTGCAAAATGGAGTGATCCTTTACTGGAGTATTTGCCAAATGGAGTAATCACTTACTTAAGTATTTTTGCCAAATTGAGTAACCCTTTACTGGAGTATTTGTCAAATGGAGTAATCCTTTACTGGAGTATTTGCCAATGAAGTAACCACTTACCTAATTATTCTTGCCAAATGGAGAAATCCTTTACTGGAGTATTTGCCAAATTGAGTTATCCTTTTTTTTGAGTATTTGCTTAGTGGAATTATCCTTTACTGGAGTATTTACCTAATGGAGTAATCCTTTACTGGAGTATTTGTCAAATGGAGTAATCCTTTACTGGAGTATTTGCCAATGAAGTAACCACTTACCTAATTATTCTTGCCAAATGGAGAAATCCTTTACTGGAGTATTTGCCAAATTGAGTTATCCTTTTTTGGAGTATTTGCTTAGTGGAATTATCCTTTACTGGAGTATTTACCTAATGGAGTAATCCTTTACTGGAGTATTTGTCAAATGGAGTAATCCTTTACTGGAGTATTTGCCAATGAAGTAACCACTTACCTAATTATTCTTGCCAAATGGAGAAATCCTTTACTGGAGTATTTGCCAAATTGAGTTATCCTTTTTTGGAGTATTTGCTTAGTGGAATTATCCTTTACTGGAGTATTTACCTAATGGAGTAATCCTTTACTGGAGTATTTGCCAAATGGAGTAATCTTTTACTGGAAAATTTGCCAAATTGGCTAATCCTTTATTGGAGTATTTGCCAAACGGAGTAATCCTTTATCAAGTATTTGCCAAACACAAAGTAATCCTTTATTGGAGTATTTGCCAAACGGAGTAATCCTTTATCAAGTATTTGCCAAACACAAAGTAATCCTTTATTTGAGTATTTTAATATCCAGATTATTTGAATTATTAATTTTGCTAACATATTCATCAATGAAATAAATGTTGGAAACCGCATGCGTTTATATAAAATGTGCTTTTGAAAGGAATTTAGTAAACTAGTGTATTGTGCCATCTACTGTTTGTGCATATTTGTATCATGTGTTGTTCAGGTGTTATATTTATAAGCGTACAATTGTTCTGTGTGTGTACAATTAAATTGTGTATGAACAATTGTACGGTGTGTATACAATTGTATTATGCGTGTACACTTGTATTGTATATGTGCAATTGTATTGTGTAAACAACTGTATTGTATATGTACAATTGTATTGTGTACACAACTATATTGTATGTATGCAATTGTATTGTGTACACAACTGTATTGTATGTGTAATTGTGTATACATACGTTGGATAACTCTTTTCCATCAGTGTTTTTTGACAGTTCCAATATGATTTAAAACACAACAAGAGATTACGGATGAGAGTAGCGTAGTGTAAGACGTAATATTCTGTATGCATATCAGACCAAATCTTCCGTTAGTGTGATCATTACAGCAAGAAACTCATTCTCCCTTTGTATGTTCTCAACAATGACAGTCACCAACCATTCTAAAGAATGTCATAGACTTGAACTCAAGAATGAATTTTGAAATAAACACACTTAGAGACCATTTTTTGAGACCAAAATGTGCAAGCACGAAGGGACTCTTAATGTATAGTCAAAGAAATTGTACTACGATGCCCCAGAGTGGGATTTTGTTCAGTAACGGAAGAAGAAGAAATAAACTCTCCCGATAAGTATATAATTGTTAACTAGATCTTTAAGGTTGAAATCTGGATTTTCAGGCTTAAATCTAAGAATATTCTCAAGAATGGCTGGTGAATACGTCACTAGGTCAAAAAGTAAGTTATTAGTTACTTGCTGTAATAATTATACTACTAAACATTTGGTTGAATATTTAACATATTTTTATGTCATTGAAGGTGAACAGAAATCAATCAACCTAACCATTCTTTTCTAGGATCCTGGAAGGTTAACACGTACTATATAACTATAATATATATATATATATATATATATATATATATATATATATATATATATATATATATATATATGTGATATGGTTATTGATATATAACTATAGGACATATATATATATATAAATATATGATGTGGCTATTAATATGTGTTTTGTGTAAATAAATATGTGAGTATAGATATGGATTCTAGCGTGACAACTGATGTGTTTCGGTGCAATTATTGAGATGTGTTCCGGTATGAATATTATATCTATATCGAGTATATTGCACATATTCTATATCTATCCACAGTATTTACATTTGTCACAACAAGAATTTAAATCTGACAATATTTTATACGCTACATTCTGTATTTCTGAAGAAGCATGTGTAAACAGTCTATTATTGCCTTATATATTTATAGAATACATATTTGTTTATTAGTGCGTATTTCAGACTAGGAAGTAAGACGACATGTCATGGATGTGGTCGTCCATAATAACCAGGACGTAAATCAGCCTTATCCTGCAGTCAGTCAAAATGTCAGTAGCACAGCATTGACAGCACGAGTTTAAGATGCATTCAAATGATACACATTGTTCAAATAAACCATATAAAAATAAAAAAATAAATTTAGAATCTGGCGAATAAGCAGTATAGAATTTAACTTCAAAAATCCGTCATGCGGAGCGGTAAACCAGGAGACCATGGTGTGTTGGACGCTCATGCCAGAGTTTACGATGTGTTTGATTTCACGTCCGAGCTTACTCCGAAATCGTGAAAAACATAAATAAGTAATATCTTAAAAAAATACTATATTCCATGAAGTTCATGGTCGCATTAATCTGCGAACACGAACACAGGCCAGTCTTATCACGCTTGTTTTGATAAATGTCTAAACATTTTGCAAACAGTTAATTTAGTGTGACCAACTTTTACTCTTATTATGTTACTTTTAACTTTCAACTGTGATTTTAGTGAACACGGAAATGCAATTTTTTTTTTTATACAGTTGCATTTCATGATCACATTGGCGGTTTATTCCGATATAAGTGTATGCCACGGTGAACAGTGACAGTGTTTTATACCACGTTAATATAATTATAGTCGGTATTTCATAAACGTAAAGAATCCAGAACAACTGCTGTGATATAACAGCTCGTCTAACCCAGGCGGCAACAAAGTCTACACGCACAATCATAAAACATCCAAATAATTGTACAAATGGCAAAACGAAAGCCAGTCACTGACAAATGATACCGCGAGATACGGTGGCCATCAAAAGTGATGCATAAAACGTTTAACACAGTTGGATGGTTGTTAATCCAGAAACGTGGCTATTGTATTACTAAATACCTTATTAGTGATAACACTATCAATTAAGACAGTCACTTTATTCTCTGCTATTTGGCTTTGAAACGTATTTAAAATCCATCACCCAGAACTTCTTATAAAATTAATGTTATGGTAGATAAAACATCAACTGCCACTTTTAAGTCTAACGAAATGGTTCAACAGTTATTTTGATTTTGTCATTTTAGTTTTGTTTTAGTCAAGATAAGATTCATGACAGTTAGATTAAAAGTCTTGACTGAACTGATAAGCACTTTTCATTATTATTGTTATTGTTAATTATTTAACTAAAGGAATGTACCTGTTGACGAATTTAAATAAATATAAATAAATATAACTATTTCAATATCTCCACTGAATAAAACCTCTGCACTTTAACCAATAGAATGCATTACAGAAGTATATAGGCTGCTGTTCTGTCAATTTCGAAAAAAAAAAAGAATTGACCAACATGTTAGTGGATTTAATTTAAAAGAACAAACTACTTTTGTTACCAATCACGTTTTAGCATATCCACGAATACAGTAGCAGAACATGGAATCGCCAGTCCCTCTACCTTAATTGTAAACACAAGCTCGCCTGAAATCGTATAACTACTTACACACGTATATGCATACTTGATTTTTCATGAAGTGGCCCGTAGAGATAAACAAATTTAAGCATTTGGAGAGGAATTAATTGACAACATAAATACAACTTACGATAAAACAGCGACACACCATTCATCGCTATATCAATTAAAGAGTGCATCTCGAGTTAAAGTAGCACTCTTAAACCATCTATCAATGATCAGTGCGAACACCTTTGCAAAACAAATCAATAGAAGAGGAACCCCTTAAAGTGTCTAAGAGCCGAATAAACAGATCAATGGCACAAAGCACAACTAAAGTCCCTTCCTCTTTAGAGTACTTCATCCCATCAACACACTCGTGTGCAGATTTGCAGCAAGTTTTATGAAATGGTCATTAACGGTGATTGTGGACCTAATCGATTGCATGATAATCAAAGCATGAAGGGTAGTGGAATTTGGCCTCGTTTGACATAAAAAGGAGCTACATATCTATGTTTGTGTGTGGTATTTTAGTAAAACACAGCAACAGAATTACAGATTTTAGTATAAACCAAATTGAAGAAAAATGCTTACGTTTCTCAAGGAGCTCATCAGACTGTCCTTGTGGGCCGAGTGGCTGTTGACTAGATGACATGGTTTGAGTTAAACCTACTCCAGGGTCGAGCCCCGGCGGCGGTAGTGGTGGAACTTGCTGACTGGTACTGGTGTTGTGTATGTCGTCATGATCGGAATCCGGCGTCGGTACACTACTCGTTTCATAGGGGTCGTGCTTTGGTGACAATCCGTCCGTTTGTACCGGAAGCTGCATAGCAGACGACAATGAAGCCATTGACGACACAGAAGGACTGCAAGACAAGTTGGTATATGTCGGCTGCATAGAATGTGGCGACGACCCGGAATTGTTACTACTGTACAGGCACGAATTGTTACCAAGGTTATTCATCATCGGTGACATTTGCGACATCGAGTTAACTTGATCACCAATTCTGGGCGAATCGTATCCATAGTAACCGGAATTCATATTAAAACTGTTAAAATCCATTCCATAGTGAGCTGCGGCCTGCTGCTGTTGTTCAGTCCAACTTAAAATGTCCTTCACAGAAAACGGCGTTGAAAACGCATGATTGGAATACATAGTGCTTTTCAAGAAGATGGAAATCTTGAAAATCTCAGAACTATCTCTAGAACATAACTTTGAGAGTATAACTTTGAAGATTTGCAAAAGTGGTAACCACTTGAGACTTAAGCAACACTGCCTGTGTCAAGATCGTAAATTGTTAGTGTTTAAACATGAGGAAACTGATGTAGATTCAACCTCGAAGTCTCAACAGCCAATTAGTGGAGTTGCGGAAGAAGCTACTTATCCGCCCCATTCAGAAGCAGCCAATCAGCGCAAGGGAATAAATTGAACCAGAACCAATACTGTTCTCGCTTTCGGAAGCTAAGAGATTATGTTAAATAGTGTAAGCGGGAGAGTAAATACGTATACTCGCTTCACCGGCAAAGTCTGACGGTACGATATAACGCATTTATATTTTAAAGAGAATGAAAAATATTTCAAGATTTCTTACGATAATTTAATAATTGAAAACTACAACATATCAGTTTAAGACATTATTGCGAGATCGGTGTCTTTTTTTTTTAACTTTAACTGTATAGATCTAACAATATGCGTTTCAATAAAACTTCAAATAAAAACATAAACATGTCTTAGTAATTATCCGTACTTATTAAATGGAAATGTATTCCTGTAATTACAGAGAAACATTGATTGTCGATATAAATATAATATATTACATAGTAAAGTTACTCCGGTTCAAATTTCTGAGCGTATAGTAATAACAGACGAACAAAACACCTTGAAAAAAAATGTTGTTTTTTTTCAATCGTCTGGAACATTTTCCGTGGAAGATAAGACGATTGATTCTCCTGTGCATGTAGTGACCGTTGGAGTATTAAATATAGCTAAACTTAATGTAACAGTTCTTAACATATCTGTTTTTGTCTTGCATATTTGGGATTCCTACCCAGTAATACTATTGTTATCATATTGGCACACATTTTACGTGTTTGTGTGTGTTGGTGCTGTAATGCACAACACACTGTCATTTGTTATACATGTGTTTGAATGTGTGTGTGTGTGTGTGCGTGCGTGCGTGCGTGCGTGCGTGCGTGCGTGTGTGTGTGTGTTGAATGTGTATGTGTTGAATGTGTATGTATGTGTTTGAATGTGTATGTATGTGTTTGAATGTGTATGTGTGTGTTGAATGTGTGTGTGTGTGTGTGTGTGTGTGTGTGTGTGTGTGTGTGTGTGTGTGTGTGTGTGTGTGTTTTGAATGTGTTTGAATGTGTTTGAATGTATGTATATGTGTTGAATGTGTGTGTGTGTGTGTGTGTGTGTGTATGTTTGAATGTGTGTGTGTGCGTGCGTTCGTGTGTGCGTGCGTGTGTGTATGTGTGTGTTTGAATGTATATATATGTGTTGGAATGTGTGTGTATGTGTTTAAATGTGTGTATATGTGTTTGAATGTGTGTGTATGTGTTTTGATGTTTAAAATGTAGAACAGTGTCATTTACTATACTACTACTACTACTGCTGCTGCTACTGCTACAATAGCTGCTGCTGCTGCCGTCGCCACCGCCGCCACTACTTCTGCTACTGCTACCACTACCACTACCACCACCTGTGATGTATGAAACAGTGGCAAATAGATTTTCACGCTACTAACACTTATTCTAAATTGTACGACATTGTATTTCTTGTATTAAACAATTAATTCAACGCAGTATATATATTTCTTGTAGTGAAAACATATTCCATACGGAAAAGAGTAGAACTATTACACAATAGTTATTACCGGGCAATAAAAGAACAAAGTATTACTTGTAGTAAATAAGTATTCCAACAAGGGAACAGTTCGACATGATATGTCTTGTAGTAAATAAGTATTCATACAATGGAACAGTTGGACATGATATGTCTTGTAGTAAATAAGTAATTATACAAGAGAACAGTTGGATATGATATGTCTTATAGTAAATAAGTATTCCAACAAGAGAACAGTTGGACATGATATGTCTAATAGTAAATAAGTATTCCAACAAGGGAACAGTTGGACATGATATGTTTTGTAGTTAATAAGTATTCATACAAGGGAACAGTTGGACATGATATGTCTTAGAGTAAATAAGTATTCATACAAGGGAACAGTTGGACATGATTGTCTTGTAGTAAATAAGTATTGCAACAAGGGAACAGTTGGACATGATATGTCTTGTAGTAAATAAGTATTCATACAAGGGAACAGTTGGACACGAATGTCTTGTAGTAAATAAGTATCCATACAAGGGAACAGTTGGACACGATTGTCTTGTAGTAAATAAGTATTCATACAAGGGAACAGTTGGACATGATATGTCTTGTAGTAAATAAGTATTTATACAAGGGAACAGTTGGACACGATTGTCTTGTAGTAAATAAGTATTCATACAAGGGAACAGTTGGACATGGTATGTCTTATAGTAAATAAGTATTCCAACAAGGGAACAGTTGGACATGATATGTCTTCTAGTAAATAAGTATTCATACAAGGGAACAGTTGGACATGATATGTCTTTTAGTAAATAAGTATCATACAAGGGAACAGTTGGACATGATATGTCTTGTAGTAAATAAGCATTCATACAAGGGAACAGTTGGACATGATATGTCTTGTAGTAAATAAGTATTCCAACAAGGGAACAGTTGGACATGATATGTCTTGTAGTAAATGAGCATTCATACAAGGGAACAGTTGGACATGATATGTCTTATAGTAAATAAGTATTCCAACAAGGAAACAGTTGGACATGATATGTCTTGTAGTAAATAAGTATTCCAACAAGCGAACAGTTGGACATGATATGTCTTCTAGTAAATAAGTATTCATACAAGGGAACAGTTGGACATGATATGTCTTGTAGTAAATAGGTATTCATACAAGAGAACAATTGGACATGATATGTCTTATAATAAATAAGTATTCCAACAAAAAAACAATTGGACATGATATGTTTTATAAAAAATAAGTATTCCAACAAGGGAACAATTGGACATGATATGTCTTGTAATAAATAAGTATTCCAACAAGAAAACAATTGGAAATGATATGTTTTATAAAAGATAAGTATTCCAACAAGGGAACAATTGGACATGATATGTCTGAAAGTAAATAAGTATTCATACAAGGTAACAGTTGGACATGATATGTCTTGTAGTAAATAAGTATTCCAACTAGGGAACAGTTGGACACGAATGTCTTGTAGTAAATAAGTATGTATTCCAACAAGGGAACAGTTCGACATGATATGTCTTGTAGTAAATAAGTATTCACACAAGGGAACAGTTCGACATGATATGTCTTTTAGTAAATAAGTATTCCAACAAGAGAACAGTTGGACATGATATGTCTTATAGTAAATAAGTATTCATACAAGGGAACAGTTGGACATGATATGTCTTGTAGTAAATAAGTATTCCAACAAGGGAACAGTTGGACATGATATGTCTTATAGTAAATAAGTATTCATACAAGGGAACAGTTGGACATGATATGTCTTGAAGTAAATAAGTATTCCAACAAGGGAACAGTTGGACATGATATGTCTTGAAGTAAATAAGTATTCCAACAAGGGAACAGTTGGACATGATATGTCTTATAGTAAATAAATATTCATACAATGGAACAGTTGGACATGATATGTCTTATAGTAAATAAGTATTCCAACATGGGAAAAGTTGGACACGAATGTCATATAATAAATAAGTATTCATACAAGGGAACAGTTGGACATGATATGTCTTTAGTAAATAAGCATTCCAACAAGGGAACAATTGGACATGATATGTCTTATAGTGAATAAGTATTCGTACATGTGAACAGTTGGACACGAATGTCTTATAGTAAATAAGTATTCATACAAGGGAACAGTTGGACATGATATGTCTTGTAGTAAATAAGTATTCATTTAAGGGAACAGTATGTCTTGTAGTGAATAAGTATTCCAACAAGTGAATAGCTGGCCATGATCTGACTTGTAGTAGATATGTTTTCCAACAAGGGAATAGTTGGACATGATACGTCTTATAATAAATAAGTATTCCAACAAGGGAACAATTGGACATGATATGTCTTGTAATAAATAAGTATTCCAACAAGAAAACAATTGGACATGATATGTCTTATAATAAATAAGTATTCCAACAAGGGAACAATTGGACATGATATGTCTGATAGTAAATAAGTATTCATACAAGGTAACAGTTGGACATGATATGTCTTGTAGTAAATAAGTATTCCAACAAGGGAACAGTTGGACACGAATGTCTTGTAGTAAATAAGTATGTACTCCAACAAGGGAACAGTTCGACATGATATGTCTTGTAGTAAATAAGTATTCACACAAGGGAACAGTTCGACATGATATGTCTTTTAGTAAATAAGTATTCCAACAAGAGAACAGTTGGACATGATATGTCTTATAGTAAATAAGTATTCATACAAGGGAACAGTTGGACATGATATGTCTTGTAGTAAATAAGTATTCAAACAAGGGAACAGTTGGACACGAATGTCTTATAGTAAATAAGTATTCATACAAGGGAACAGTTGGACATGATATGTCTTGAAGTAAATAAGTATTCCAACAAGGGAACAGTTGGACATGATATGTCTTATAGTAAATAAGTATTCATACAAGGGAACAGTTGGACATGATATGTCTTATAGTCAATAAATATTCATACAATGGAACAGTTGGACATGATATGTCTTATAGTAAATAAGTATTCATACAAGGGAACAGTTGGACATGATATGTCTTATAGTCAATAAATATTCATACAATGGAACAGTTGGACATGATATGTCTTATAGTAAATAAGTATTCATACAAGGGAACAGTTGGACATGATATGTCTTATAGTAAATAAGTATTCCAACAAGGGAAAAGTTGGAGACGAATGTCATATAATAAATAAGTATTCATACAAGGGAACAGTTGGACATGATATGTCTTTAGTAAATAAGCATTCCAACAAGGGAACAATTGGACATGATATGTCTTATAGTAAATAAGTATTCGTACATGTGAACAGTTGGACACGAATGTCTTATAGTAAATTAGTATTCATACAAGGGAACAGTTGGACATGATATGGCTTGTAGTAAATAAGTATTCATTTAAGGGAACATTATGTCTTGAGGTGAATAAGTATTCCAACAAGTGAATAGCTGGCCATGATCTGACTTGTAGTAGATATGTTTTCCAACAAGGGAATAGTTGGACATGATACGTCTTATAATAAATAAGTATTCATACAAGGTAACAGTTAGACATGATATGTCTTGTAGTAAATAAGTATTCCAACAAGGGAACAATTGGACATGATATGTCTGATAGTAAATAAGTATTCATACAAGGTAACAGTTAGACATGATATGTCTTGTAGTAAATAAGTATTTCAACAAGGGAACAGTTGGACACGAATATCTTGTAGTAAATAAGTATGTATTCCAACAAGGGAACAGTTCGACATGATATGTCTTGTAGTAAATAAGTATTCACACAAGGGAACAGTTGGACATGATATGTCTTATAGTAAATAAATATTCATACAATGGAACAGTTGGACATGATATGTCTTATAGTAAATAAGTATTCATACAAGGGAACAGTTGGACATGATATGTCTTATAGTAAATAAGTATTCCAACAAGGGAAATGTTGGACACGAATGTCATATAATAAATAAGTATTCTTACAAGGGAACAGTTGGACATGATATGTCTTTAATAAATAAGCATTCAAACAAGGGAACAATTGGACATGATATGTCTTATAGTAAATAAGTATTCGTACATGTGAACAGTTGGACACGAATGTCTTATAGTAAATAAGTATTCATACAAGGGAACAGTTGGACATGATATGTCTTGTAGTAAATAAGTATTCATTTAAGGGAACAGTATGTCTTGTAGTGAATAAGTATTCCAACAAGTGAATATCTGGCCATAATCTGACTTGTAGTAGATATGTTTTCCAACAAGGGAATAGTTGGACATGATACGTCTTGTAGTAAATAAGTATTCCAACAAGGGAACAGTTGGACATGATATGTCTTGTAGTAAATAAGTATTCATACAAGGGAACAGTTGGACATGATATTTCTTGTAGTAAATAAGTATTCATACAAGGGAATAGTTGGACATGATATGTCTTGTAGTAAATAAGTATTCCAACAAGGGAACAGTCGGGACATGATATGTCTTGTAGTAAATAAGTATTCCAACAAGGGAATAGTTGGACATGATCTGACAATGTAGTAAGCAAATATTCCAACAAGGGAACAATTGGACATGATTTATTTTGCAGTAAATAAGTATTCAAACAAGGGAACAATTGGACATGATATGTTTGGTAGTAAATAAGTATTCATACAAGGGAACAGTTGGACATGATATGTCTTGTAGTGGTTAAGTATTCAAACAAGGGAACAGTTGGACATGATATGTCTTGTAGTAAATAGGTGTAAACAAGTTTATCTATTGTATTTAACAATAACTCTTACAAGATAATATCAGAACAGTGTATTTATTGTAGTAATATTCAAGATAATATCAGAATAGTGTATCTATTGTAGTAAACAATAACCCATACAAGATAATATCAGAACAGTGTATCTGGTGTAGTTAACAATAATCCATACAAGATAATATCAGAACAGTGTATATATTGTAGTTAACAAAAGTCCATACAAGATAATATCAGAACAGTTCATCTATTGTAGTAAACAATAACCCATACAAGATATTATCAGAACAGTATATTTATTGTAATTAACAATAACCCATACAAGACAATATCAGAACAGTGTTTCTTTTGTAGCTAACAATAACCCATTCAAGATAATATCAGAACAGTGTATCTATTGTTGTTAACAATAACCCATACAAGATAACATCAGAACAGTTTATATATTGTAGTTAACAAAAGTCCATACAAGATAACATCAGAACAGTGTATCTATTGTAGTTAACAAGAACCCATACAAGATAACATCGGAACAGTTTATCTGTTTTAGTTAACAATTATCGATACAAGATAAAATCAGAACAGTGTATCTATTGTATTTAACTATAATCCATACACGATAATAACAGAACATTATATATATTGTAGTTAACAATTATCCATACAAGATAATATAAAAAAAGTATATTTATTGTAGTTAATAATAACCCATACAAGATAATATTAGAACAGTATATATATCGTAGTTAACAAGAATCCATAACGATAATATCAGAACAGTATATATATATTGTAGTAAACAATAATCCATACAAGATAATTTCAGAATAATAGTTATATTGTAGTAAACAACGATGTTTACAGGGGAACAGAAGAACATTAGAAAATAGCAAAACATAATATTTCATGTAGAAAATAACATTAATACAGAAAATATGAACATAGTATAACATGGTATTATTATTATCGAACAAAAACTCGTACATGGGAACAGTAGAACATGGTATAACTAGTACCGAACAAAAACTCGTACATAGGAACAGTAGAACATGGTATCACATGGTATCACTAGTATCGAACAAAAACTCGTACATTGGAACAGTAGAACATGGTATCACTAGTATCGAACAAAAACTCTTACATGGGAACAGTAGAACATGGTATTACTAGTATCGAACAAAAACTCGTACATGGGAACAGTAGAACATGGTATTACTAGTATCGAACAAAAACTCATACATCGGAATAGTAGAACATGAACGTTCATACAGTAAACACTAGTTTTACAAGGGCAGTGTAGAACAATGATTTTCTTGCATATGGTATATATAGAGTGTAATTTATATTCTTATAAAAGCAGAATAAGATTTTGTTCTACTGCAATAATGTATGTATTGAGTGTTATATGTATTCTTATAAAAACACATATTAAGAACATGTTCTTTGTGTAATAGCGTATGCACTTAACCAAATTTCAAATTGTTTGCCTAATTTCTTAGATTATATTTCCTGGAAATTGTAACAAATACACAAGTTTTTTTGGTTTGACTACTGCTTTAAATGAGGAAGGCATCATGAAATTTTATGAAAATCACACATACAGCAATGAAGTTGTATATGTTTAAAGTTTGTAACCCCAAAACCAAACGTCACATTAAATTGAAATTACAAATTACCATTCAAATTCCATAGAAAACGCAATTTTTGGACGACAACTTATTTTAAAGATGTATTTTAGAATGAATGAATGAATGAATGGTGTTTTACGGCACGTCGACACATAAAACATTTTAGAAAAATAATAACGAAAAATATCTAATAATTGGGTAATAAAATAACTAATGAGTCACATGGACACGCCTTGTCATTGTTTCGTGTGTGTCCTAATTGCATTTTAAGAGATTGCAATAGCTTGAAAGCGTGATTTCATATTTATCATGTAAAAAGTGTGACTTTTCGAACTGAGGGTGATGCTCTTTACAATGATTTTACGTTTTAATTTATTATGGTATTGTTACGCATTGTTCATACAATAATAGTAATGAATACTTACACGAATATATACATCAAGTTGTTATGTTTGCTATTGCCATTTTTGAGAAATGCTAACAAGATGTGGGTGACCAATTGGAAAATTGACTCACTGTATATATTGAGTGTAACGAGTACATACTCGAACCTGAATTTGTGTAAAAGTGTATATCTTGAGTGCAGTATGCATTCTTTTAGAATCTTAATTAAAACATATCCTGATAATTATAATATGCGATACATTGAGTGTTATTTGTAATGTTTTAAAGGCAGAATTAGATTATGTTTTAGTGTTACACTGAGTTAAATATGTATTCTTTGAGAAACATTTTTTTTTCATATTGGGTACAATATGTTATCTTTTAAACTCATAAATAAAATCTATCCTGATGTAATTTTAAATGTTGAATGTCATACATAATTTTTTAAACGTATAATTAAAACATATCCTGGTGTATTTTTCAATATTAAATATGATATGTTTTCTTTTAAACTCATACTTGAAACTTATACTAGTGTATTTTACATATTGGGTGCAACATGTATTCTTTTAAGCGCATTATTAAAATATATCCTAGTGTATCTTTAGATATTGAATGTTATATGTAATATTTTAGACGTATAATTAAAACATATCCTGGTGTATTTTTCAATATTAAATATGATATGTATTCTTTTAAACTTATACTTGAAACTTATACTAGTGTAGTTTACATATCGGGTGCAATATATATTCTTTTAAACGCATAATTTAAACATATCCTAGTGTATTGTAACAAATTGAGAGTAATATATATTATCTTAAACGCATAATTAAAACACATTCTAGTGTATTCTACATTTGGAGTGTTCTATATATTATCCTATAGCAGAATAAGATATGTACTTGTGTTATATTGGACATATTGAGTGGTCTACTGTACATGAATGTTCTGTTTCAGTGCAAATCAAGTGGCATTAAGAACAAAGAAACGAAGAACGAAACTGTAATTACGTCATATTTGGAGTAATTGGCCATTTTGAACAACTAAGTCAACAGACACTTGTCATGGGGTGTCAATGTGGTAAATCTGGTACACGAATACATCAAAGAATCCATTCAAAGATACGGTAGACGACTGGCAACATGTAGCCGGCATGTTTTAGTGTTTAATCTAATGTTCGTTGGTTCAGTTTAGGTTTAAATTCGCTCTGATAAATGTGTGCGACTACTATAAAACATATTGTTGTAGACCACCGGCTTCCTTGTTCTCCCAACATGAAATTAATGCTTCTGGCGTTTTATAATGATACTAACCACTCTCCCAACCACGTTGGCAAATGAATATATTCTGTTAATCGTAATCTTACCATGTCCCGATGTCTACCCTTATCACAGGCATGTCTCTTATTGCAGAAATAGTGGAAGAAATTAATTTACCTAGTATACAATTGGGGGGTTTTCACTTGTCTGATAGCACAATTGGGGGATAGTTTCTGTTTCTATTAATACATTGTTAGCCCAAGAAATAAACAGTAAGATATGTTTGTTTGCTTTAAAAACTGGTAATTTATAGAAAAAACGTTCAACATAAATAATTATGTAGGGTATAAATTGAAGATTGTTTATATAATCTATATATAGAAATTAGATGAATTTAAAAGTTGAAAGCGGGTGTTTTTAAAAAAAAAACTCATTATGTTATTTTATACTACATTAATTTAATTTAGCTCAGTTCCAATGAAAGCTCAGAGTTTATATGAACCGCTCTCGAGTCCGATTCCTTGGTAGAGCCAGTACTGAGGATCGATCCCGCAGCCTCTGGCATGAGTTGCCAACACGCTATTCATTACACTACCGTCCCGCTTGATTAATTATTTAAGTCTTTACAATGCAGCAGTTAAAATGTTTGGGAACTATCTTCACGCAATTTAGGAGCAATGTTGTTTAATATGAGTGTTCCGACATATCAACTCTGATAATGCGGAGATAATGTTACGATTATATTTTGTGTGCTTTTGGGTCCTGTCGTCCCATGTGTAACTGCCATATGTATAAAGACAATGTAGTAAATGTACTTTAAATGTTCTGCCAGAAGATTGATTTAATGGTATATCAATTTAGGTGTGATATATATTTGTACTTATCGTGGTTTTGTTGTGTTTTTTATTCGAATCAAAGTCTACATCTGAGGTCTGGACTCTGGACTCTCATAAGCATTGCGTTTTATAAAATAACTAACGATAAGAATGGCCGTGAATTTCTTCGTTGTATCTTCAAATTTTGACCGATATATGTATTTAATGATATATTTTTTACATGACAACTTTTCGTTCAGTTGGATTAATATCAAAACTATTATGAATAATTATTGGTTTACGTTTACGACATTTTTGTCGTATTATTGTCTTCGTGAAGCGCATCCGTGATCTTTAGGCCAGTCTTATAAAATAACTAATGTATATGAAAAAAAACAAACTAATGTTTGTGACGTTGATTTGTAAATTTTATCAAGTTTAATATTAAACACATTTACTGAACTTGTACTTTTTAAAAACAATTAACTGTTGTGCATTTTTTTTTATATATCTGACTTAATTGGGTCACTTCTAAATGGTTACTCTTGAATAAGACAATTAATTGTTAAATCTCTTGACTGATAAGTAAACACTAAATGCACCGCTAGCTGAAGACTCGGGTTACATCTGCGTTTGTTTATTTTACAATGACGGCCTTTCTTCGCGTGTTTTCCGGTTTATGAATTTCGGATATCCGGACGGTTCATTGTTGTGTCATTGAAACAAAGAAATGTTTATACCAAGAAAAAACTCTTAAATGTATACTTTCACTAAAACATGACTTGTATGATTGGACTATAGTTGCACCGTATTTTCAAGTAATTTGCTGTAAATAACAGTGATTTTAACGTTTCTCAGACCCCGCTCCGCACCCAATACAATTCTGTATTTAAAAAACGTTTAGTGTGTTGTGTTGTTGTTTTGTTTTTTTATGATCTGTCACCTGGTTATTTCACATAGCTTGGCAGTTATACATGGGACGGCATGACCCATAAGCACAAAGCACTTAAGTCCAAAAATATACTTAACTCCAATCGACTATTGCTGTTTAAAACTATTGTTATGAATTATCAAGCGAATACTTCATTTAACAATAATATGAGATCTAAATATGTCGATACTTGTGTTTTGTGTGTTCTACGAAATCCTCTTATAATTACTTTTAATATTGTGATATAAATAAAGTACAAAAAGAAACCTATAAAATCACCTTCCTATACCCTTGTTTCGGTTCAAACCTTAATATTTACTGCGAATATTTTAAGGGCCCTCACAAAACTTATACTTAAACCTAATATTTACAATGGACATTTTAAGGGCCTTTGAAAAGTAGTATCTCTAGACTTAATATTTTACGTGAACAGTTTAAGGGTCTTTGAAATAATGGTATCTGTAACTGCATGAAAGTGTATTATTTTATAACATGAATCTATTTAATGAGGCGCATATAATAGCGTGTGATTTTGTTGATGAAATCATTTTGTTTCAGCGTTAAAATACAAACACATAGTATATGAAACAAAAGGCTTAGGGTATGTTTACCATATATTTGTAAACAATGATATAAAGGATAGAATTCCCGTGCTATTATTACATTTATATTCATTTAGGCACGATATGTTGATCGTATTGTATACCTCCCAAATGTTTAACGATGTATTGGAAGAATCACGTGGTACAACATCGAGACATAGCGACTGCGAATCGTATCAGGCCAATATATACACCTCCGAATCCCAGACATACGGGAATCGGCACCAGAAACCCCTAGAATAAACACAGTGTTTGCAAAAATGCATTAGAGGCGAATAAATAATAGTTCTGTCAGAAAACTACAATTATGCTAGATAAATATGTCAGTGTGGGAGACGGGCAGTCGTTCATCATGAGACCCACACATAGACAAAACTGAAGTTTCATCTCTGTTTGCTTGTTCAATACGGGGTAATGCGAACAGAGACATTTAGAGAAAATGGCAGAACGTGTATTCTAAAATAACGAGTACCGATATACATGTATGTGAAATATTCCCAATTTAAGGTTATGATACATTTAACAACCATGCATGTGTAAAAATCAATAAATACATTATGTAACATTCACGGTGACCTGAGTGACATACTAAAGCAGCTATAGGTAATCAATGCATGCTCTGTGTTGTGAACTATGAACTCTGTAAGAGACTATCCATAACCTGAGATCTTACTGATTGGTCATGGGCGATCAGTTTATTGTGCTCCCATTGACAAGCGACCAGTGAACAGTGAGCGTGTGGACTGGTGATTAATGTGAACTAACTGGCAGGCGACCAGTGAACAGTGAGCGTGTTGACTTGTGATTAATGTGAACTCACTGACAGGCGACCAGTGAACAGTGAGCGTGTTGACTTGTGAATAATGTGAACTCATGACAGGCGACCATTGAATAGTGAGCGTGTGGACTCACTGACAAGCGGCAAGTGATCAGTGAGCGTGTGGACTGGTGATAAATGTGAACTCACTGACAGGCGACCAGTGAACAGTGACCGTGTTGATTGGTGATTAACTGTGAACTCACTGGCAGGCGACCAGTGAACAGTGACCGTGTGGACTGGTGATTAATGTTAACTCACTAACAGGCGATCAAACAGCGAGTGTGTGGTGACAGGCGATCAGTGAACAGTGAGCGTATGAACTGGTTATTAATAAGAACTCAATGACAGCTGACCAGTGAACAGTGAGCGTGTGGACTGGTGATTAATGTGAACTCACTGACAGGCGATCCGTAAACAGTGAGCGTGTGGACTGGTGATTAACTATGAACTCACTGATAGGCGACCAGTGAACAGTGAGCGTGTGGACTGGTTATTAATGTTAACTCACTGACAGGCGACCAGTGAACAGTGAGCGTGTGGATTGGTGATTATCTGTGAGCTCACTGACAGGCGACCAGTGAACAGTGACCGTGTGGTCTGATGATTAATGTGAACTCACTGACAGGCGACCAGTGAACAGTGAGCGGGTGGACTTGTGATTAATGTTAACTCACTAACAGGCGATCAGTGAACAGCGAGTGTGTGGTGACAGGCGATCAGTGAACAGTGAGCGTATGAACTGGTTATTAATAAGAACTCAATGACAGCTGACCAGTGAACAGTGAGCATGTGGACTGGTGATTAATGTGAACTCACTGACAGGCGATCCGTGAACAGTAAGCGTGTGGACTGGTGATTAACTGTGAACTCACTGATAGGCGACCAGTTAACAGTGAACGTGTGGACTGGTTATTAATGTTAACTCACTGACAGGCGACCAGTGAACAGCGATCGTGTGGATTGGTGATTATCTGTGAGCTCACTGACAGGCGACCAGTGAACAGTGACCGTGTGGTCTGATGATTAATGTGAACTCACTGACAGGCGACCAGTGAACAGTGAGCGTGTGGACTTGTGATTAATGTGAACTTAATGATAGGCGATCCGTGAAAAGTGAGCGTGTGGACTGGTGATAAACTATGAACTCACTGACAGGCGATCAGTTAACAGTGAGCGTTTGGACTGGTGATTAATGTGAACTCACTGACAGGCGATCAGTGAAAAGTAAGCTTGTGGACTGGTGATTAATGAAAACTCACTGGCAGGCAATCAGTGAACAGTGAGTGTGCAGACTGGTGATTAATGTGAACTCTCTGACAGGTGACCAGTGAACAGTGAGCGTGTGGACTGGTGATTAATGTGACCTCACTGACAGGCAATCAGTGATAATTCAGCGTGTGGATTTGCGATTTATGTGAACTCTCTGACAGGAGACCATTGAACAGTAAGTGCGTGGACTTGCGATTAATGTGAACCCACTGACATGCAACCAGTGAACAGTGAGCGTTTGGACTGGTGATTTATGTGAACTCACTGACAGGCGATCAGTGAACAGTGAGCGTGTTGACTGGTGATTAATGTGAACTCACTGACAAGTGACCAGTGAATAATGAGCGTGTGGACTGGTGACTAATGTGAACTCACTGACAGGCGACCAGTGAACAGTTATCGTGTGGACTGGTGATTAATGTGAACTCACTGGCAGGCAATCAGTGAACAGTGAGCGTGTGGACTGGTGATTAATGTGAACTCACTGACAGGCGACCAGTGAACAGTTATCGTGTGGACTGGTGATTAATGTGAACTCACTGGCAGGCAATCAGTGAACAGTGAGCGTGTGGACTGGTGATTAATGTGAACTCACTGACAGGCGATCAGTGGACATTGATCGAATGGACTGGTGATTAATGTGAACTCACTGACAGGCGATCAGTGAACATCGAGTGTGTGGTGACAGGCGATCAGTGAACAGTGAGCGTATGAACTGGTTATTAATGTGAACTCACTGACAGCTGACCACTGACCAGTGAGCGTGTGGACTGGTGATTAATGTGAACTCACTGACAGGCGACCAGTGAGCAGTGAGCGTGTGGACTTGTGATTATCTGTGAACTCACTGACAGGCGACCATTGAACTGTGAACGTGTGGACTGGCTGTTAATGTGAACTCACTGACAGGCGACCAGTGAACAGTGACCGTGTGGATTGGTGATTAACTGTGAACTCACTGACAGGCGACCAGTGAACAGTGACCGTGTGGTCTGGTGATTAATGTGAACTCACTGACAGGCGACCAGTGAACAGTGAGCGGGTGGACTTGTGATTAATGTGAACTTTATGACAGGCGATCCGTGAAAAGTGAACGTGTGGACTTGTGATAAACTATGAACTCACTGACAGGCGATCAGTGAACTCACTGACAGGTGATCAGTGAACAGTGAGCGTTTGGACTGGTGATTAATGTGAACTCTCTGACAGGTGATCAGTGAACAGTGAGCGTGTGGACTGGTGATTAATGTGAATTCACTGACAGGCAATCAGTGAACATTCAGCGTGTGGATTTGCAATTAATGTGAACTCTCTGACAGGAGACCATTGAACAGTAAATGCGTGGACTGGTGATTAATGTGAACTCACTGACAGGCGATTAGTGAACAGTCAGCGTGTTGACTGGTGATTAATGTGAACTCACTGACAAGTGACCAGTGAAAAGTGAGCGTGTGGACTGGTGATTAATGTGAACTCACTGACAGGCGACCAGTGAACAGTGAACGTTTGGACTTGTGATTTATGTGAACTCACTGGCTGACAATCAGTGAACAATGAGCGTGTGGTCTAGTGATTAATGTGAACCCACTGGCATGGAACCAGTGAACAGTGAGCGTTTGGACTGGTGATTAATGTGAACTCACTGACAGGCGATCATTGAACAGTGAGCATGTTGACTGGTGATTAATGTGAACTCACTGACAAGTGACCAGTGAATAGTGAGCGTGTGGACTGGAGATTAATGTGAACTCTCTGACAGGCGACCAATGAACAGCGATCGTGTGGACTGGTGATTAATGTGAACTCACTGACAGGCGATCAGTGAACAGTGAGCGTGTGGACTGGTGATTAATGTGAACTCACTGACAGGCGACCAGTGAACAGTGATCGTGTGGACTGGTGATTAATGTGAACTCACTGACAGGCGATCAGTGAACAGTGAGCGTGTTGACTGGTGATTAATGTGAACTCACTGACAAGTGACCAGTGAATAGTGAGCGTGTGGACTGGTGATTAATGTGAACTCACTGACAGGCGACCAGTGAACAGTGATCGTGTGGACTGGTGATTAATGTGAACTCACTGACAGGCGAATAGTGAACAGTGATCGTGTGGACTGGTGATTAATGTGATCTCACTGACAGGCGATCAGTGAACAGTGAGCGTGTTGACTGGTGATTAATGTGAACTCACTGACAGGCGACCAGTGAACAGTGATCGTGTGGACTGGTGATTAATGTGAACTCACTGACAGGCGAACAGTGAATAGTGAGCGTGTTGACTGGTGATTAATGTGAACTCACTGACAGGCGACCAGTGAACAGTGATCGTGTGGACTGGTGATTAATGTGAACTCACTGACAGGCGACCAGTGAACAGTGAGCGTGTGGACTGGTGATTAATGTGAACTCACTGACAAGTGACCAGTGAATAGTGAGCGTGTGCACTGGTGATTAATGTGAACTCACTGACAAGCGATCAGTGAACAGTGATCGTGTGGACTTGTGATTAATGTAAACTCACTGACAGGCGACCAGTGAACAGTGATCGTGTGGACTGGTGATTAATGTGAACTCACTGACAGGCGACCAGTGAACAGTGAGCGTGTGGACTGGTGATTAATGTGAACTCACTGACAAGTGACCAGTGAATAGTGAGCGTGTGCACTGGTGATTAATGTGAACTCACTGACAGGCGATCAGTGAACAGTGATCGTGTGGATTTGTGATTAATGTAAACTCACTGACAGGCGACCAGTGAACAGTGATCGTGTGGACTGGTGATTAATGTGAACTCACTGACAGGCGATCAGTGAACAGTGAGCGTGTTGACTGGTGATTAACGAGAACTCACTGACAAGTGACCAGTGAATAGTGAGCGTGTGGACTGGTGATTAATGTAAACTCACTGACAGGCGACCAGTGAACAGTGATCGTGTTGACTGGTGATTAATGTGATCTCACTTACAGGCGATCAGTGAACAGTGAGCGTGTTGACTGGTGATTAATGTGAACTCACTGACAGGCGACCAGTGAACAGTGATCGTGTGGACTGGTGATAAATGTGAACTCACTGACAGGCTATCAGTGAACAGTGAGCGTGTTGACTGGTGATTAATGTGAACTCACTGACAGGCGACCAGTGAACAGTGATCGTGTGGACTGGTGATAAATGTGAACTCACTGACAGGCGACCAGTGAACAATGAGCGTGTGGACTGGTGATTAATGTGAACTCACTGACAGGCGACCAGTGAACAGTGATCGTGTGGACTGGTGATAAATGTGAACTCACTGACAAGCGACCAGTGAACAGTGAGCGTGTAGACTGGTGATTAATGTGAACTCACTGACAGGCGACCAGTGAACAGTGATCGTGTGGACTGGTGATAAATGTGAACTCACTGACAGGCGACCAGTGAACAGTGAGCGTGTGGACTGGTGATTAATATGAACTCACTGACAGGCGATCAGGGAACAGTGAGCGTGTTGACTGGTGATTAATGTGAACTCACTGACAAGTGGCCAGTGAATAGTGAGCGTGTGAACTTGTGAATAATGTGAACTCACTGACAGGCGACCAGTGAACAGTGATCGTGTGGACTGGTGATTAATGTGATCTCACTGGCAGGCAATCAGTGAACAGTGAGCGTGTGGACTGGTGATTAATGTGAACTCACCGACAGGAGACCATTAAACAGTGAGCGTGTGGACTTGCGATTAATGTGAACTCACTGACAGGCAACCAGTGAACAGTGATCGTGTAGACTGGTGATTAATGTGATCTCACTGGCAGGCAATCATTGAACAGTGAGCGTGTGGACTGGTGATTAATGTGAACTCACCGACAGGAGACCATTAAACAGTGAGCGTGTGGACTTGCGATTAATGTGAACTCACTGACAGGCAACCAGTGAACAGTGAGTGTGCAGCAACTTTTAACGCTATTAAATCGGACGGAACTAATTATTGATAAGAATGTTAATAGGTGTCAATAAAGTTGCTACAGCTATTTATCGTAGTCACAATATTGAAAACGGCACATAAGCTGTTAGAGCAAGTACTTTTTGAAGCAAAATGCTAATAAACGTTAATATACATTTACAATTTTGAGCTATTGTAAAACATGTTTATATAATGAAAATTACTTCATCGTTAATTTGTTTAAAATAAAAACAAAATGCAAATAGATAAATAATTATATGAATAAATATCTAAATGAATAAATGAATATATGAATAAATGAACGAATGAACAAATAATTAAATGATTAAAATAAATTGATAGATACAAGTTGATGGATGGATGGATGGATGGATGGATGGATGGATGGATGGATGGATGGAATTTGGGTGGGTGGGTGGATGAATGGATGGATGGATGACTAAATAAATATAATCAAAAAATCAAATTTAAGAAAATAAATAAGTAGATCTAGAATCCGTATCACTTTTTGTTCTTTCGCCTTTGTTTTGACAAAGTGCATATTATACCGGTGTTACTCACTCATGGACATCATGAATATTTATGTATTTAGTTTCGACTTGGTGCATATGAATAGAATGTGGTTCAAGGTACTTAAGGTACATAAGTCAAAAGTCTCCTCTAAATTTATTAAACTATTGAAATCAATGTATGCGTCAAAGCAAGCGGTAATATTTCTTACTATTTTGATAGTTATATGGGAGTTAAACAGGGTGAAACATTATCTCCCTTACTTTTTTATATTATTTACCAACGATATCCAAGATGATAATACAACTTCTATCTCAATCAATGATCCATATATTCTTCTATACAGTTCTTTTTTTCGTATACATCCGCCAGATTACAGCTACTGCTTAATCAATTAAACAGTTATTGTAAAACGTGGACTAAAACAGTGAACCGGTTGTCAACTGGGTAACCGTAGAGATAGTACCGAGCTCTAGTATAACAACGTTAAACTAAGGTTACTAAATTTACTTACCTGGGAGTTACCTTAGCGTCAAATGGAACATTGTATCAAACACAGGAAATTCTAGCAGACCAAACTATAAAAGTACATTTACACTAAACTCATTATTTGATATTGTCGCACTGAACATGACTGAGAATATAAAACTGTTTGACCTTATGATACTGACGATATTAAATTATGGCTCTGAAGTGTGGGGATTTCATGCAGTACCAGATATTGAAACACTGTGTCTTAATTCTTTAAAACAACTTTAAAAAGTAAGGGACCAAACTGAAAACATTGTTGTTTATGGGGAGTTAGGAAAGGTCCCTTTAACTGTAGTTAGGAAATTAATTATATAAACGTTTTGGTATAGAGTTAAATCACGGTCTGTAACATTGCTATCAATAATATCCAATTATCAAATCAAATGCATAATTCGATCGTCATGGGCAGTGGAAGATAAAGACATTACAATTTAATGATCTTGGGTTTTACTTTTTATGACATGAAAATACTTTGACTCAATAAAAGTTATCTAAAATGATAGAAAGAATCTACAATCAGTATTATCAAACATATAATGCCACATTAACGGATTCGCCTAACTAACTACATACAAAACCGTTATGCACACATTTGGTATTGAAATATATGTCAAGTGTGTAACAAATAATAGTCATAGAATTGCATAACCTAGACTCAGGTGTTCTGCACATATGCTAGCAATAGGAGAGGGTAAATTTAGAAACACAGAACGATCCCATCGTAAATGCATTTTCTGCAGCATGAATGTCATTGAAGATGAATACCACTTTGTGTTAATTATCGTAATATAAGAAATATACATGTCATCCATGTCTGGCCAACATTACACAAATTTAAATCGTTTTTTTAAAACAGAAAATTCAAAATTGTTAATAAAACTTGCTAAATATGTTTACTTGTCAATGTTGAAACGTGAAAGTCTGACTGAGTGATCTCAATATACAATAAGTCAGTACATCTGATGTTTATAAAATCTATGTTTAACAGTAACTGTATAATGTACTCACGTACTGCCTTTAATCCAAATTAGAATTTCACTATATTATAACTTAAACCCACTCGCAATTGTTATGCATTTAGCATAGATATTTTTTGAACAGAAACATTTCTAAGTTCACCTGGCCTTACATGCCGGCGACCACACTATGGCACTGAATATAGTAAATAATAACAGCACGTGCCGTATAGGTGTATCCATTGACAGTTCAAGTCCAACAGCAAAATCACGTGCATTGTGTGTTTGTGGATGATATTCATTCAGCCGAATCTCAGGAGTCTATTTATATTACATTGAATGACCAGCGTTGAATTATGTTATGTACTGCATGAGTAAGTTTGTATTTTTGCAACTGAATGTGTGATTTATTCGTGTGCTATATTGTTAATTGTTAATATGCACATAATAAACATCTATAGTTATCTTGTTCTAATGCCCCCCTCCCCCCAAAAAAGTGATCGCAATCATTCGTCTGTCCGTCCTTCCGTGTAATATTTCGTGTCCGGCCTGTAATTTTGTCATGCATATATTTGCTTTATAAATACTTGCTACAAATTATCAACATAACACAAAGCTCATTACACCCAGACTATCACTTCAAAGGTCAAGGTCACACTTTAACTTTATTTAACACTTTCAGTCTGTTTGAGATTTTGTGTCTGGTCTGTTACTTTGTCAACTTTTGATACATTTCAAAATTACTTGGCTCAATTCATCAGCATGACATGTTTACGTGTTGCGTGTAAGACCCACAACCGTACCTCAAAGGTCATGATGAAGTGTCGTGTGTTAGACCAAAAACCTTTCCTCAAAGGTCAAGGTCACACTTTCAATGTGTTTGCTATTTCGTATTTGGTCTGTAACTTTGTCTTTAACTTGACTAAATTGATCAAGATGACATGACGACGTTTCGCATGTAAGACCCAGAACCGTACCTCAAAGGCCAAGGTTACACTTTGAGTTTGTTTGACAACACTTTGAGTTTGTTTAAGATTTTAAGTCCGGTCTGTAACTTTATCATACATGGATGGATTTCAAAATCACTTGGCTCAATTTATCAATTGATCATCAGATGTCAAGGTCAATGTAACGCAAAGGTCAAGGTCACATTTTAATGTAAAAAAACACATGAAATTGCGTGTCTAGTCTGAAATGTCAGTCAAATTCAAATCCCTACCTATTATAAAATATATCGTTATTTTCACAGACCATTTGGGGTGGGTCATGTGACACTTACCAGTGACATTTCTTGTTTTTTCTTAGATATTTTGACACATACAGATTGTACCGAGATTATTAAATTCTATATCTTTCATTAATGTTGATAAAGTTGCATGCTCTTCTCTGCCCGATTGTTAGTGTAGATATGTTTGTTAGTATTTTATCTGTCCTTAATTTGGCATATTATTTGTTTTCTTTTGATCACGGCGTGTTTGTTCACATTCCTCCATGTATTCGGACTCAGGTGTGTACGTTCCTGTTTATTACCTTATACGGGTCGATGGGTTGCGATAACCCAAATATGCTATAGGCACTTGTGTACAGGGTGTCTGCAAAAACGTATCTGCCTTTATCATTGTATCTAAACATAAAAAGTTACTTGGTTTAGCTAACACCCTGTCTTGGGTATGTCAAAAAATTGTAAATAATCACTAATTCTCTTATTGCATGTTCAGGTTTTCCATTTAAGAGGGTCGGTAGTATAGTATATATTATTGGGAGTTCATACAAGAGGTCGATGGTTCGATGACGCGCTCGATCCGATGGGCTCTTAAAAACAACACTCAGTACAGTTCTCTTCAAGAAGCGGACCCAAGGACGACTCTCACAAGCATTGAGCTGACTATGCAATCGAACTAAAATAAATAAGC